>CM050169.1:50911552-51270135 GCA_027410445.1 Discoglossus pictus | reverse complement strand
GTTAAAGCATGCGGCAAATGTAAAGCATGTCCATTTTTATTAAAAACCACAGAATTTCAAGATGCAACAGGATTAAAGAATTATAAGATAAGACACAATATAAATTGTCTAACCGAAGGTGTTATCTACCAAATAATTTGCTCATGTAATAAAAAATACACAGGCAAAACCAAAAGACAGTTAAGACGCCGTGTATTAGAACATGTCAATGATGTTTTAAATTTAAAAGATACCCCAATAGCAAAACATGTACGTCATCATCACAACAATAATCCATACTGTTTGAAATTCATAGGTATTGACCACATACCAAAAACAGCAAGAAGAGGAGATTGGGAAAAACACCTACTGTGTCAAGAGGCAAAATGGATATTTCAATTGGATACAAAAAAAACACAGGGTTTAAATGAAGAATTTACATATACAGCATTCATTTGAAAAAAACCTCTTATGAAAAATACCTAGATTTAATATATGAATAGGATACAAAAGTTTAACAGAAGAATGTATATATATAGTATTCATTTGAAAGAATTACTAATAAAACAAAATACAAAATTAAAAAATAAATAAAATAAAAAAAAACAACAACTTTTGATAAAAGATAAGAAAAATTAAAAGAAGTAATTAGAAAACCATCTTTATCTATAAAAGTCGTTAATATAATAATAATAAATATAAAACATAAATAAAATAAATGCATATAAATAAATAAATAAATAACATAAACAAACAAATAATGAAATATAAATAAACAATAAAGAATATAGCAAAATAAAAAATAAAATGAAAGTATCCGGATTAGATAAAAAATAAATTAACATGGTATGCAAAATAATTATAATTTAAAATCAAATAATATGTTTAGCAAACAAAGTTTTAATAAAATAATACAAAGGCATACTAATGCTAGCAAGTTAAAAGTATTACTTTGAAAGTAATTTCCTTATTCAAAATCATTATACTTATTTAAATAATATAAAGATAATATAGTAAAAAAGAAAGTCAAAAGCAACATATGAAAATAAAGCATGCACAAAAACATTCAGGAACACAAAGAGTTAACTAACTGCCATAGAAACTATGGAACACAAAGAGTTAACTAATTGCCATAGAAACTATAAATAGCTCCACAGAGAAGGCAGCACTGTGCCCCTGATGAGTGAGAGACTGATAGAGCCTCACGAAACGCGCGTCGGGAGATTGTGACGTCATCAGTAAGCGCGATCACAGCGCAGACCACGCCAATATAGCGTGGAGCATGATAGATACAGCTCAAAAGCTCCAGGTCCACTACTAATTAAAAAGAAAGATAGAAAGCCAATTCCTTCACCATAAAGTCTCAATATAGTAACAATAGAGTAATATACAAGAATAAGGAAATAGAAAAGCAAGAAAAAGGAAAAAGGAGTAAAAGCATAATTAAAGCAAAGAAACTGAAGAAAAAGGAGGACACAACCTCCTTCTAAAAAACAATAGACAGAAGCATTTAGGAAATATATAGTTTAAGAAACAGCATAATCAGGAGTGTATACATTGTTTAAAAATAGCACAGTATTAGCACTATAAATGAATAAGGTAAAGTAGTGACTGTGACAGACTAACAGTCACGAGGTAAAAGGTTAATATAAGAAGAAATAAGCACTAAGTCAAATAGCACAAGCACTTTAAGATAAGAATTTTTGAATAACACAACTTGAATTATAATGCACTTTAAGAAATAGAATTCCGAATTAACATAAATAAACAGGACAAAGGATTAACACAAAAGAAAGGCACTTAAAACATATACTCCAGTGAAGTGCTGTATGAATAAACAAAACTATACAACAGACAAAAGGATTATAAAACCTTATCTTAATCTTATGTAAAAAAAATTAATCTTATGTAAATTAAAATCCAGGGTACCTGATAAGGATTTGACTAAGGAAACATATCCAAAAATACACAAATACAATTGAATTGAAAAACCAAATCTTTTATTGACTTGAGCATAATAAAGTAATTAAATAAAAAAGCTGTGATCAAAGCAAAGAATATAATAACAACAAAAATAAAACTTAAATAAACCTCTAATAATTTGCTGGACGTCAAAAAAACCAAAGGATTAAACACCTTGGGTTTAACATGATTTTTTAATCGTTGCATTTTTAACAACATTTTAAATGTACAAATAAAGATTGATTTTTTTAAAATTAGTATGTGGCAATAATAATTAAAATAAAGGCTGCATAAAAGGTGTTTCTGTACAACCTTGGTTGGTTGTTCAAGGATTCCTAAATAGGATCCACAGGACAATATTTTGGTACGCATTTAAGTAATAACACCTAGGCCCAAAAAAATAAACTAAGATTATTTTTTGAGTATTATATCTCTAAACTTATCGACTTCCACTTGGTTGAGTATCACAGTTTTTTTGATGTTTTCAAGATTATTTTGGTGAGTTTCAATAATTAATGACATAAGTTCCATAGAACATTTTAAAAGGATATCCTTCCACTTGGACATGAAAATTTCATCATGCATATTCAAGGCTGGTGTGATGTTAGTTCTAAGGCCTCTAGGGATCAGTTTATTTTTTATATAATTTTGCAGACTAGATATTTCCCAGATGGATTTAATTTGCTTTCTCATATTCTTTTGAAGTTCATAGAATGCTGAATTAACATCTTTATTTTCTATTCTGGGTTGTGTAGAGGGCAGAAAAGTAGCCTCTGCCTCTATTTGTAATTGTGTAAAATCCAGATTGGTGATGTTAGATCCTGCCATGTTATAACTTGGAAATTTAGATATAAGGGTCGGAGTGTAGACTTGTTAGTTTATAACCCTAAATGTGGATTAAACCCACTATTCAACAAGCAGAAAAAATCTTTAGGGAATAGAGCCCATTAGTGCATAACACTCTAAATATATATAGCAAAAAAAGTGGGCAATGGTAAAATATTAAACTTTATTAGTTGGATGAAAACACAGACGATAAAAAACTTTAAAAAGGGAAAAGATATAAAACCAAACTGTACAAATTCCTTTGGACAGAAAAACTGCAAACCTAATGGCCACTGGACAAAAATCACTTGTAGAGGGGGGGTTTTAAGCAGTATTGTAAATGAGTACAGAGAATTGCTAGATATTGGCTAAACATGCTATACAAAGAGAGGTGTGAATGGTTAGAGTATGAGGCCAAGCAGTCCTATATACTTAAATTCCATATAAATATACTTCCCTATAGTATATACTAGTGTAGCTTAAGGAATATGTAGATAGGGTGGTAGTGTGCTTCTGAGCAGCAGATCTATTTGCATACAAAAAAACTCTATAGTTGGCTCTTAAATAACCAGATACTACAAATCATCTTATTATAATGCAGTGCCACAATTATTTGAGTGGTATAAGTATAGTTTTAGGCCATTCAGGCATTTGGGCTCTTAGATACCCAAATACTCCGTTTCCTCTTATTAGAGTATCATGCCACGATTATTTTAGTGGTATAGGTATAATTTAAGGCCATTCAGGCATTTAGGCTCTTAGATACCCAAATACTCCGTTTCCTCTTATTAGAGTATCGTGCCACGATTATTTTAGTGGTATAGGTATAATTTTAAGCCATTTCAAGCAAGCTCACTTCTCTGTTTACTCATAGTAGTGTTTCAGCGTCTCCCTGCGCTAGGGAGATTCGCGCTGTCTAGTTGCGTCGTGCGTAATGACGTCACGTTACGCTAGCCTAAGTCCTAACATGTTTCTACGTGTTCAACGTCTTTTTCAAAGGATTAAGGCGTGTGTAGTGGCTGGAGGCTATTTAAAGCATATGGTAGCCATGGTAACCTGTACTACCTATTTGCTATACCTAAATTAACCCTATAAGTGGATGATTGTATGGCAGGATAGGACTAAACAAAGAAAGAAATGATCCATATATAGTAATAGCATAGTAGATAGAGCAACATCAGCAGGATGGGGGAACCATAATGGATAAGTGTGTATCTGGATACTGAAAAAGAGACTATATATAAGTATATCATGATGTGCAAAGAAAGTGCCTATTGTGCATGAAAATAACTGAATCACTATATAAAAGCAAAGAATATCCAGGGTATAGGAACCCTATTTATAAACCTAGGTCAAAAAAGGACATGTTTGTGAGGCCACAATAGAAGGTGACTAAGTGCATAAATAAATTAATGGCAGAAAAAATCTAGCATATATATTATATCAAAGAATGTAAGTGTGAATAGTGTTGGAACACTGAATAATGGTCACGTGAAACTAGAAGTATAGAGAATAGTTCTATTGGGGTAAGATGTGACGCAAAAGTGGGTCACATCTACCCAAAAAGTATTATAAGTGAAGCAAAGATATTTATAATACAAAAAAAAAGGAGGTATATATAAAATAAAATAAAAGTGCATACATCATGATCCTGATTCAGAAAAGCTCAAGGTAAAATGTGTACCCCCACTAACAGCATTACATCTAATGAATCTAAGATTACTAGATGTATAATGACATTTGGTCACGACTCTGAAATCCTTTCTAAACATTGGCATCACCTCACAAGTGATAAAGATCTTAAAGACACACTTACCTCCAAAGCAAGTATCACCTACAGAAGAGGAAAGAACATTAAGGACATGATTGTGCATAGTGTATACACAGACAACTACGTTGTAATTAAAAATGGTACTTACTCATAATGTAAACTGCAATTATATCATAGCTATGATTCACTTTTCCATTGAAGTTGATATCTCTGATTAATTTCAATATTATATTTTTCATTTAAAATTAGTAATAAGAAGAAAAACTTTAAATATTGAAAAATGATTATGAAAAAATGAATTTAAAATATGAATTTCCAATGACAAATACATTTTTCTTAACAATAAATGTATAAAAATGGCCTAGGCTATGTATGTAACGAAAAAAGTTGAAATCTACATCCTACGTGCAAGCAAACATGGTTAACTAGAACATCAAGAATGTTTGATTGTTTAGCTTTCATTGTTAGTTTCAATTTAACACATAGTCAACTAAAGCAGCGCTAGTAGTGTAGGGGTATCATGCAAGATTCCCATTCTTGCAATCCGGGTTCGAGTCCCGGCTAGCGCATCATCATTTCATCCATGTCTTCAAATCTTCTATCACATTGATATAACCAAATACACACATTTAAATTATGATCCAAATGATGATTCCTCTCTTAATTACCTTAATTGATCTTTATATTTCTTAGATTATTCTGAAATATTTTTTATTAATTTGCAACATTTTTATTTTTCTAATATTATTTTTTTTATTTCAATAAAATAAGACTCGATATTCAAATATCCAAAAGAGGAACTATGATATAAAAAAAAAAATGTGTGACCCTTAAATCTACTCACCATGAGGTTTAAAGTACAATGATTATGCTCATGTTGTACTGGAACCCCTTTTTTTTATAAAAATGTGTGAATCTTATTTATAGGTACATTTTTATAAAAACAAGGGGTTCCAGTACAACATGAGCATAATCATTGTACTTTAAACCTCATGGTGAGTAGATTTAAGGGTGACATCTGGAGTGTAGTTCTTACAAGAAATGGCAAAACAAGAGTGCATTCTGAATACATCTAATGATTTTTGAAAGTTGTTTAATGGAAATCTTTACTCCATGCTATACACAATTATGCTCTGATAATAAATAAATAAAAAAATATTATCCAGAATTTATCCTATGAATGTTTTATTCTGATCAAGATACCCAAGAGTTATAAAACTAAAGAGAGTATTAGAACAATCCAAATCACTAAGTCACTTGTTAAGCTTTTCTAAACTTTCATATGATGATTTACTACGTTGTAATTAAAAATAGTACTTACTCATAATGTAAACTGCAATTATATCATAGCTATGATTCACTTTTCCATTGCAGTTGATATCTCTGATTAATTTCAATATTATATTTTTCATTTAAAATTAGTAATAAAAAGAAAAATTTAAAATATTGAAAAATGATTATGAAAAATTGAATTTCAAATATGAATTTCCAATGACAAAAACATTTTTCTTAACAATAAATGTATAAAAATGGCCTAGGCTATGTATGTTATAAAAAAAGTTGAAATGTACATCCTACGTGCAAGCAAACGTGGTTAACTAGAACATCAAGAATGTTTGATTGTTTAGCTTTCATTGTTAGTTTCAATTTAACACATAGTCAACTAAAGCAGCGCTAGTAGTGTAGGGGTATCATGCAAGATTCCCATTCTTGCGACCCGGGTTCGAGTCCCGGCTAGCGCATCATCATTTTATCCATGTCTTCAAATTTTCTATCACATTGATATAACCAAATACACACTTTTAAATTATGATCCAAATGATGATTCCTCTCTTAATTACCTTAATTGATCTTTATATTTCTTAGATTATTCTAAAATATTTTTTATTAATTTGCGACACTTTTATTATTCTAATATTATTTTTTTTATTTCAAATAAATAAGACTCGATATTCAAATATCCAAAAGAGGAACTATGATATAAAATAAAAATGTGTGAATCTTATTTATAGGTACATTTTTATAAAAACAAGGGGTTTCAGTAAAACATGAGTATAATCATTGTACTTTAAACTTCATGGTAAGTAGATTTAAGGGTGACATTTGGAGTGTAGTTCTTACAAGAAATGGCAAAACAAAAGTGCATTCTGAATACATCTAATGATTTTTGAAAGATGTTAAATGGAAATCTTTACTCCATGCTATACACAATTATGCTCTGATCATCAATAAGAAAACAACATTTTCCAGAATTTATCCTATGAACGTTTTATTCTGATCAAGATAGCCAAGAGTTCTAAAACTAAAGAGAGTAATAAAACATTCCCAATCACTAAGTCACTTGTTAAGATTTTCTAAACTTTCATATGATGATTTACTATGTTGTAATTAAAAATAGTACTTACTCATAATGTAAACTGCAATTATATTATAGCTATGATTCACTTTTTCATTGAAGTTGATATCTCTGATTCATTTCAATATTATATTTTTCATTTAAAATTAGTAATAAGAAGAAAAACTTTAAATATTGAAAAATGATTATGAAAAATTGAATTTAAAATATGAATTTCCAATGACAAATACATTTTTCCTAACAATAAATGTATAAAAATGGCCTAGGTTATGTATGTAACGAAAAAAGTTGAAATCTACATCCTACGTGCAAGCAAACATGGTTAACTAGAACATCAAGTATGTTTGATTGTTTAGCTTTTATTGTTAGTTTCAATTCAACACAAAGTCGACTAAAGCAGCGCTAGTAGTGTAGGGGTATCATGCAAGATTCCCATTCTTGCGACCCGGGTTCGAGTCCCGGCTAGCGCATCATCATTTTATCCATGTCTTCAAATCTTCTATCACATTGATATAACCAAATACACACTTTTAAATTATGATCCAAATGATGATTCCTCTCTTAATTACCTTAATTGATCTTTATATTTCTTAGATTATTCTGAAATATTTTTTATTAATTTGCAACATTTTTATTTTTCTAATATTATTTTTTTTATTTCAATAAAATAAGACTCGATATTCAAATATCCAAAAGAGGAACTATGATATAAAAAAAAAATGTGTGAATCTTATTTATAGGTACATTTTTATAAAAACAAGGGGTTCCAGTACAACATGAGTATAATCATTGTACTTTAAACGTCATGGTGAGTAGATTTAAGGGTGACATCTGGAGTGTAGTTCTTACAAGAAATGGCAAAACAAGAGTGCATTCTGAATACATCTAATGATTTTTGAAAGTTGTTTAATGGAAATCTTTACTCCATGCTATACACAATTATGCTCTGATAATAAATAAAAAAAATTATTATCCAGAATTTATCCTATGAACGTTTTATTCTGATCAAGATACCCAAGAGTTATAAAACTAAAGAGAGTATTAGAACAATCCAAATCACTAAGTCACTTGTTAAGCTTTTCTAAACTTTCATATGATGATTTACTACGTTGTAATTAAAAATAGTACTTACTCATAATGTAAACTGCAATTATATCATAGCTATGATTCACTTTTCCATTAAAGTTGATATCTCTGATTAATTTCAATATTATATTTTTAATGTAAAATTAGTAAGCAGAAAAAATCTTTAGGGAATAGAGCCCATTAGTGCATAACACTCTAAATATATATAGCAAAAAAAGTGGGCAATGGTAAAATATTAAACTTTATTAGTTGGATGAAAACACCGACGATAAAAAACTTTAAAAATAGAAAAGATATAAAACCAAACTGTACAAATTCCTTTGGACAGAAAAACTGCAAACCTAATGGCCACTGAACAAAAATCACTTGTAGAGTGGGGTTTTTAAGCAGTATTGTAAATTAGTACAGAGAATTGCTAGATATTGGCTAAACATGCTATACAAAGAGAGGTGTGAATGGTTAGAGTATGAGGCCAAGCAGTCCTATATACTTAAATTCCATATAAATATACTTCCCTATAGTATATACCAATACTAGTGTAGCTAAAGGAATATGTAGATAGGGTGGTAGTATGCTTCTGAGCAGCAGATCTATTTGCATACAAAAAAACTCTATAGTTGGCTCTTAAATAACCAGATACCACAAATCCTCTTATTATAATGCAGTGCCACAATTATTTGAGTGGTATAAGTATAGTTTTAGGCCATTCAGGCATTTGGGCTCTTAGATACCCAAATACTCCGTTTCCTCTTATTAGAGTATCATGCCACGATTATTTTAGTGGTATAGGTATAATTTAAGGCCATTCAGGCATTTAGGCTCTTAGATACCCAAATACTCCGTTTCCTGTTATTAGAGTATCGTGCCACGATTATTTTAGTGGTATAGGTATAATTTTAAGCCATTTCAAGCAAGCTCACTTCTCTGTTTACTCATAGTAGTGTTTCAGCGTCTCCCTGCGCTGGGGAGATTCGCGCTGTCTAGTTGCGCCGTGCGTAATGACATCACGTTACGCTAGCCTACATACTAACATGTTTCTGCGTGTTCAACGTCTTTTTCAAAGGATTAAGGCATGTGTAGTGGCTGGAGGCTATTTAAAGCATATGGTAGCCATGGTAACCTGTACTACTTATTTGCTATACCTAAATTAACCCTATAAGTGGATGATTGTATGGCAGGATAGGACTAAACAAAGAAAGAAATGATCCATATATAGTAATAGCATAGTAGATAGAGCAACATCAGCAGGATGGGGGAACCATAATGGATAAGTGTGTATCTGGATACAGGATACTGAAAAAGAGACTATATATAAGTATATCATGATGTGCAAAGAAAGTGCCTATTGTGCATGAAAATAACTGAATCGCTATATACAAGCAAAGAATATCCAGGGTATAGGAACCCTATTTATAAACCTAGGTCAAAAAAGGACATGTATGTGAGGCCACAATAGAAGGTGACTAAGTGCATAAATAAATTAATGGCAGAAAAAATCTAGCATATATATTATATCAAAGAATGTAAGTGTGAATAGTGTGGACCACTGAATAATGGTCACGTGAAACTAGAAGTATAGAGAATAGTTCTATTGGGGTAAGATGTGACGCATAAGTGGGCCACATCTACCCAAAAAGTATTATAAGTGAAGCAAAGATATTTATTATACAAAAAAAAAGGAGGTATATATAAAATAAAATAAAAGTGCATACATCATGATCCTGATTCAGGAACTACTTGTTTATATTTCTCATATTAGTCAAAGGCTCCAAATCCATGGCCCAGACAAAGGCCTGTATGGACAACTTATGTAAGATAAAATTACACAAGACTATATGAAGGCCGTATAAGAAAAGCCTTCATTCAGGCCATCAGGTACCTGTGCTCTTAATTTATAAATCCATTGTGATTCACACTGTAGTAATTTATTTTTAAAATCACCCCTTCTAGGTCCAGATTTCACAGAATCAATAATACAAAATTTGAGTACTTCCGGATTGTTGTTATGACAGTATTTCACATGTCTTGCTATGGGAGTGTCATATTTGTTTTTGATAGAATATATATGTTCCCCCAATCTTCGACGGAATTCCCTGCAGGTTTTCCCTACATAGATCTTGTTACATAAACAAGTAGCTATATATATAACTCCTGATGATTTACAGTTGAAAAAATTATCTATATCAAAAGTAGCACCATTTACTGGATGTGTATAATGTTTGCAGGGTCTCACAAATTTGCAAAATTTGCAGTTCCCACATTTATACATTCCCTTCAGTGGTTGGAGCCAAGTTTTTGGTTCAGATGTCTTGTCTGTGTATACACTATGCACAAGCATGTCCTTAATGTTCTTTCCTCTTCTGTAGGTTATACTTGCTTTGGAGGTAAGAGTGTCTTTAAGATCTTTATCACTTGTGAGGAGATGCCAGTGTTTAGAAAGGATGTTTCTGATTATTTCAGAGTCGTGACCAAATGTCTAGTAATCTTAGATTCATTAGATGTAATGCTGTTAGTGGGGGTACCCATTTTACCTTGAACTTTTCTATTTGAATTTAGCAGATCGGTTCTGTTGCAGTTCATAGCATGTTTGTAAGCCAACTTGAGGCTTCTGTTAGGGTAACCTCTTGCTTTAAAACGTTCCCTAAGTTTGTTCGCTTCAATTTTAAATTCTTCCTCTGAACTGCAATTACTCCGAATCCTGAGGTATTGTCCCTTAGGAATTCCTCTCTTAAGTGGCTCAAAGTGTTGGCTCTCCCATTTCAGCAAAGTATTAGATGCTGTTTCTTTTCTAAATGTAGATGTACATATTTTCCCTCTTTCATCCTTTTTAATTATTAGATCTAAAAAAGAGATCTCACTCTGACTGGTTTCAAAGGTAAATTTGAGGCCTAGTTCATTTGTATTCAGAAATTGTATAAATGAACTCAATTCCTGTCTGTTACCAGTCCAGACCAGGATAATATCGACTATAAATCTCCTCCAAACAAGTATATTTGCTCCAAAAGGATGAGCATTGTCATCATATATGTATTTGTCTTCCCACCACCCCAGAAACAAATTCGCATAACTAGGGGCACATGGTGTACCCATAGCTGTTCCCTGTTGTTGATGGTACCATTTTTGGTTGAATAGGAAGAAGTTGTGTTTTAAAACATATTCCAATAGTGCTATTAGCAACATGTTTAGTTCATCAAAAGGAGAACCTTTCATCTGTAAAAAGTATTTTACTGCATTGATTCCAAAGTTGTGTGGAATGCTGCTGTATAAGGCCTCAACATCAATACACACCAGCCATGATTCAGGGGGTACAGATAGATCTTCTAATTGCCTGAGAATGTCAGGAGTGTCCCTGACATAAGATGGTAGGCCCATCACAAAATCCCTAAGGTGATAATCCACAAATATACTACAGTTGTGGGAGAGATTGTTAGTCCCAGAGACTATAGGTCTACCTGGAATATGATGTGTTTTCTTGTGAACTTTTGGGAGAGAATAGAACACTGAGACCATAGGAAATTTAGGAAATAGAAATTGAAAAGTCTGGTCATCAATTATTCCCTTATTTTTTACATCTACTAGGATGTTTTTAAGTCTCAATTTAAATTCGGGAGTCGGATCTTTTGTAATGATGTTATAAGTAGTTTTATCTTTTAAAATTCTCAAACACATCTCCTTATAGTCCTCATTATCCATGAGGACTATATTACCTCCCTTGTCTGCTGGCTTGATGTGTAGAGACACATCATCCCTGAGTTCTATAAGTGCTTGGTATTCCAGCTTAGTAAGGTTATATTCTTTCTTATAACTCTTATAGTCAATTTCCTCTATGTCCTTAGAGACTTGCTGTAGGAAAACCCAAATATTTGCATAGTCTTTAAGTGGAGGAGTAAAAGTGCTTTTAATCTTCCATTTCTTTGGTTCTATGATTGGAGTGCAATTTTCCTCCAAATGCTCTATAAGGCCTTGTACTATTTCTATGTCATCTTGTGGAACTCCCAGGCTCATAATTTCTCTATCTTGTTTCCTCTTATAAAATTTGTGAAGAGCTAGTTTCCTAGAGAAAAGGTTTTAATCTTTGATATGAGTAAAGGTATTTGCCTTAGATGTTGGTACGAATGTAAGGCCTTTACTTAAAACTGTGATATGGTCTTTATGTAAAACAAAGTGGGATAGGTTTATAATTCTTAGAGTATCCTCAGACATGTCAACATCTAAAGGAACTGATTGGTATTGATCTGTATTGATCTCCTTGTTTGAGATCGTCCTCTCCCTAAAAAAGGATATGAGGAGGTTTCATTATCATACATAGGATGTGATCCTGTCTGTCTATCAGAGTCATATTGGTTTCTTCTGGAGCGTAAATCATATTGTTCTCGCTTCCAGTTGGGATTCCTATCTTTATACATTCCTCTTTTTGGATAGGTTCTTGCACCCCTAACATTCTTTCTGATAGTATGATCTTCTATATCTGAGGTGTCATAATCAGATGAACTTAACTCAGATCTTGTTAGATATTGAGGATTAGATGGTAATCTTTTATATATTCTTCCTATTTTGAAATCATTTTGATCTCTTAAGAATTTCCTATGTTTGCGATCTTTAATTTCCTTTTTGAATTTTTCTATAATTGAGTTCAATTTAGTACATAAAATCTCAAAGTCAGAGATATCTCTAAACTTATCGACTTCCACTTGGTTGAGTATCACAGTTTTTTTGATGTTTTCAAGATTATTTTGGTGAGTTTCAATAATTAATGACATAAGTTCCATAGAACATTTTAAAAGGATATCCTTCCACTTGGACATGAAAATTTCATCATGCATATTCAAGGCTGGTGTGATGTTAGTTCTAAGGCCTCTAGGGATCAGTTTATTTTTTATATAATTTTGCAGACTAGATATTTCCCAGATGGATTTAATTTGCTTTCTCATATTCTTTTGAAGTTCATAGAATGCTGAATTAACATCTTTATTTTCTATTCTGGGTTGTGTAGAGGGCAGAAAAGTAGCCTCTGCCTCTATTTGTAATTGTGTAAAATCCAGATTGGTGATGTTAGATCCTGCCATGTTATAACTTGGAAATTTAGATATAAGGGTTGGAGTGTAGACTTGTTAGTTTATAACCCTAAATGTGGATTAAACCCCCTATTCAACAAGCAGAAAAAATCTTTAGGGAATAGAGCCGATTAGTGCATAACACTCTAAATATATATAGCAAAAAAAGTGGGCAATGGTAAAATATTAAACTTTTTTAGTTGGATGAAAACACAGACGATAAAAAACTTTAAAAAGGGAAAAGATATAAAACCAAACTGTGCAAATTCCTTTGGACAGAAAAACTGCAAACCTAATGGCCACTGGACAAAAATCACTTGTAGAGTGGGGTTTTTAAGCAGTATTGTAAATGAGTACAGAGAATTGCTAGATATTGGCTAAACATGCTATACAAAGAGAGGTGTGAATGGTTAGAGTATGAGGCCAAGCAGTCCTATATACTTACATTCCATATAAATATACTTCCCTATAGTATATACTAGTGTAGCTTAAGGAATATGTAGATAGGGTGGTAGTGTGCTTCTGAGCAGCAGATCTATTTGCATACAAAAAAACTCTATAGTTGGCTCTTAAATAACCAGATACTACAAATCATCTTATTATAATGCAGTGCCACAATTATTTGAGTGGTATAAGTATAGTTTCAGGCCATTCAGGCATTTGGGCTCTTAGATACCCAAATACTCTGTTTCCTCTTATTAGAGTATCATGCCACGATTATTTTAGTGGTATAGGTATAATTTAAGGCCATTCAGGCATTTAGGCTCTTAGATACCCAAATACTCCGTTTCCTCTTATTAGAGTATCGTGCCACGATTATTTTAGTGGTATAGGTATAATTTTAAGCCATTTCAAGCAAGCTCACTTCTCTGTTTACTCATAGTAGTGTTTCAGCGTCTCCCTGCGCTAGGGAGATTCGCGCTGTCTAGTTGCGTCGTGCGTAATGACGTCACTTTACGCTAGCCTACGTCCTAACATGTTTCTACGTGTTCAACGTCTTTTTCAAAGGATTAAGGCGTGTGTAGTGGCTGGAGGCTATTTAAAGCATATGGTAGCCATGGTAACCTGTACTACCTATTTGCTATACCTAAATTAACCCTATAAGTGGATGATTGTATGGCAGGATAGGACTAAACAAAGAAAGAAATGATCCATATATAGTAATAGCATAGTAGATAGAGCAACATCAGCAGGATGGGGGAACCATAATGGATAAGTGTGTATCTGGATACTGAAAAAGAGACTATATATAAGTATATCATGATGTGCAAAGAAAGTGCCTATTGTGCATGAAAATAACTGAATCACTATATAAAAGCAAAGAATATCCAGGGTATAGGAACCCTATTTATAAACCTAGGTCAAAAAAGGACATGTTTGTGAGGCCACAATAGAAGGTGACTAAGTGCATAAATAAATTAATGGCAGAAAAAATCTAGCATATATATTATATCAAAGAATGTAAGTGTGAATAGTGTTGGAACACTGAATAATGGTCACGTGAAACTAGAAGTATAGAGAATAGTTCTATTGGGGTAAGATGTGATGCAAAAGTGGGTCACATCTACCCAAAAAGTATTATAAGTGAAGCAAAGATATTTATAATACAAAAAAAAGGAGGTATATATAAAATAAAATAAAAGTGCATACATCATGATCCTGATTCAAAAAAGCTCAAGGTAAAATGGGTACCCCCACTAACAGCATTACATCTAATGAATCTAAGCTTACTAGATGTATAATGACATTTGGTCACGACTCTGAAATCCTTTCTAAACACTGGCATCACCTCACAAGTGATAAAGATCTTAAAGACACTCTTACCTCCAAAGCAAGTATCACCTACAGAAGAGGAAAGAACATTAAGGACATGATTGTGCATAGTGTATACACAGACAACTACGTTGTAATTAAAAATGGTACTTACTCATAATGTAAACTGCAATTATATCATAGCTATGATTCACTTTTCCATTGAAGTTGATATCTCTGATTAATTTCAATATTATATTTTTCATTTAAAATTAGTAATAAGAAAAACTTTAAATATTGAAAAATGATTATGAAAAAATGAATTTAAAATATGAATTTCCAATGACAAATGCATTTTTCTTAACAATAAATGTATAAAAACGGCCTAGGTTATGTATGTAGCGAAAAAAGTTAAAAAATCTACATCCTACGTGCAAGCAAACATGGTTAACTAGAACATCAAGAATGTTTGATTGTTTAGCTTTCATTGTTAGTTTCAATTTAACACATAGTCAACTAAAGCAGCGCTAGTAGTGTAGGGGTATCATGCAAGATTCCCATTTTTGCAATCCGGGTTCGAGTCACGGCTAGCGCATCATCATTTCATCCATGTCTTTAAATCTTCTATCACATTGATATAACCAAATACACACTTTTAAATTATGATCCAAATGATGATTCCTCTCTTAATTACCTTAATTGATCTTTATATTTCTTAGATTATTCTGAAATATTTTTTATTAATTTGCAACATTTTTATTTTTCTAATATTATTTTTTTTATTTCAATAAAATAAGACTCGATATTCAAATATCCAAAAGAGGAACTATGATATAAAAAAAAAATGTGTGAATCTTATTTATAGGTACATTTTTATAAAAACAAGGGGTTCCAGTACAACATGAGTATAATCATTGTACTTTAAACGTCATGGTGAGTAGATTTAAGGGTGACATCTGGAGTGTAGTTCTTACAAGAAATGGCAAAACAAGAGTGCATTCTGAATACATCTAATGATTTTTGAAAGTTGTTTAATGGAAATCTTTACTCCATGCTATACACAATTATGCTCTGATAATAAATAAATAAAAAAATATTATCCAGAATTTATCCTATGAACGTTTTATTCTGATCAAGATACCCAAGAGTTATAAAACTAAAGAGAGTATTAGAACAATCCAAATCACTAAGTCACTTGTTAAGCTTTTCTAAACTTTCATATGATGATTTACTACATTGTAATTAAAAATAGTATTTACTCATAATGTAAACTGCAATTATATCATAGCTATGATTCACTTTTCCATTGAAGTTGATATCTCTGATTAATTTCAATATTATATTTTTCATTTAAAATTAGTAATAAGAAGAAAAACTTTAAATATTGAAAAATGATTATGAAAAATTGAATTTAAAATATGAATTTCTAATGACAAATGCATTTTTCTTAACAATAAATGTATAAAAATGGCCTAGGCTATGTATGTAACGAAAAAAAGTTGAAATCTACATCCTACGTGCAAGCAAACATGGTTAACTAGAACATCAAGAATGTTTGATTGTTTAGCTTTCATTGTTAGTTTCAATTTAACACATAGTCAACTAAAGCAGCGCTAGTAGTGTAGGGGTATCATGCAAAATTCCCATTCTTGCAATCCGTGTTCGAGTCCCAGCTAACGCATCATCATTTTATCCATGTCTTCAAATCTTCTATCACATTGATATAACCAAATACACACTTTTAAATTATGATCCAAATGATGATTCCTCTCTTAATTACCTTAATTGATCTTTATATTTCTTAGATTATTCTGAAATATTTTTTATTAATTTGCAACATTTTTATTTTTCTAATATTATTTTTTTTATTTCAATAAAATAAGACTCGATATTCAAATATCCAAAAGAGGAACTATGATATAAAAAAAAAAATGTGTGAATCTTATTTATAGGTACATTTTTATAAAAACAAGGGGTTCCAGTACAACATGAGCATAATCATTGTACTTTAAACCTCATGGTGAGTAGATTTAAGGGTGACATTTGGAGTGTAGTTCTTACAAGAAATGGCAAAAGAAGAGTGCATTCTGAATACATCTAATGATTTTTGAAAGTTGTTTAATGGAAATCTTTACTCCATGCTATACACAATTATGCTCTGATAATAAATAAAAAAAAAATATTATCCAGAATTTATCCTATGAACGTTTTATTCTGATCAAGATACCCAAGAGTTATAAAACTAAAGAGAGTATTAGAACAATCCAAATCACTAAGTCACTTGTTAAGCTTTTCTAAACTTTCATATGATGATTTACTACGTTGTAATTAAAAATAGTACTTACTCATAATGTAAACTGCAATTATATCATAGCTATGATTCACTTTTCCATTGCAGTTGATATCTCTGATTAATTTCAATATTATATTTTTCATTTAAAATTAGTAATAAGAAGAAAAACTTAAAAAAATTAAAAATGATTATGCAAAATTGAATTTAAAATATGAATTTCCAATGACAAATACATTTTTCTTAACAATAAATGTATAAAAATGGCCTAGGCTATGTATGTTATAAAAAAAGTTGAAATCTACATCCTACGTGCAAGCAAACATGGTTAACTAGAACATCAAGAATGTTTGATTGTTTAGCTTTCATTGTTAGTTTCAATTTAACACATAGTCAACTAAAGCAGCGCTAGTAGTGTAGGGGTATCATGCAAGATTCCCATTCTTGCGACCCGGGTTCGAGTCCCGGCTAGCGCATCATCATTTTATCCATGTCTTCAAATTTTCTATCACATTGATATAACCAAATACACACTTTTAAATTATGATCCAAATGATGATTCCTCTCTTAATTACCTTAATTGATCTTTATATTTCTTAGATTATTCTGAAATATTTTTTATTAATTTGCGACACTTTTATTATTCTAATATTATTTTTTTTATTTCAATTAAATAAGACTCGATATTCAAATATCCAAAAGAGGAACTATGATATAAAATAAAAATGTGTGAATCTTATTTATAGGTACATTTTTATAAAAACAAGGGGTTTCAGTAAAACATGAGTATAATCATTGTACTTTAAACTTCATGGTGAGTATATTTAAAGGTTACATTTGGAGTATAGTTCTTAAAGGAAATGGCAAAACAAAAGGGCATTCTGAATACATCTAATGATTTTTGAAAGATGTTAAATGGAAATCTTTACTCCATGCTATACACAATTATGCTCTGATCATAAATAAGAAAACAACATTTTCCAGAATTTATCCTATGAACGTTTTATTCTGATCAAGATAGCCAAGAGTTCTAAAACTAAAGAGAGTAATAAAACATTCCCAATCACTAAGTCACTTGTTAAGATTTTCTAAACTTTCATATGATGATTTACTATGTTGTAATTAAAAATAGTACTTACTCATAATGTAAACTGCAATTATATTATAGCTATGATTCACTTTTTCATTGAAGTTGATATCTCTGATTCATTTCAATATTATATTTTTCATTTAAAATTAGTAAGAAGAAGAAAAACTTAAAATATTGAAAAATGATTATGAAAAATTGAATTTAAAATATGAATTTCCAATGACAAAAATATTTTTCTTAACAATAAATGTATAAAAATGGTCTAGGCTATGAATGTAACGAAAAAAGTTGAAATCTACATCCTACGTGCAAGCAAACATGGTTAACTAGAACATCAAGAATGTTTGATTGTTTAGCTTTCATTGTTAGTTTCAATTTAACACATAGTCAACAAAAGCAGCACTAGTAGTGTAGGGGTATCATGCAAGATTCCCATTCTTGCGACCCCGGTTCGAGTCCCGGCTAGCACATCATCATTTCATCCATGTCTTTAAATCTTCTATCACATTGATATAACCAATTACACACTTTTAAATTATGATCCAAATGATGATTCCTCTCTTAATTACCTTAATTGATCTTTATATTTCTTAGATTACTCTGAAATATTTTTTATTAATTTGCAACATTTTTATTTTTCTAATATTATTTTTTTATTTCAATAAAATAAGACTCGATATTCAAATATCCAAAAGAGGAACTATGATATAAAAAAAAAAATGTGTGAATCTTATTTATAGGTACATTTTTATAAAAACAAGGGGTTCCAGTACAACATGAGTATAATCATTGTACTTTAAACTTCATCGTGAGTAGATTTAAGGGTTACATTTGGAGTGTAGTTCTTACAAGAAATGGCAAAACAATAGGGCATTCTGAATACATCTAATGATTTTTGAAAGATGTTAAATGGAAATCTTTACTCCATGCTATACACAATTATGCTCTGATCATAAACAAAAGAAAAAATTTTTTTTTTCCAGAATTTATCCTATGAACGTTTTATTCTGATCAAGATACCCAAGAGTTCTAAAACTAAAGAGAGTAATAGAACATTCCCAATCACTAAGTCACTTGTTAAGCTTTTCTAAACTTTCATATGATGATTTACTACATTGTAATTAAAAATAGTACTTACTCATAATGTAAACTGCAATTATATCATAGCTATGATTTACTTTTCCATTGAAGTTGATATCTCTGATTCATTTCAATATTATATTTTTCATTTAAAATTAGTAATAAGAAGAAAAACTTAAAAAATTTAAAAATGATTATGAAAAATTGAATTTAAAATATGAATTTCCAATGACAAATACATTTTTCTTAACAATAAATGTATAAAAATGGCCTAGGCTATGTATGTAACGAAAAAAGTTGAAATCTACATCCTACGTGCAAGCAAACATGGTTAACTAGAACATCAAGAATGTTTGATTGTTTAGCTTTCATTGTTAGTTTCAATTTAACACATAATCAACTAAAGCAGCACTAGTAGTGTAGGGGTATCATGCAAGATTCCCATTCTTAATACCCAAATTCGAGTCCCGGCTAGCGCATCATCATTTTATCCATGTCTTCAAATCTTCTATCACATTGATATAACCAATTACACACTTTTAAATTATAATCCAAATGATGATTCCTCTCTTAATTACCTTAATTGATCTTTATATTTCTTAGATTATTCTAAAATATTTTTTATTAATTTGCGACACTTTTATTATTTTAATATTATTATTTTTATTTCAATTAAATAAGACTCGATATTCAAATATCCAAAAGAGGAACTATGATATAAAATAAAAATGTGTGAATCTTATTTATAGGTACATTTTTATAAAAACAAGGGGTTTCAGTAAAACATGAGTATAATCATTGTACTTTAAACTTCATGGTGAGTATATTTAAAGGTTACATTTGGAGTATAGTTCTTAAAGGAAATGGCAAAACAAAAGGGCATTCTGAATACATCTAATGATTTTTGAAAGTTGTTTAATGGAAATCTTTACTCCATGCTATACACAATTATGCTCTGATAATAAATAAAAAAAAAATATTATCCAGAATTTATCCTATGAACGTTTTATTCTGATTAAGATACCCAAGAGTTATAAAACTAAAGAGAGTATTAGAACAATCCAAATCACTAAGGGCCTCATTCTATTATCGGCCGCAGCCGCTGCGGGGCCGCAAGGACCGGCCGCAAGCTATTCTGCTATTCTATTCCCTTACGGCCGTAGGCTCTGGCAGGCTTGCGGCCGGTGCCTTGCTATCTCTTGCGGCCGATCGCGCCGGAGGAAAGCCTTTGATCTAAAACGGCCGCAAGAGATTTGCAATTCAATTGCTCCGGGAAACCTCTCTGCAAGGCTAAAAACGAGCCGCAGTTACTTGCAGGAAAAAGGTCTCGCTAGCACCAATTAAGCACATAAAATAGCTCAAATAAAGCCATCCTGCACTTTGAGAAGACTATAAAGGGATTTTAGGTGTTAGAAAAAATAGCACATAATTATCCTGTACTCAAATCCGTAAAATATTTCATTTTTAATATCCGTAAAATATACATGTAAAAAGTCCAGAGTGCTTGGAGCACCTCAGACACGCCCACGCCGCAGCCGGAAAATAAACAGTTAATTTGAACTCGGGTTTGGGCAGATGTGCAAGCTTGAGAGTGGGTTCCTTTTATTCCTCATGTCCCCCAATATGATCCCTAGCATTTACAGAGCTGTACAGTGCAGGCTTGAATTTATTTTTGAGTTTTTATATTTCACAGCTTACGGCCGGTTCCAAGATATGCGGCCGGCCGTAAAAGGAGATCCTTGCGGGGCCGTATAATAGAATCGCGAGTTAACTGAACCCTCGCAAGGAATCGCAGCCTTACGGCCGATTTACGGCCAATAATAGAATGAGGCCCTAAGTCACTTGTTAAGCTTTTCTAAACTTTTATATGATGATTTACTACCTTGTAATTAAAAATAGTAATTACTTATAATGTAAACTGCAATTATATCATAGCTATGATTCACTTTTCCATTAAAGTTGATATCTCTGATTAATTTCAATATTATATTTTTCATTTAAAATTAGTAATAAGAAGAAAAACGTAAAAAATTGAAAAGTGATTATGAAAAATTCAATATAAAATATGAATTTCCAATGACAAAAATATTTTTCTTAACAATAAATGTATAAAAATGGCCTAGGCTATGTATGTAACGAAAAAAGTTGAAATCTACATCCTACGTGCAAGCAAACATGGTTAACTAGAACATCAAGAATGCTTGATTGTTTAGCTTTCATTGTTAGTTTCAATTTAACACATAGTCAACTAAAGCAGCCCTATGAGTGTAGGGGTATCATTAGAGATGTCATGAATAGTTTGCAGGTGGACTGTTGCCGGAGAACATAGCATGTTCGCGTTCGCGGCGAACTGCGAACATATGCGATGTTCGATCCACCCCCTATACTTTATCATTGAGCAAACTTTGACCCTGCACCTCACAGTCAGCAGACACATTCCAGCCAATCAGCAGCATACACTCCCTTCCAGAGCCTTTTACCTCATGGACAGCAGCCATTTTGGAATCATAACTAACTTGCAGTCTTACTGAGAGGAGGGAGAGTGTAGGTGATGCTGATTGAATAGGGAAATTAATAGTTAGGCAAGTTTATTCAGTGTCCAGTGCAGTGCTGAAGGACTCATCAGATCTTTTTAGGGCTATAACATCATTTTTTTTTTTTTTTTCTGTCTAATCTGACTTAATTTGCCTGTCTCCCTGCTAGCCCCTGCTAGCAAGTGTGTGTGTCAGGCTCACAACTTATACTGTGTGTGCACAGTGCAACCAATACAATCTTGTTTACTAGTTGTCTACTTTTAAAAAACCAAAACTTTTATTTTGTTAAATCTTAGTTGATTTGCTTGACCGCCAATCTAAGTTCATTTGCCTGACCGCTAGCCAGTGTGTGTGTCAGGCTTACAAGTATTGTGCCAAGTTCAACCAATCCAATCTAGTGGTGTACCAGCAGTCTACATTTAAAAAAACAATAATTTTATTTTCTTAAATCTAAGTTCATTTGCCTGACCACCAGTCTAAGTTCATTTGCCTGACCGCTAGCCATTGTGTGTGTCAGGCTTACAAGTACTGTGCCAAGTTCAACCAATCCAATCTAGTTGGGGTACCAGCAGTCCACATTTAAAAAAACAATAATTTTATTTTCTTAAATCTAAGTTCATTTGCCTGACCGCCAGTCTAAGTTCATTTGCCTGACCGCTAGCCATTGTGTGTGTCAGGCTTACAAGTACTGTGCCAAGTTCAACCAATCCAATCTAGTTGGGGTACCAGCAGTCCACATTTAAAAAAACAATAATTTTATTTTCTTAAATCTAACTTAGATTATCTAAGTTAATTTGCATGACCGCCAATCTAAGTTCATTTGCCTGACCGCTAGCCAGTGTGTGTGTCAGGCTTACAAGTACTGTGCCAAGTTCAACAAATCCAATCTAGTTCAGGTACCAGCAGTCTACATTTAAAAAAACAATAATTTTATTTTCTTAAATCTAAGTTCATTTGCCTGACCACCAATCTAAGTTCATTTGACTGACCGCTAGCCAGTGTGTGTGTCAGACTTACAAGTACTGTGCCAAGTTCAACCAATCCAATCTAGTTGGGGTACCAGCAGTCTACATTTAAAAAAACAATAATTTTATTTTCTTAAATCTAAGTTCATTTGCCTGACCGCCAATCTAAGTTAATTTGCCTGACCGCTAGCCAGTGTGTGTGTCAGGCTTACAAGTACTGTGCCAAGTTCAACCAATCCAATCTAGTTGGGGTACCAGCAGTCTACATTTAAAAAACAATAATTTTATTTTCTTAAATCTAACTTAGATTATCTAAGTTCATTTGCCTGACCGCCAATCTAAGTTCATTTGCCTGACCGCTAGCCAGTGTGTGTGTCAGGCTTACAAGTATGGTGCCAAGTTCAACCAATCCAATCTAGTGGCGTACCAGCACTCTACATTTAAAAAAAACAACACTTTTTTTCTGTGTAATCTAATTTCATTTGCCTGCCTGCCAGCGTGTGTGTCTTAGGCTCACATTGTATACTGTGCCCACTTGCCGAGTCAGTGCCACCACTCATATCTGGTGTAGCAGTCAGTAGTGCACATTTAAACAAAGAATACAATTTTGACTGTAATACATTGAATAGCAGTTACTTGTCTGCAAGCTTCTGTCAGGCCTACAGCGTCTACTCTGCCAACTTCTGCAAATGCACAGTGCCACTCATATCTGTTGTCACAGTAGCTTGCACGCTTAGTACCATTCTGTCAAAACTTGTAATGATGAATGAGGTCTAGAGTAGCCTGGTTCCCTTATCCTCTACAGGTTGAGACCTAATGTTTGGGTGACTCCAGACCAACATGTGAGTACAAGCAGCACACAAACTCAAAGCCGCCAACGTCCTCCTGGTCCAGCATCATCAGCCACATCAACCACTGCTGTCCTCCTTGCACCCACTCAACCATCCGCCACTCCGTCTCTTGCCTTGAGCAGTTCCTGCTCATCTGCCCATAGTTGAGTGCCTGTAAAGAACATGTTTGAGCGTAAGAAGCTAATGTCACAAAGTGCCCCAAATTTGAAGTGATATGACCATCAAAGCATCTTTTTCCATCTCCCGGTTCTAAAAATCCAGGCCTTATACACGCCCCCTGATAGGTGCTGTAACAGGTATTAAACTGATAAGAGTAGTACTTACAAACACGCCACTCCTATCTGGTGGCACCTTTGATTGCACGTGTCGTGCCCCAAAATTGAAGTGATACGACCAACCAAGCATCTTTTTCCATCTCCCGGTTCCAAAAATCCAGGCCTTATACACGTCCCCTGATAGGTGAGGTAACAGGTATTAAACTGATAAGAGTAGTACTACTTAACACACCATATAATAATGCAGAGAGAGGCAACGCAGTGAGAGGAGTCTGAAGAAGAGGAGTCAGAGGAGGAAGGTGGCTTTGAGGAGCTGGAAGACAAAAAACAGCAGGCATCCCAGGGGGCTTGTTGTCACCTTTCGGGGACCCTTGGTGGCTGGGTGGAGGAAGAGACCTTCAATGACATCAGTGAGGACAAGGAACGGGACATGGCTAGCTTGGTATCCAACCTTGTGCAAATCGGGAGTTTGCGGTTGTGCAAATGGACTGTTTGCAATTGTTTGCTGTGCGTTAAACGGGGGGGTTTGGTCTGTCACTGTGAAGCTGGCCTAACCCTTACACTACCTGATCGATACGACATCATACCTGATGTTTTAAAGCACATTATTCCAAACAATTTAGGAATGTTAGGTAATTTATGCCATTTATGGCTTAAAACCAGACTCTGCATCAACTATGTAATTTTCTGTGGGAGTTTTGCCATGGATCCCCCTCTGGCATGCCACAGTCCAGGTGTTCGTCCCATTGTAACAACTTTCCCATCACTATTGTGGCCAGAAAGAGTCCCTGTGGGTTTTAAAATCCGCCTGCCCATTGAAATCTATGGCGGTTCGCTGGGTTCGCCGGTTCGCGAACATTTGCGGCGGTTCGCGTTCGTGGTTCGCGAACCGAAAATGTTATGTTCGCGACATCACTAGGTATCATGCAAGATTCCCATTCTTGCGACCCGGGTTCTAGTCCTGGCCTGCGCAACATCATTTTATCCATGTCTTCAAATCTTCTATCAAATTGATATAACCAATTACACACTTTTAAATTATGATACAAATGATGATTCCTCTCTTAATTACCTTAATTGATCTTTATATTTCTTAGATTATTTTGAAATATTTTTTATTAATTTCAAACATTTGGCCTAGGCTATGTATGTAATGAAAACTGTTGAAATCTACATCCTACGTGCAAGCAAACATGGTTAACTAGAACATCAAGAATGTTTGATTGTTCATTGTTAGTTTCAATTTAACACGTAGTAAACTAAAGCAGCGCTAGTAGTGTAGAGGTATCATGCAAGATTCCCATTCTTGCGACCCGGGTTCGAGTCCCGCCTAGCGCAACATCATTTTATCCATGACTTCAAATCTTCTATCAAATTGATATAACCGATTCCACACTTTTAAATTATGATACAAATGATGATTCCTCTCTTAATTACCTTAATTAATTACCTCTCTTAATTACCTTAATTACCTTCATTGATCTTTATATTTCTTAGATTATTCTGAAATATATTTTATTATTTTGTAATAATTTTATTATTCTATTTTTTTTTTTACTTCAATTAAATTAGATTCAATTTGCAAATATCCAAAGGAATTACTATGATATAAAATAAAAAAGTGTGAATCTTATTTATAGGTCCATTTTTATCAAAACAAGGGGTTCCAGTACAACATGAGTATAATCATTGTACTTTAAAACTTCATGGTGAGTAGATATAAGGGTGACATTTGGAGTGTAGTTCTTACAAGAAATGGCAAAACAAGAGTGCATTCTGAATACATCTAATGATTTTTGAAAGATGTTAAATTGAAATCTTTACTCTATTCTATATATTTATATATATAAATCACAACATAAACCAGACAAGGCTAACCACTGGTATTGGCTCCCTAAAGTATCTGGTATGCCAAAGACTCTGATTTTTTTTCATTAGATTTGTTTGCTACATTTAAAAAATAAACAAGTATATATACATACACTTTAGTATTAAAACAGTGCCACAAACACTTTAATGTAAGTCTTTTTAAATATAGATAAATGTAGGGAATAACCCTTTACCAACTTTACACTGATTATCATTATTTGTTATTAATGACTATTTGTTTCCTTTGGTAGATATAATATCTGTTGAAAGCACAATACTTTTTGAAATTTACCTAATTCTATGATGTGTGCACATTTTATATAGTTAAATAAAGGATTTATGTTTGAATACATTTGTATATAACTGGATTGATATGCTCTAACACGATCAATCAATTAAGCAGTTAATGTACATGAGATTACTCTCTGCTTAGGTTTTTATATGCACTTTGATAATGTGTTATTTTGCATCTGATAGATTTTTTTAGTACAATGATTACTTCAATATACTAATAAGTGAAATACCTTATTCAGGTCTGCTATTTTTTTTTTTTTTCAAAATAGATAATTTAGGGATTATTCCTAAGTTACTTTTTAATCAATGAATCATTTTAATAGTTTATAAATTAAAATAGAAAAAACGCTCTAAAGTGTTGACTAAAAACACACTTGAAAATGTGAGTATGATAAACTACCTAAATATGGAAGTAATGGATAAGATATGCCTCTAGTTATGGTACTACTAGATATATTATCCTTCGTGAATGTAACAATCTAGTATTATAATGTTAATAATCTAACTGAATAGATAAAAAAATAGGCATTCCATACGGTAGGTTATCCTCATATATAAAATAAAATCATTAGATAACCTTAAGTGTTATAAACAAAAGAATAGGTACAAAAATTTATATTACAAAAGATAAGTTACCATACCATTTAGTAAGCTCAAGAAATACCCAGATAAGGTGGCCAGGTGTAAGCTCTGTCTGCCGACCGGTTTCGTCACTTAGCGTGACTTTCTCAAGGCTGTGTGCTCTGTCAGTCATTTGGCGCGGTTCCTTTTAAATGATCCAGTTTGTAATTATCCCCGTCTCTTCGTCCGCGATGACGTCATCGCGTTTTTCTTTTGATTGTTTTGTGATTTGTTAAGCTAGTCTCGCGTTATTTGCGTCATTGCGTAACTATGCTTCGATGCGTTCCAGCATGGTTTTTGGAAGTTACGAATCTGCGTATGCGTATCAAGGAGGAAGTGCGTTCTCAACCCATTAGGGTAACGTCACAAAAAGCCGAGTTAAACCTTATTTGAGGGGGAGCCCCCGTATCTCTGTGTCTTCACGCGACTTCATTTTCTTGCGCTACATACGGTAACCCTTTTTTTATTTATTTGCTCTAATTATTTTACACAGTCATTTCTTTTTATGGTTGACCTTATTGTGCTCTAAGATTTTTTATCTAACAAGAGTTTTCTTGGGGGTAAATAACATGTAGGTAAGTTACAACTTGATATAATAAGTCTTACGAGGTGTAATCATTATTGCATGATCAAAAAAACACACAAAAAACAAGAAAACAAAAAAACAAATAAATGGTTTCTTCACATAATTGGATTTACAAAAAAGCTCCAAACGAGAAACCTTCATTTAACCCTTTTGGACTTTGTGCCTTCAATAAATATATATATTTGCTTTCCAATTGTAAAAGTTATTTTCAGTTACAATACAGTGGCTCCAATCCCAGTATAAAGGTGAAGCCTATTACTTGTTTTTAAATCACTTTTTGTTATCCTTTTTTCATTTTTTTGAGAAAGGTTATCTAATGATTTTATTTTATATATGAGGATAACCTACCGTATGGAATGCCTATTTTTTGATCTATTCAGTTAGATTATTAACATTATAATACTAGATTGTTACATTCACGAAGGATAATATATCTAGTAGTACCATAACTAGAGGCATATCTTATCCATTACTTCCATATTTAGGTAGTTTATCATACTCACATTTTCAAGTGTGTTTTTAGTCAACACTTTACGGCGTTTTTTCTATTTTAATTTATAAACTATTAAAATGATTCATTGGTTAACAAAACACAGAGTGTAAAGCACTCAAACAGTTTGGGTTGCAAACATAGTTTAAAGCCCAAACAAAACTTAATAAGTTACTTTTTATATTGATTCTTATTATTTGTTACAAATTTGTTAACTATTTTTCTTGTTAGATGTGACATCTATTGATGTCACAATATTTTTTACATTTGGTGAACTTTACGATGTGTGTAATTTTTATTAGATTTGTGAAATTATTTTTCTTAAGTGGGAAAAAATAGTTGAGTGTTGATGACTAGGGCCCTCATTCAATTGCAATTTGGCCAATTGAATAGGGCCCTAAATAAGCACATAACATATATTTTTTAAAGAAGTTTTTAGTTAGTAAGCATCTATCCAAAAGCAAGGTTTTTACTAACTAAAAACTTCTTTAAAAAAAATATGCTATGTGCTTATTTAGACCCCTATTCAATTGGCCAAATCACAATTGAATGAGGCCCTAGGTGTTTAGTATAAGCAAATGTTGAGCTTCCCCTTGTGTATATATAGATATGTATATATATATTATTTTTTCCTTCCTATATATAGTCAGACATAAAACCAATTATAATATTCCCCTCCTTCTCTCCCCTCCAGTCATTATAATTGGGAGTTCCTCTCACTCTCAATTATTCATCCCTAATTTCCAACAGTATTTTAGAAATACTGTCTAGAGAGGTGTTTGGGACTATGATCTCCTTTCATCTGTTTCTGTGTTTTTCTTTTTTTTTTTTTTTCTTCCCTATTTCTTCCTGCTTTATTGCATGCAACCACCGATCAGGCCCTTTCTCTTATTTGGGCTTCTGTTTTCGACAGCCTTTCTTATGCTCCCCTCTAGAAGAGATGAGCGATGTAATCTTTAGTAAATAAAAATACCCATGTTTCTTAAGATTATAACTAAAAATGTGAGGGGCTTGAACACACCATATAAGAGACACGTGGCTATGAGATAGTTTGAGAAAGAGGGGGCAGATTTGATATGCATGCAAGAGACCTATGGAGAACTGACAACAGGATCTACTTTACCAACAAAATCTATCCCCCGTGTATATCAGCAAATTATTAGACTAAGTCTAGGGGGGTAGCAATATTATTTAATAACAAGTTGAATATTAAAGAATAATTCTTGGAGTTGGATAAAAATGCTAGATTTATAATTTGAATTAGTACTCTGAATGATCAGTTATTCACACTACTGAATATCTATGCTCCGAATGTAAATCAAAACAGATTTCGTAATAATTTGTTAAAAAAAGTTATGAAGATTAAAAAGGGCTCTTCAATAATTTGCGCTGACCTGAACAGATTTTTCGACATGCAAAAAGACAGGAAATATATAACTAAACCTTGCCCTGACATAGACATGATCAGAAAAGCTAACAATATGAATAAAACTTTGTATTTGTACAACTTATAAGATACCTGGAGAACATTTCATCCAAAAGAGTTGGATTATACCTACTATTCAACACAGTACAATAGTGATGTCGCGAACATCAAATTTTCGAACAGCGGACGCGAACTTCCAGCAAATGTAGCGAACGGGCGAACATCGGCGAAACCCATAGACTTCAATGGACAGGTGAATTTCAAAACCCACAGTGACTCTTTCTGGCTACAATAGTGATGGGAAAGTTGTTTCAAGGGGACTAACACCTGGACTGTGGCATGCCGGAGGGGGATCCATGGCAAAATTCCCACGGAAAATTACATAGTTGATGCAGAGTCTGGTTTTAAGCCATAAAGGGCATAAATCACCTAACATTCCTAAATTGTTTGGAATAACATGCTTTAAAACATCAGGTATGATGTTGTATCGATCAGGTAGTGTAAGGGTTACACCCGCTTCACAGTAACAGACCAATCTCCCCGTTTAATGCACCGCAAACAACCGCAAACAGTCCCTTTGCACAACCGCAAACTCCCCATTTGCACAAGGTTGGATACCAAGCTAGCCATGTCTCGTTCCTTGACTGAGAGGTTCCTTGACTGATGTCATTGAAGGTCTCTTCCTCCACCCAGCCACCAAGGGTCCCCGAAAGGTGACAACAAGCCCCCTGGGACGCCTGCTGTGTTTGGTCTTCCTCCTCCTCAAAGCAACCTTCCTCCTCTGACTCCTCTTCTTCAGACTCCCAGAGTCTGTGGGCTTCCACTGCCCAGCATGGAAGATTATACACAGGTCAGAGTCTGGGGGCTTCCACTGCCCAGCATGGAAGATTATACACAGGTCAGAGTCTAGGGGCTTCCACTGCACAGCATGGAAGATTATACGCGTTGCCTCTGTCTGCGTCATTATAAGGTGTGTACTGTTAAGTATTACTATTCCTATCGGTTTAATCCCTGTTATGTCCACTATCAGGGGACGTGTATATGGCATGGATTTTTGGAAGCGGGAGATGGAAAAAAATGCTTGGTCGGTCCTCCCACTTCAAATTTGGGGCACTGCGCATGCAATCTATGGTGCCACCAGATATGAGTGTCACTGTGCACTGGCAAAAGTTGGCAGAGTAGATGCAATAGGCTTCACACACACACACCTGTAGGCAGGCAATTGCTATTCAATCTATTACACTCAAAAAAGTGTTGTTTTATGTCACTGAGCACAATATAAGCTGTGAGCCTGACACAGGCAGGCAACTGAAATTAGATTACAGGAAAAAAATGGTTGTTTTCAATGTATGTTACACCACCAGGTATGAGTAGTGAAAATAAGCACAATATAAGCTGTTAGGTGTTAGCCTGTCACACACACACGCTGGCAGGCAGGCATAGATTACACACAAAAAATTATAAAATAAAATAAATGATGTTCAAAGTTTCCTCAATGATAAAGTATAGGGGGCGAACCGAAAAGCGCATGTGTTTGCCGTTCGCGGCGGATGAGAACATGCGAAAATCGCCGCAAATAGTTCTCAGGCGAACTGTTCGGGACATCACTACAGTACAACACTTATTCCATCATTTCTTGTTAGAACAGTCAACCCTCGAAATGACTAAATTGATAGAAATCGGTCCCTTAGAATGGTCAGATCATGCAAGCCTAATCCTTTTACTGGACAATGAGATTGCTGTTCTAAAAAATTTAAATGGACAATACTTTGTTCAAATCTTCTGATGATAGAGACAGGCTTAAAAAATAAATTGATTCATTCTTTTTATTAAATACAGGCTTGGTTAAGTCTCCGACCACCTTGTGGAATTCACACAAGGCAGTAATAAGGGGACTTTTAATATCCTTAGCAGCAGCAAAATAAAAAGCCCAAGGTACATCTTTGAGAGTGCTATATTTACTCCTTTATAAATATCAGCAAATTAATAAACGATCTCCAACAGAAGCAGTGGCAAAACAGGTTCTGGATATACAAAGCCAGATAAGAAAAATCACTCAAAAACAAATTGATAAAAAAATCTTCGCAACAACAACATAATTACTACTATTACGGTGATAAAAGTGGGAAATTACTGGCCGATAGATAAAATCCTTCTCAGTCCCAAAGAAGAAAAGGGAAAATCATAGACTTAAATGGCAAAGTACTTACTAAACCTTGGGAGATAGGTGAGGCTTTTGCACAATATTACAACTCGCTGTATAATCTTGAGAAAGAACCAATTTTGTAAAGCCAACAAGCAAAAACATAGAGGACTTTCTTGAGAAAATCAAGCTCCCCAAAATTTCTGTTGAACAATTAAGCTTATTGGAGAAAGAAATATCTGTAAAGGAGACCGAAGAAATAATTTTGGGTCTTTTTACAAATAAATCTCCAGGGCCAGATGGCTTTGAAAATGCTTATTATAAAATCTTTTCTCCATCGTTGGTGGAACACCTTACTAACGCTTTGAACAAAATTATGACTATTGGTGTAGCTCCACCCAAAATGTTGACGTCTAAAATTATTAATATACCGAAAAAAGGGCAAGGAGGAATTGGATATTAAAAATGAAAGACCTATCGCCTTACATAATGCTGATATAAAAATTACATACATTTTCTCAACGCTTGAAACCTTTACTTCCAGATCTTATGGATTTTGACCAGTTAGGTTTTATCAATAATAGGAATTGTTCAGATAATACTAGGAAGCTATTGGATCTGTTGGCTTTTGCTAAATCCGGGAAGATCCCAGTACTGGCCCTGTCATTAGATGCTTAAAAAGCCTGGGTCTTCCTGGATAAGGTTCTGTTAAATTTGGTTTTGGTAACATTGTTTGTGAGGCCATTAAAGCACTTTATAGCAACACCAAAGCTTGGGTATCTTGTTTCAGCTTTGATTCAGCCATTTTCCCCACTCCCAAATGGGACAAGGCAGGGTTGCCCACTGTCCCCTCTTTTGTTTTTTTTGTATATAGAGCCCTTAGCACAAATTATCAGAGCAGATACTAACATCAAGGAAATTAAAATGGGATCTATAGAAAGTAAAATTACACTTTTGCAGATGACATTGTGGTGGTAGTCACTAATCCATTAAGCTCCATATCTCATCTTTTGTCTAAAATCAATCTCTTTCGTAAATTTTCATATTATAAATTAAACTCATCTAAGACTTTTATACTGCACGTCAATCTCGATCTTAATTCCAAAATAACTTTGAAAAATAAATTTGATTTTGTTTGGAATTCTAATACATTTAATCATGTAGGTGTTGATTTTTACCCTGATCTGAATCAAATATCACTAAGAAACCTTAAAAGGATCTGTAATCAAGTAAGTAGCATTCTTGCTAATTGGAAATACTTGAACCTCTCATGGACAGGTCGCATTGCAGCTTTAAACATGGTAGTCTTGCCTAAGATTACATATGTGCTGCAATGCATCCCATTTTATATCCCGAGGTCCACTTTGAAAAAAATTCAGAGCGTTTTTGACAACTTTATTCTTAAAGGAAAAAGATCATGTGTAAGTAAAGAAGTTTTACAAAGAAGTTACTCTAAAGGGGGATTATCTTCACCTAATATCTTTGCCTATCATGAAGCTATAAATGCAAAACATCGGTTTAGATTTTTAGGCCTAGAACAAAGATTTAAATATTTACAAATTAAAAAAACTCATTGATTAATCAGATTACTTTGAACTCTCTCCCCTGGATTAAAAAAAAAATAGTGGGAAAGTGCAGATCATTATTGCCCCCAGTCCTTCAATCAATTTGGAAACTTTGGAATAAAAGCAACTTGAAGTAAGTCTTTCTGCCATTGCATCTGTAATTACCCCCTTGAAACATTTGAAATTGTTATTTCCTCCTTAGTTTAAACAATGCTGGTCCACATGGGAACTTATCTATCTTAGAGACCTATATGATGAGAACTCATTTATACAATTTGAGAAATTAAAAGTAAACACTAATCTCACTTCATCCCAGTGGTTGAATTATTCTAATTTTCACCGTAGTATTTCTCATTTAGATTACAATCTGGGGAAATTGACACCACTCAGTTTGAAAATATGGTCCTGAGAGATCCCCATTTTTCGATCTTTAATTGCCTGAGAGTAATTAGCTCTTCTAAAGAAAGGCTCAAGACACCATCAATATTAAAATGGGAAGCAGAGTTTGATTGCTGCTGGGACGATAATAGATGGTATGAGGCTTGAACAAAAAAAACACTAAAACCAGCTTATTTGTGTGAAACATATTTTAAAATTCATCAAAGGGGGTATCTAGTTCCTAGCTCATTAGAAAAAATTAGAAAAAACGAATCTGATGGCTTGTGTTGGAAGGGATGTCCAAATAAAGGAACCCAACTCCACATTTGGTGGAACTGTAAAAACAGTTTTTTGTATTAACAGTCTGATGGCGGCCAAATGGCAGCTAGTAAAAAAATTGGAAGGGTCCTAATATTCCATCATGGTCATTAATAGAAACAATAGTGGACCATAATAGATTCCTAAAATTAGGTTCTTTAGAAGACATCTCTCCAACTAGAGAAGGTAATAACAATTATTGGTTGCTTTGGGACAGATATAAGAAATAGGTTATTTTTACTATATTTATTTATTTACTTATTTATTTATTTATTTTTTCCCTCTCATCTTTGTGCTTCCTATAAAACCCCCCAGGAAAAGTGTGGCATGTCCAGCCCATCGAGTTTAGAAACGGCCCGCGTGTCCTGTTTAAGGTGTGGAAGCCGGAATACCCTTCCTTTGCTCCTTTTTTTTTTTGACATTGTTACTGTATGCTTGAATTGTTATGAACTATGGTGCATTTAAAAAAAACATTCATGAATCAACAACTTATTTTTCTTATAGCCCACCATGGTTATGGTAAACTTATAATTGTTTAATTTAGATGCGATATGGATTGTATACTTGTAAAAATGTGCAATAATGTTAAACATTCTTCTTTTTTTCTTCTTTTCTTTGTTTTGGTATGTTTGGATAAATGTATAAATATTTAATAATATGTAAAATAAAAATGTTATGATAAAAAAAAAGAAAGGAAAATAAAACAATGCAGCAAAATTAAATACCCCAAAAATTATATATATATTATTTACACTATTTACAAGGAGATCAAACCTGTATAAAACAGGTAATTATATTATTATTGTAACGGATCTACTGGCACCCCGACCGGGTACCTCCGTTGATGGACGCGTCCTAGCTTGCGTCAAGGCCTACAAGCACCGCACCGGACACCACAACCACTACAGACTCCACAACCGCCGTAGCTTAAACCTCCCAGGGAGTATGCAGCGCATAGCAATCCCCAGTATGATATAGCAATCCCCTCCAAGAACAAGACGAGGCTACGTTTTGAGTGGTCAAGTAGAACTGACTTTATTTTGTTGTGCAGAAATATTTATACACATCTCTTCCCACAGGCAATACACATGCCCATATTTGGCCACACAATACACATAAAGAGAACACTAGGTGTGGTCACACCTCCCCGAGGCTACCTGGCAACTTTGATACAATCAGACATTGATTCAATTACACTTCTTTGTTCTTATGTCTGATGATGAAAACACTTTATACAATAGACTTCCTTATCTTATGAGGAGTCTCTGTAACAGGATTATCTCCCATGCCAAGGTCTGCACTAGTCTGGGCCAATATTCTGCAGAGCATAAACCACCATACATACAGTATAATAGTAGGATCATATTTTAATCATAATAATCATAAAACAGGGTAAAACAGTGATGGGTTCCGTTACAATTATATTATATTTAGAGGTAGTTCTATCAATTGTTAAACTCTATTCTATATACAATTATGCTCTGATAATAAATTTAAAAAATAATTATCCAGAAATTATCCTATGATAGTTTTATTCTTATCAAGATACCCAAGAGTTATAAAACTAAAGAGAGTAATCGAACAAACAAAATCACTAAGTCACTTTCATATGATAATTGACTACGTTGTAATTAAAAATATACTAACTCATAATGTAAACTGCAATTATATCATAGCTAAGATTCACTTTTCCATTGAAGTTGATATCTCTGATTCAATATGATATTTTTCATTTAAAATTAGTAATAAGATGAAAAACTTTTGGAAAAAAAATATTGAAAAATGTTTATTAAAAATGAACATTTAAAATGAACATTTAAAATATGATTTTGCAATAACAAATACATTTTTCTTAACAATAAATTTATAACAATGGCCTATTCCATGTATGTAATGAAAAAAGTTGAAATCTGCATCCTACTTGCAAGCAAACATGGTTAACTAGAACAGCAAGAATGTTTAATTGTTTAGCTTTCATTATTAGGTTCAACTTAACACTTTGTCATCAGCACTAGTAGTTTAGGGGTATCATGCAAGTATCCCATTCTTATGACCTGGGTTCGAGTTTCGGCTAGCGCAGCATGATTTTATCCATGTCTTTAAATCTTCTATCACATTTATATAACCAATTAGACACTTTTAAATTGTAATACAAATGATGATTGCTCTCTTAATTATCTTAATTGATTTGGATATTTCCTAGAGTATTCTAAAATAATTTTTATTATTTTGCAATATTTTATTATTCTAATATTATTTTTTTTATTTCAATTAAATAAGACTCGATATTCAAATATCCAAAAGAGGAACTATGACATAAAAAAATATGTGTGAATCTTACTTATAGGTACATTTATAAAAACAAGTGGTTTTAGTACAACATGAGTATAATCATTGTACAGTGCCTTGCAAAAATATTCACCCCCTTGACTTTTTACCTATTTTGTTACATTATAGCCTTAAAGTTCAATGTTTTGTTTCTTTGAATTTTATGTGATGGATCAGAACACAATGGTCTAAGTTGGTGAAGTGAAATGAGAAGATGATATACATAAAACTATTTTTTAGAAACTTGGCATGTGCGTATGTATTCTCCCTCTTTGTTATGTAGAGCATAAAAAGCTCTGGTGCAACCAATTACCTCTAGAAGTTACATCATTAGTGAAATGGTGTCCACCTGTGCAATCTAAGTGTCACATGATCTGTCATTACATATACACGCCTTTTTTGAAAGGCCCAGAGGCTGCAACACCTAAGCAAGAGGCACCACTAACCAAACACTGCCATGAAGACCAACGAACTCTCCAAACAAGTAAGGGACAATGTTGTTGAGAAGTACAAGTCAGTGTTAGGTTATAAAAAAATATCCAAATCTTTGATGAACATGGCCCAACAGCAAACCTTCCAAGCGACGGCCAACCAAAACTCACGGACAGGGCAAGGAGGGCATTAATCAGAGAGGCGGCACAGAGACCTAAGGTAACACTGGAGGAGCTGCAGAGTTCCACAGCAGAGACTGGAGTATCTGTACATAGGACGTCAATAAGCCGTTCGCTCATTAAAGTTGGGCTTTATGGCAGAGTGACTAGAAGAAAGCCATTACTTTCAGTAAAACACAAAATGGCATGTTTTGAGTTTGCGAAAAGGCATGTGGGAGACTCCCAAAATGTATGGAGGAAGGTGGTCTGGCTTGATAAGACTAAGATTGAACTTTTCGACCATCAAAGAAAACGCTATGTGTAGCGCAATCCCAACACATCACATCACCCAAAGAGCACCATCCCCACAGTGAAACATGGTGGTGGCAGCATCTTGCTGTGGGGATGTTTTTCAGCAGCCGAGACTGGGAAACTGGTCAGAGTTAAGGGGAAAATGGATGGTGCTAAATACAGGGATATTCTTTTTTTTTTTTTTTTTGTGACTGTCATTTTTTATTTTTTTTTATTCACAAAGATTTAATAAATTACATACATAAACATAACAAAGAAAACAAAAAAGAAAAAAGTACAAAAGAAAGAACAAGGAAGGACAATCCGTTATACATTTATAAGAGAGAGTTATCTTCAACCAATAAGATATAACCTTATAAATCAACATTACCTTTATAAAAAGGATCATTTCGTAGTCTCCTTTTTACTTCTAAGGGAAGTATAGAATAATTTATAAATTGACATGGGACGTATTTACGATCACCTTATTTGTTCCTTTAAATAAATATAAAAAGGCATGTCTACTACCAAAATATCAAGGATTACGTTTTTAGGTCACATAGAAATAGCCAGCCATTAGCTCAAATAAAATAAAACTATATGCCACAAATAACAATGCTAAACCATATCTCCGGTCCCTCCTTCAGATTACTGTCTATTACACAAGTACTGGAATTTAGGATAATTTAACAGATTCCAAATATTTGTCCCATTTCTGCCAATTAATACGGCATACAAAGCTCTGAGGTGCAAACCAGCTTCTGTTGTGCATCAATTCCCCATTTAAATTAATAGTGTTGCACAATTCACTCATTGTTGGTACTTCAGATTGCTTCCAATATCTCCCAGTGAGCCACTTTGCAACCAGCAAAATATGGCATATCAAGTATCTATCTGCTGGAGACAGATCTTCCAAATGCATATGCAAAATGGCTAATTGGGGAGACCAAGCAATCTGTTTATCCAAAACCTTAAATATCATCTGGTCAATATCTCACCACCAGCTATGTATTTTATTGCAACTCCACCAAATGTGAAGTTCATAACCTCTTTGATCACATAATTTCCAGCACCTGGCCGTATAAGCATCTTCACCCTTAATATCAAATTTCGAGATTTTTACCGGGGTTATATACCATCTATGAATCAATTTAAAAAAGAATTCTGTATATGCAATATTAACATCAGATTTCTTTGTAGTTGATAAAATATTCCTCCAATTTACATCATCTAGGATAATTGTAAAATCCATCTCCCAACCTTTTATACCTATACTTTTAGGGAATGAAGTATAATCATTAATAATTCTTCCACACTTTAAGATGATATGTATAAATTCTTTTTTTATAATAACTTCTTCCATTTTGGTTAAGGAATACATCCCTAAAATTCTATAGTCTCTATCCACCAGGTTTTTTTTAAGGCTTTCATAGTTAATCCAGGAAAAAAAAAATCAAATTTCTTTTGTATTTCCTGTAAGGAGAGGAGATTACCTTTATAATATATTTCAGAGATATACATTAAGCCCTGATCCATTAACATTTTAATTGTTGGACATATAGCCTGTGATTATAAAGATTCTAATGGAGCTGCCAAAGAAGGGTATCTAGTCAATTTAGTTTTCTACCTATAAATATACCAGAATTTTATAATAGCATTAATATTTTTTGGTAGTTTACTAAACAAGGTCTTCTTAAACTTAGGAAACCACAATAAATTATAAATGGAGCAATACCTAACTAAAGATTCTTCTAGGATTAACCATCTTGGTTTGTCAAAGATAATAGTATCCAACTAATTAGTTGGGCTAAAATCATTTTTTCATGTAAAGCTTTTAAACATGGTACATTCAAGCCCCCATTTATTAATTTATTATATGTTATACTCTTCCTAATTCTGGGTTTTCTTCCCTCATACAAAAATCTATCCAATTGGTCCTGGATAGATTTTAAGAAGTTATTGGGCAGGACGTCCAGTATAGATCTCATGGGATAGGCAATTTTTGGAATTATTGTCATATTTAGTGCAGCAATTCTTGCAGACCAAGACAGATTAAGTTGTCTCCAATCGGACAGTGTCGGTCTAATCTTACCCATTACTTCATGGATATTATCTTTAAGAATTTTATCCGCCGCCCAGGAGAATTTAATACCCAAATGTGTTATATATTTTGATTTACAATTATAATTATAATCTTTCTCCAACTTATTTCTTTGTTCAATAGTTATGCCTCTCATTAGGGTATCTGATTTTAATTGATTGATTTTAAAGAAAGAAATTCTACCAAACTCATCTAGAATTTCTTGAAGTTTTTGGCAATCCTGCCCCGGATTTGATATAGTTATTACAATATCATCAGCAAATGCCATATATTTAAATTCTTCCTTGCCAATACAAACTCCTTTAATTTCTTTACATTCTCTTATATAGATTGCTAATGGTTCCATAAAAAGTACGAACAGCAACAGTGATAGAGGGCAACCCTGACGGGTGCCATTTGCTATTTTGAATTGCTTTGATTCAAAATCTGTATTCTCCACTCGTGCGACTGAATTCCTATATAGCGCTTTAACAGATTTTGAAGCAAATTCACCTAGTCCAAATTTACTTAATACACTAAGTAGATATTCCCAATTAACTCTATTGAAGGCTTTCTCTGCATCTATTGATAATATCAAAGTGGAGATATCTTTATCTTTAACATAAGAGATAATATTTAAGAGTCGTCTTGAATTAAATTAGCTATTACAGTCTTTAATCTGTTTTCCAACATTTTCGAATATATTTTAATGTCTATATTTATTAATGATATAGGTCTATAACTACTACATTCCTCTGGGTTTTTCCCTTCTTTCAATATATTCACAATTTTAGTCTCAGACATCTCCAACGGGATATTGCCTGTTAGTTTAATCTCATTGAATAGACTGCACAAGTGCATTTGAAGTTCAGACTGTAGTACTTTATAAAACATATGATCATAGCCATCAATATCTGGGGCCTTATTTGATTTGCCACTATTAATAACATTAATTATTTCATCAGAATCTTTTTTTTTGCATCTAATATTCTTAGAATCCTGTTTTGTATACGTTGTTTTTTCAATCTGTTCGCCAGAACTTTACCTGTTTGATTACCATTCAAAAAAATGGATTGTTGATATCTCCATAAAAGATTATCTGCCTGAGATTGTAATATACGATTTATTTGATTATTTATTGTATTCATTTTAATACCTATATCTTTATTTAGACTCTTTTTATGGATCTGATGTAATTTGTCTAACTCAATATATAGAGATTTTAAGGGTTTTCCTCTTTGCTTATTAATTTCTGCCATCCTAGAGATCAGAATTCCTCTAAAGTAAGCTTTATAAGAACACCATAGTGTCTTCCTAGAAGTCACTGAATCCGTGTTATTCTTAAAAAATTCCTGAGTATCTTTTTTCAATCTATTCAGATTTTCTGTATTTTTAAATATTATCGGATTAATTTTCCACCTTTGAGTTTTACATTCAAATAAATCCTTCAAAGTAATACTACAGTCATACTAAGTCATACTATGATCTGGCCAAGGGGTCAGAATAATATCGGTCTCTACTATCAATTTCATAATATTCAGATCTGAAAAAATATAATCTTTACGGGTAGATGATTAAAATCTATTTGAGGAAAATGTAAACTCTTTACAATACGGAGGAAAAACTCTCCATAAGTCATAAAACTCATATTTATTTATTAGATTAGAGAAATCAAAAGCTTTTTTATTATTTATAGCCTCAGATTTTATCTTATGATTTCTCAGTTTGTCCATTTTGGCATCTATCACCATATTAAAGTCCCCACTTATTATAAGGGACCCTCTCTTCAATTTATATAGATCTCGTAAAAAAGTTTTTAAATACCTGACCTAATTATTATTTGGCACATATATATTTGCAATGGTTATCAATCTTTTATTTATGTATCCAGTCCATATTATATATCTACCACAATTGTCAATTTTAGTAAATATCTCAGAGATCATCAATCTTTTATTAAAGAGGATAGATACTCCCTTGGATTTACTTTGAAATGTCGAATTTATATTTATTGGAAACTTTCTATTACTCATATACTTTAATAACTCTTGCTTCAAATGAGTCTCATGGAGGCATAGAATGTCTGCTTTTATTTTTGCATAATTTAAAAATGCTATTTTCCTCTTAGTCTGTGAGTTTAAACCATTTACATTATGTGAAATTATTTTTATTCCTTTATTCATTTGCCCATCCCATGGATCCATATGTCCTACCCAATAACTTCCTTATCCTATAAACATACTTGTACCTCCTCAGACTTTCAAGATTCACACACCACCCTTGACATGCTAAAAAATAATTATCAAATATATTCTTAATACTACGTTTGGACTTAAACCAAATCCAGGGAAAATCCCATACATACAACATTACTACTCCGTTTGCAGGGCAAATACTTGATGTTGGGAAATGGCAGGAATATTTCCCCCTTAAAGGTAGGGAGATTAGCGGTTGGGATTTAAACTAACTGGCCTCCTCCACATCCTAACTCTTTTAAAACATCTAGTACTTTTGAACCATTTTTCATGTTACTTTATAGATTTCCTCTGCAAATAACCGTTTTAGACCCTAGGAACAAAAAGGGTTTTAAGGAGAGATATTATTATAATCTATTATGTGCTCTTCTAGGATGCCCATATAAAACACAATTCCATTATGTTATGCTTATATGTAAATTCTTCCATATTATTATTTAAATTTCCAAAATATCTGGTGTGAGTATAAAGAGAAAAAACAGACTTTCTAACTCTAATAAAAACTATTGTGTGTGTGTTGCACAGCTTCTTTTGCTTTATCTTCCCCGATATTCCTTGTCTTATCCTTTACTTAATACTGTGAATCTGTAAATAAATAAAAATGTTATCTAATTTACATAGTGTTTCTGTGTCTCGTCTCTCTTCAAGACCAATTATCTCTCTATGGGTCTTAACTTCCATTACCTTTCTAATAAACATAGAAATTACAGAGTGTATCATTATGGGCAGGAAACCATCAGTCCAAAGGACTTTAATCATCATCTCTTTATTCTTCTATCTTTCCCTTTATATTATCCTACTATCAATAGAGCCAGCTAATCCTCCAAGACACTTCCTGTCTTTTCATTAGCCAAAACCTCAACATCCTAAAGAGAGAAATAGGATTGAAGATGTTACAAGGGGAGGAGGGAGAGATAAGAAAAATTTCTCCCCCTGCCCTCCCCTTCTCTCCTCCTCCCGCTCCTCCCCTTTCTAATTCTTTTGCCATTTACGATTACTAGCGGACAAAACAGTTTGTCCAACTTCTTTATCTAAAATTGTTATATCAAACTGCCACTCTTGCAGCCATTTTATCCCTTCCTGAACTGATTTTATCCAATACCACTTAGCATTTTTATATACGGATAAACCTTCTGAAGAAGCCCATTTATATCTAACTTCATTTTGTCTTAAGACTTGAGTTATTACACTTTATTCTCTTCTTCTGACTAGTGTACGAGCAGATAAATCTGGAAAAATTCTAATATTATCATATGGGGGAGAAAACTTTTGCTTAACAAAGGATGCCCTCATAATATCATCTTTATTTGATCTATAATGGACTCTAACTATGATATCTCTAGGTATAGATTTATCTAGATGTTTCGCTAGGGGTATTCTATGAATAGCATCGATGGTACTTTTATTAGGTAAATCATTTGGAACCAAAGTCCTCAGAAAGTCCTTGACATACGATTTTAAGTTGTTATCTGATATTATTTTCGAAATTCCTCTAAAACGCAAATTATTCATCCTGCTTCGATCTTCAATAGATGATATCTTGTTCATCATGTCCTCGATTTTATTTTCCAGCTTTGTTATATATTTAAGTAGATTATTATTATCCGTAATTAAATTGTCGCAGGTATTTTCAACGAATTCAACTCTCTGGCTTACTTCTTTAATTAACGTGTTTTCTGTTATTTTTTTTGTCAAGTCCAGGATTAGATTTGTCTGGAAGATCTGCAACATTTCTTGCATTTTAGAGCAGGTAAGATTTTCTTCTTCATCTATCAGAGTATTATCAGATCTTATTGTTTGAGGAGCTTTCTCTGGTGATAAAATCGAAGTCGAAGTTGATAAAATGCTATCATTTTGAGAACTCTTAGTAGAGCCTTTTTCCTGGGTGAAAACATGGAAGGTGTCTTTATTGGCACAATTTTTGTTTTTTTCCTTTGATTTCACTTTGGTAGGCATATTCTGTAAGATATGAGGGAAATTTCTGGATCCAGATAACCTTGGGTAGGATAAAAAATAAAAAATTCCGCTGCAGTGTAGCAATGTACAGTATATACAAAATCCAGTAGATATATGGAGTCACCTATTGTGATTCAAATATCAATTTAGTTATTTAGCTCTTCTCATGGAGTTTCTAATATTTCCTATCAGAATAAAACATAGGAAGTCAGTTTGAATATCTTTTCATCAGATTTAAATCACATACTTATTATAGGATAGGTGGAATAAGTTTAGGAGGCACTGAAAGATGCACAAGAGAAAGCCCCTAGCATGCGGCCTCTCCCTAGAAACATCCAGTTATGTCTTTCCCATCTGTTGTATACTTCCTTATAGAGAATTCATATCTATTTCTATCCTTTAATAAAGACAATGTCTTAAAAGCATGCTGATTAAATGATAATTTCAATTTCTTATTTCTTATCAGAGTGAAAAATAGAATGATATACTGATGGATAGTCCAATAGAATAAAAAAAAGAGTCTCCTGTTATAAAATAGAAAATTGGTTATTTAACTCTTCTCACAGGAGCTCTAATGTTCCTTATCCGAAAAGGCATAGAGAGCAATTAGTATGTCCTTTCAACAGGTTTAGGACTCCTGATTATTATAATGGAAAAAAAAAATATGTTCCAGGAACACTGCAAGGTATACAAGAGAGAGCTCCAAGCATGCAGCCTCTATCTGGGCTCAGTTAGATATCTCTTTACCAGCAATTGTGTATTTCCTTATACAGAATCCATATCTATTTCTAACCACTTATAAAGACTATGTCTTATATACTTGTTTAAATGTTGATTTCATTTTCTTGTAGCTTATCAGTATGTCAGTTAGATAATATATATATATCCCTCTATGAGGTCTTAAGTACTGTCCTCCTTCTTGAAAATATTATATAGCTCCAGAGACAATTTTATATGTCTACTAGCGACTTGCCCGTCAAAAAATGACGGCAATGTGATGTATATGTTTGTGAAGTTGTTTAGTTATTTAAATATATTTTTGACCCTTGTAAGTATTGTGATATGAACATGTATTTTTGTAAAACGTTGATGTAATGGTTTTTTAAAATGAAATTTGTATCTGAAGAATTGTTCACTTTAATATACATAGAATCCAGAGAAAAGTAAAAAGTAAAAAGACTTTTTGAAATGTGCCGAATTTTAACATGAAGTTTAAAATATATGTAAGCAATAACCTTGAAAGTATATATTTTTAAAATTGAACTTTATTTTTTATGTAACTTTGGAATTTTTGCAAAACATTTGTCTAATTTTGAACATTATAAACAGGAACATAGTAAATACATTTTGTAACATAATTTTGAATTAAAAGTATTAACATTTGAATGTAAAAACAGTTTAACTTTAAATTAATCAGTATTAACATGCAATTTGTATCAGAATAATTGTTAAGTTTAATATACATTGAATGTAGAGGAAGGCATACAGTAAAAACTCTCCTTAAACCGTACGTAATTAAAGTAATTCATTACTGAGCACATAAACTGGCGATAAACATTAATGTAGGTAGTAATCTTAAGATAACAGAGAATATTTACATTGTGACTTAAAAGGTGCTTGAGCTCTTAACATGAACTTTGTAATATGTTGAATGAAATAACTTGAAAATATTGTTTTTAAACTTGTAACATTAGAAACATTAACATAGTGACTTAACATTTTAACATAATTTTTCATAGAAATGCAAGGCAAGTATTTTGTGAGGCGAATTATCCATAAACATGACTTCCATTAATTATGACTGAATTAAACAACCAATTGTTTTGTATTTTTGAATGTTTTTCCAAAATGTTTGCATGGCTTTAGTTTGTATCCTGCAAAGTTATAGTACTTCATAGTAGACAATGTTTTTAGTAAAAATACGTCCATCTTCTAATAAATCACCTTGACTTTCATTGTTTTCAATGTAAACTTTAATAGCCTGTGGATTTTTGCAGCGTGACAACGCAACGTACAATTGACCATGTGCAAAAACTGGTTCTTCCAAGTAAATACCCACAGATTTGAAAGTTTGACCTTGTGATTTATTAATGGTCATGGCAAATGCCATAATAATGGGAAATTGTCTTCTTTGAAGTATAAAAGGGAGACTACTTTCACTTGGTGCTAAATCTATTCTTGGTATGAAAACTCTCTCTCCTTTATGGGTCCCAGTTAAAAATTCAGCATCTATAAAATGGTCCTTTAATTGTTGAACAATTAATCTTGTGCCATTGCATAGGCCTTTTTTGGGGTTCATATTTTGCAGTAACATGATAATTGCACCTTTCTTTAGCTGCAAAATATGTGGTGGCATTCCAGAAGGAGTTAAAGAGTTAATGAATTCAGTTGAAAAGTTTGCCTGACTTTCATTGTCATCAGCAAGTACAGAATCAGCACTGTGATAATTTCTTTGTGGTGCATTAATTTTTTTTAAGATTTCATTATTGAGTATTAATGCATCTTTATTTTTACACGTCAGTATAACTTGGTTGGCAAGCTCGGAATATTCTTCGTTATTTATGCTCCCTTCAAATATAGCCGATATAATATCTTGTTGACAAATCATATGAGGTGGGATCTCTACAGTGTCGTCAGGTAAATGTAGTATTTTTTCTGTTCTGCCTTCTCCAATTTTAATAAGCCAATCATTGAAATCAGTTTGGCCTTCTGATCTCATATTTTGTTGCAGTTGAAGATGGGTAAAATGTTTCCATACTGTACTTGACTTTATACATGTTTCAATAATGTCTGTTCGATTTCCATGTACAACGACAGGTAATGTTTGTCTAAAATCGCCACCCAACAACATTACCTTTCCACCAAATGGAAAAATATTATCCATGACTTCACGAAGCAAACGGTCAATACATTGGAGGGCATAGCATGACATCATTGTGGCCTCATCTATTATAATTAATTTACATTTCTTCAATTTCTTTGCTTGTAAGGATGTCATGCGAATATCTGACACAGAATTTTCTAAAATAGGCACTGGCAGTTTAAATCCACTATGAACAGTTCTTCCACCTTCTAATAAAAGTGCAGCAATTCCAGTAGTGGCAAACGCCATTGCTATTTTTCCTTGTGCTCGTACTGAACTCATTAATAAATTGTACAAATATGTTTTCCCTGATCCGCCAGGTCCATCAAGATAGAAATAACGCTCTGTCACCATGTCATCATCTATAGCATTTTTAATGGCATGAAATGCTTGCAATTGTAGTGTATTTAAAGTTGCAAGTCTTTCTTCTGTTCTTTCTGCTTGTAGTTGAATGTCATAGTCTTCAAAGTTAATGTCATCTATAAGACCTGGATCAGGCAAATTAAAACTTGCACAACTTAATCCATGAGTTAAAAAGACTTCTTGAATTTCCATTAACGCTTTTAAGTGTGCAATGGGTTCATTGTATCGTTGCATAAAGTCTTCAGCCATATTACTTTTAAAAGTCTCCCACAAAGCTAATGCATTTGGAGCATTTGAGAAGATACAAATAAAAGAAAATTGTTCTCTCATCTGTCGTGGCATTTGACATTGTGCTGCTTCTTCTAAACATCTTTCCCACTCTGTATCATCAGCGAGTAAGTTTCTATGTCTTGCAGCTAAATGGAAGGATTCATATACAATGTCATTAACAGTTCTTAATTGTTCAAAACTTTGTGCTCCTGGAACATTTAAAAGTAATATCCGTAAGCAAAAACGTTCAACATCTCTTGGACTGACTGTGTAAATTCGTGGAATTATTTTATTGCCTCTGGTTTTTCTTGCTCTCCATAATCCATTCACAAAAACATAGTGATATGGAATTTCAATATATAAGTATTGTGTTGCTTCAGCATCAGTGGAATTTAATGCAAACCATGCAGTTAGTGTAGTGTGACGATCTTCACTTTGGGCCAATGCATTCATTTCATTTCCAGCATGGAAATAGACTAAATGTCGTTGTGGCAAATGTACTGCTAACCTATATACTGCATGTGATCTATCATGCATTTCAAATTTTAAAAGCCGCCACATAGCTTCTGGCGCACTGACATAGCGAGCATCTACATGAGATGCAAGTTCATCATGTACTAACTCACTACTTTCAGGGTTGTCTGCACTTTTGACGACTACAGTAGCTGCATCGTAACCTTTGTAAATATATTTGTAGACATATTTAATGGATTTGATGGAAGTGCAGGCTTCTACGTTGATGTGGGCGTTGTACTTCATGAGTAAATGTGGATTGTGGGGTACTACATATCTATTGTCCACTTTATTTCCACGAATAATGGCACTATCTCCTTCTCTTCTTTTATAAAGTGGATATCCATCACCATTTGCATATGTTTTGTCTCTATAATCTTTTGGAAAATCTTTTGAACATTGATTATTTTCCATACATGGTGATTGTGGATTAAGGTCTCCACAGGGTCCATGAATCATGCGATGAGTAACAATCTCATATAGTCTACCATATAGTTCTGGATCTGGTAGTTCAGCAACTATGACTGCATCCACTTTGTCCGAAGTATCTAATTTATCTTTCTCTTGAAGTATTAAGAGAAGATGTGCATGTGGAAGGCCTCTTTTTTGAAATTCAATGGTATATACATAAGCAAGACATTTGCCAAATAACTGATTTATAGTGAAGTCTCGTATTAATTCATTTAATTTGATCTTAAAAACTCTGGCTACTAAATCTGGTCGATCTGAAGCACTTTGTCCAAGAAGTAGATTTTGATTAATTTCTGGCCATTGTGGATTACATGTAAATGTCACAAATAAATCTGGTTTTCCAAATTTTGTCACAATAGCCATAGCATCATTGTATCTTTCTCTCATATTTCGAGGAGATCCTTGAAAGGAAGATGGTAAAATGATGGCTTTGCCAGCTGTCATGTCTCTGCTTGTAGCCACGTCAGCAACATAGTCCATGAGTCCACAATATTGTTCTACACATAGTTTATCTTGTTGATATTTTATAAAGTTTAAATTATTTGCCTCAACTTGCAAATATGAATCAATAATCCATTGTTGTGTTAGTTTCCCACCACATAAAATTGGATTAAATTCATCTCTAATGGCAATTTGAGCAACTTTAAATTCAAGCATAGAAACATTATTTCGGATTCTGGCTTTAGCATTTGGGTAACTGGGAAGGGTTAATTTTGGTTGCCAACCTGCTTCTCCATGTGGGAAAAAGATGGGATATGTCATTGGATCTAAATTTGGACTTAAGATATTAATATTAATAAATGGTTGCTCCTCATTTCTGGGATATACTCTAATGTCTCTTTGAAATGGTGGTTCTCCTTCATCATTCTGAAAGACCATTGCAACCTCATTTGATGTTGGCAAGTTATAACGACGTTTATCAGTATGTCTGTCTCTTTTAAGCACCATATTAACCTTTGGCATGGGTAATTGATGTCTTTGTGCATGAAGTAGTTGTTCATTTTCTACTTCTGCCAATTTTTTGTAAGCTTTACTGTAGGGATTGTTGTCCATAATGTTATTTAGCTCTATAAAAGCACTGGGTAAGCATTTTTTATTTTCTTCCATCTGCATACGTTGGTCAACAGCTTCCATTGTATCTAGGACATATAGTTGAGCGAATTTTCTTTGCTCTCCTTCATCTGGATGTAAATGTGAAGTCCGATGATAAATTTGTCCTTGGACTTTAAAACAGTAAGGACCATGTCCTGGTACATTAGCAGCCAATGTTGCCCCCATAGATGCAAATGATATGGCACTATTGTAGGATCTTATGTTTGTCTTAAAATGTTTGTAATTTGGAAAAGTAGGTTCAGTCATAATATTTTGTAAAAAGGTTGGAAATTGTTTCCTTTCTGGAAGTTTGAACTTTCCTTTTTGACAACAACTAATAAATTGTCCATCTCTGGGTCTCTCCTGTTTAAAATAATAAGCCTCACAAAATTGACATTGAGTACTCATGTCCCCACAACTATGAACCTCTACTGCTAAAGACTTCAGTAAAGGACAATTTGCAAAGCATATCGGATGTTGACTTTCATATTCATCAGATGAAAAGTCATGAAATGTTTCAAAAACAGGTTCTAAATGTTTAGTTTTTTTTGTGGCTTTTCTTGGTATATGTTGTCCTTGTTTGGTTGAAATGTCCTGTAAGTTTTTAGTAAGAGTTTGTAAATGCTTTGTTTTCGTCGTTGCTTTTTTTGGTCTGTCTTGACTGGTATCTTGTAAAATGTCATCTGATGTTTTAGGAAAAGTTTGTAAATGCTTTATTATCTTTTTATTTTTTTTGGTTGTGTCTTTCATTTTTGCAGCTGATATTCTTTTATTTGCAAGTCTTTTGCGTTCTTTTTCTCGTCGAATTTCTTTCTCCTCCGGTGTCTGCTGGGCGGCCCATCTCTCTTGTCTTTCTCTAGTTTGACGTCTTTTCTTCTCTTCTTTGGTCTCGTTATCAGCCATATTAATCTGTAAAGTAAAAAAAATAAATGTAATTGTGTATATTTTAATTTGTAATTCCTGTTAAAGATTCTTGTGCACAATTGGTGAAATAAAAGGCAAATCATTAATGTATCATTTATATTTAGTTAAATTTATAATTTCTGTCCTCACTGGCTAAGAATTTGGCCAATGGAATACTGCTGTAAATAAGCATGTAACATATTTTTTTTAAATAATGGTTTTATTTATTAAAAACGTTGTTTGTGGATAGATATTTACCACTGCAAAACTTATTTGCTAAAAAAAAAAGTGATGTGGTTATTGAGCTATGTATTGCATAGTAGCAATTTAAATAGAATAAGGGAGATAGTAAATATTTTTTTTTATTTTTCTGTTGACACGGATGCAACTGAAAGCAGTTTCTTTAGTTTTATACTTTAGTAGTTATTATACTGTACCTTGGTTGAAGTGTGATTTAAATCCGAATGTTTGTTGGTCCTCGGTTCAAAATCGTTGTCCAATGGTGTGGTCCTCTGTTGGAAGTCCTCGTCCGATGGTGTGGTCCTGTGGCGATAGCCCTCGTCCGATGTTGTGGTCCTGTGGCGATAGCCCTCGTCCGATGTTGTGGTCCTTTGGTGAAAGTCCTCGTCCGATGGTCTGGTCCTGTGTTGAAATTCCTCATCTGCTGGTCTGGTCCTGTGTTGAAATTCCTCGTCTGCTGGTCTGGTCCTGTATTGAAAGTCCTCGTCCGATGGTCCGGTCCTGTGGAGAAAGTCCTCGTCCGATTGTCTTCACGCAGTATCTGTTGTAATATAAAATAGAAAATGTTGTTTGAGTGAAATGTCTTTTAAATAAGTAAAAAATTTATGATTTTGGCTGTATTGTATCAGTTATGGTTATTTTTTTCTATATATTTTTTTTTTACTTTCTGTACAATCCCACGACTTTTGTTATTCTTATTTAAGGTTCTTAGTAAGGCTTGTGGGTTGTGATATATTAAATAAGAATATAAATTTATTTTGCTATGTGTTTATGTTATTTTTTGTACAATCCTGTTTTGTGCGCACCACTTGTGGTATACTTATTTAACCTTTATTGGGATGGTTATAGTTAGTAAAACATGAAATAATATAATTAATGTAGTTTGCTATGTGTTTGTGTTAGTTTTTGACAATCCTGTTTTGTGCGCACCACTTGTGCAAAAGTTATTTATTCTTGATTGTACTGGTTATAGGTTGTTAAACATTAAAGAAGAATGTTAATGTAGTTTCCTATGTGTTTGTGTGATTTTTTGTACAATGCTATTAGGTGCGCAACACTTTTGTTATTCTTATTTTTGCTTCTTTGTAAGGCTTATAGGTTGTTAAACATTGAATAAGAAATTCTGTTTTGTGTGTAGCAGTTTGTGTCTCATTCAATTGCGATTTGGCTAATTGAATCGTGCCCTAAATAAGCACATAGCATATTTTTTTAAAGAAGTTTTTAGTCATTGAAAAACTTTATTTTGGATAGATTTTTAGTAACTAAAAACTTCTTTTAAAAAAAATGTTATGTTGTTATTTAGAGCCCTATTCAATTGGGCAAATTGCAATTGAATGAGGGCCTATGTGTGTACCATATGTTGCATAGTTTGCCCCTCATTCAATTGCATTTTTTACAATGTAATAGTACTCTAAGGCCGTCATTGAATTGCAATGTTGAAAATTGAATAGGGTTGTAAATAAGCACATCACATATATTTGTTAAAATTGAATAAGGGCCTAAAAGTGCTTATTTATAAACCATATTTAATTGTCCAAAATAGCAATTGAATGAGGGCCTTTGGTTACTGCATTTGTTATATTGTCAGCTCCTCATTCAATTGTGTTTTGGCCAATGGAATAGAGCTCAATATCAGCACAGAGCATATTTTTTTACCAAATTTTGTATTTAGTGAACTTGTATCCAAAAGCAACGTGTTCACAAAATAAAAAGTTCCTTTAAAAAATATGCTCTGTGCTTATATAGAGCCCTATTGAAATGGGCAAATCACATTTGAATGAGGCCCTTGGCCATTAAAGATATATAGGTCCTCATTGAATTGCAATTTTGCCAATTGAAGAGGGCTCTATATAATCACATAACATATTTATTGAGCAAAGTTTTTAGTTATTGAAAACCTTGATTGTGGTTAGAAGTTCAGTAACTAAAAAGTTCTGTATAAAAAATATGTTATGTGCTTATATAGAGCCCTATTCAATTGAGGAAGTCGCAATTGAATAAGGCTCATGGTTCTTTCTTGTTTATACTTAATACTTTACCTTGATTGAAGTTTGGAATGACAGACGGTCCCCTCCTGCCAATCTTAATCCGCTGGTCTTCTTGTAGTGTCTGTTTGAAAAAGAAAGTGAAATAGTTATTTGTATATTTATAATTTTTCATCTAGCAAAGCATGGCCTTTTCAGCATGTAATGTCTTGTTGTATCTTACCTCTTCTTCTTTGTTGGTGTTCTTTAAAAGGGATTGTGCTTCACAGTGCACGGTGCAAATTGTTGAGAGACGCTGTTGATGCAGAGTCTGTTTGAATATTAAAAGAAATAGAAAGATTCAGCTTTATATGATCTATTGAATTGCAGTAAAATAATGTCATTTAAATATAGTTCTGTAATTATTTTCAATTGACCTTATTTTTTGTTGGGGGCTACACACATATGTCACATACATGAAGCACATTCCATAGTTTAATGTAATTATTTTGTGTACGTGTGACATATCAGTATACATGACTCATATTTAAATGGTTAAATTAACCTTATATTTTTTTTTCCAACACACATAAATGTCTGTGTGTGAGATGTAACTATAGATGATACACATATATGTGCGTGTGACATATCAGTATACATGACATATAATGTCATTTAAATGTAGTTGTTTACTGATTTTGTTTTAAGCTAATTTTGTTGCAGTGGCAATACACATAAATGTGCGTGTCACATGTCACTATACATTATACACATATATGTCCGTGTCACATGTCACTGTGAAGGGGCAATACACAGAAATGTGAGTGTCACATGTCACTATACATTATACACATATATGTCCGTGTCACATGTCACTATGAAGGGGCAATACACATAAATGTGCGTGTCACATGTCACTATACATTCTATACATATATGTGCGTGTCACATGTCACTATACATTCTATACATATATGTGCGTGTCACATGTCACTATACATTATAGACATATATGTGCGTGTCGTCACTATACATAAACCTAAAATAGAATTATGTTTTTTTGTTGTTTTGTTAAATGAACCGTATTTTTTTTGTGAGCCTATACACATAAATGTGCCATATATGTCACTACATAAATCCTAGTTTATTTTTTTATTTGTTTGACCTGTCCTGATAATAAAATGTAATATATTATAGCTTACCTCTCAGTTGTAATTTGCACAATGCAAAGTAGTAAATTAGTAAAGAATTGTCTTGTCAAGTAAAAGCAGCAGTTATCTCAGAAGTCACTCCGTTGATCACCTGAGGAGAAATGTATTTTTTTGTTTGAAATAGGCAGTATTTATAAACTTGTAGAAAGTTCTGGAAAGTGAGACCGTTAGAACGCAATACGCATGCGCTATTTGCGTTCCAGCTTACAATTTGCGTTCCATCCGCCATTTTCTGCGTATTACTGTTCAAAATGGTGTTTAATATGATTGTGATACGTTCCGCATAGTATGTGTTTCATTATTGCGAGTAAGTGTAGTGTAGTTACGTCTGAAGCCTCGTTTTCGTTTTGTTCGTCGGCCATTTTTTCTCTCGCTTAGCGATGGTATTAGTGTCTAAAGTGTTTTATTTTGATTTAAATGTAGGTGTAACTTGTTTTTTTGAGGTGCTGGCTGGTTCCTCTTGCTGTAGGTAAGCTTTTTATGTGTTTGTTGTGTGTCTTTGTTAAGTTTTAAATGTTTGTATGTCGGCGTGTTGCATCCGATGTTTGCGAGGTCGTAATGTGTGGTAACGTGTCTCGTATGGTGTTTGCGTGTGTAGCCTCGTTTTCGTTTTATTCGTCGGCCATTTTTTGTGTCGCTTAACAAATTATTTAGTGTCTAAACTCTTTTATTTTGAGTGCAATTCAGTTGTAAGTTGCATTTTTGAGGTCCTGGGTGCTTCCTGTTAGTGTAGGTAAGGTTTTTATGTATGTCCTGTGTGTATGTATTGTGTTTGTAATTTTGTAATGTTCGCGAGTTGCGTCCGAGTGTTGCGAGGCCGTAATGTGTGTGAACGTGTCGTATGTTGTTTGCGAGTGTCGTAATGTGTGTGAACGTGTGTCGTATGTTGTTTGCGAGTGTCGTAATGTGTTGCGACGTGAACTTTGCGAGATTCGCAGTTGTTTGGGTTGGGAATTTGTGTTGTGAATTTTGCAAGGGTCGCAGTTGCTGCAACTGAAGACCTCGCTTTGCGAGGTCCTCAGGTGCTGGCATGGAGCGCCTGTGGCGCTCCAAGCCAGCAACTGAGGCCCTCGCTTCGCGAGGGTCCTCAGTTGCTGGCAAGGAGCGCTGGCAAGGAGCGCCTGCGGCGCTCCATGCCAGCAACTGAGAACCTGGCACAGTGCCCTCGCTTTGCGAGGGCCGCTGGCTCGCTACGCGAGCCCGCAGCGTTAGCAACAACTCGTACGCTCACAACTATATATGTGATTCCCTCCTTCCTCCATTCCTCAGGCCGATCATCTTGAGGCAATTCAGGCTTTACTGGGCTTGTATTTGAGTATAATAAAGGTGTACCTGGTGCATTAGCTCCATGAGCCCCTTACTGTGCTGTATAATGCCGCCCAAGTAGTGCACTGTGGCTCCTTTCTATCGTACTGTGCTCAGGTCTCAGGTCTCGTGGCTCCCAGGAGCTACACCCGGTTTCTGCCGGTCTTGCTGGATCACCCGTTCCTGTGCTCTCTATGATGTACCCCCGATAAGGCCCAAGCTGCGACCTCTCCTCCTGGTATGTGCTGTCAGAGGCGGGGGGGATGGGGGGTCAGACTGCATGTCAGTGTAGGAAATGGCGCATCTTGGTTCAGGGAGGGTTTACGGAGGAGGGAGCCAGTTTCAGCTAGAGCACTAATCTCCCCGCCATCCTAACGGTAGCCTCGCGCTGACGTATCAACCATTTCCTGTAACGCCCTCATGTGACTGTCATTTCAAGCCAATACAGGGATATTTTTGAGCCAAATTTGTACCACTCTGTGCGTGATTTGAAGCTAGGATGGAGGTTTACCTTCCAGCAGGACAATTACCCCAAACACACTGCTAAAGCAACACTTAAATGGTTTAAGGGGAAACATGTAAATGTGTTGGGATGTCCTAGTCAAAGCCCAGACCTCAATCCAATAGAAAATCTGTGGTCAGACTTAGAGATTGCTGTTCACAAGCGCAAACCATACAACTTGAAGGAGCTGGAACAGTTTTGCAAGGAGGAATGGGCAAAAATAAAAAATTAACATTTTTCAACGTTGTGGCATGTTCTGTAAATTAAATTATGCAAATCCTCAAACAATCCATGTTAATTCCAGGTTGTGAGGCAACAAAACATGAAAAATGCCAAGAAGGGTGAATAATTTTGCCAGGCACTGTACTTTAAACTTCATGGTGAGTAGATTTAAGGGTGGCATTTGGAGTGTAGTTCTTACAAGAAATGGCAAAACAAGAGTGCATTCTAAATACATCTAATGATTTTTGAAAGATGTTAAATTTAAATTTTTACTCCATGCTATACACAATTATGGTCTGATAATAAACTAAAAAAAATAATTATCTAGAATTAATCGTATGAAAGTTTTATTCTGTTAAAGATACCCAATTTTATAAAACTAAAGAGAGTAATCGAACAAACAAAATCACTAAGTCACTTGTTAGGCTTTTCTAAACTTTCATATGATGATTTACTAAGTTTTAATTAAAAATATACTAACTCATAATGTAAACTGCAATTATATCATAGCTAAGATTCACTTTTCCATTTAAGTTGATATCTCTGATTCATTTCAATATGATAATTTTAATTTTAAATTAGTAATAAGAAGAAATATTGAAAATATAGAAAAATGATTATGAAAAATTAAATTTAAAATATGGTTTTGCAATGACAAATACATTTTTCTTAACAATAAATGTATAAAAATGGCCTAGGCTATGAATGTAACGATAAAAGTTTAAAAGTACATCCTATGTGCAAGCAAACATGGTTAACTAGAAAAACAAGAATGTTTGATTGTTTAGCTTTCATTGTTAGTTTCAATTTAGCACAGAATCATTTCAGGCGGCGCTAGTAGTGTAAGGGTATCATGCATGATTCCCATTCTTGCGACCTGGGTCCAGGTCCCGGCTAGCGCAACAAAATTTTATCCATATCTTCTATAACATTGATATAACCAATTACACACTGTCATGATTCCCCTGAACCCCATTTGGGGTCAGTAGAAGTTTAGTTGTTTAATATGCTTTTATGCTAATTTGATTATCCTATATATGTTATGCTGTGTTATGTCATGTTAATTAACATTTACAGACTTACGACAAACAAATACGAGATGCGGGACTTAGAAAAAAAACACTACGACCTCGCAAACATACGACTTTAACGGCCGAACCGCTCAAACCTGAAAAAAATTAGAAACACAATAAATACACACAATAAACACATAAAAAGATTACCCACAGCAAGGGGGGGCACCCAGGACCTCTGCAAGTGAAGAGTTTAGACACCCGAAAATCACCAAAGCGAGAGAAAAAATGTAAGCGGAAAAAAACGAAAACGAGGCTACAGGACCCTAAAGACGGAAAACACCACCAAACACATACGGATTTTCCGAAAAAGACGGATGAGGTCCAAGAACAAGGACACAAAATCAGCCACATTCGCGTACCACACAATAGGCGCCATTTGACAACACTAACTTACATAATCCAGAAGTACACAGCTACCCTAACGGATTTTCCTGGCGTATGCACACTATTTGCACTACACACTGCACACATTGCTGACACTTACACAGCAGCTTCACAGCACTGAAAACACACATTGTATGCTGCAGCAACATGAAAACAGATTGCCAGCTCTTCAACACAATGCTTACTGCATATATTACTTCAAAATAGGTAAAGTATATTCATTTATTAATATATTATTTATTTGATTACCATACACCAAACAGCATTAGCTCACTTACAATTTAATTGCCGTCATTTTTTAACGGGCAATATTCACATATATAGTTCTCAACAATATGGGTTGTTGCTAAAGCTTGCAGGCTCGCGTAGCGAGTCCGTCGCAACTGCGGCCCTCGCAAAGCGAGGGTTGCAGTTGCTGGCAAGGAGCGCCGAAGGCGCTCCTTGCCCTGGTGGGGATGAGTGGCGTCGGCGCTCACCCCTTCGACTCCCTACGACTTTTGGACCGCAAATGCTTACCCTTGCAATGCGAGGGGCCGCATTTTCAGAGGTGGAGGCTCTACGGCGCCTCACAACCGCTTACAAAACGTCCACAGAAGCGGCACTTTGAAAAAAAACAGCAAACACGCAATGACGAACTACGCAATTACACAAAAAAATACGAGCTGCGGGACTTAGAAAAAATCCATTACGCAAAAATACGACCTTAACGAACAACCAGCGCACAGCGGAAAACATAAAAAAAACACAAAATAAACACAAAAATAAAATCAAGCACTTACCCACAGCACGGGGGGACACCCAGGACGTCTGGAAGTCAGGTTACACCTTGATTTCACTATAATTTTAAAAGTTTACACAAAACAGGAAACTACAACAAATATTGTTAACACATACAAAATTGAAGAATAAATCCTGGTTTGTGTGCCCTAACCTATAAGCCTAAACCAGAACCTAAATCTCTAATGACAACAGTGGTGTACACAAACAGGATAGTACTAAAAACATTGTTACAAGATACAAAATTCAATTACAAATTATGTTTAATGTGCCCTAACCTGGATGCCCAACACCAAAACCTAAACATATCATGTTAACAGTGGTGTACACAAAACAGGATAGTACAACAAAGATTGAAAACACATACAAAATGGAAGAACGAATCCTGTTTTCTCTGCACCAACCTCTAAGTCTAACCCATAACCTAAACAGTGGTGAACAAAAAACAGGATAGTACAACAAATATTGTTAACTCATACAAAATTCAACAATAAATCATGTTTTCTGTGCCCTAACCTATAAGCCCAAACCCAGAACCTAAACCTCTAATTACAACAGTTGTGTACACAAAACAGGATTGTACGACAAATATTGTTAACTGTATTAGCGGCCTGGCGTCAAGAATTATGGATTACAGAATTATCAGCTCCAATATATACTTGAGTTGCCACATATAGGTGCATTCTGTTATACAACCACATGATGGCGATAGCCTTGACTAAGTACAGTCTAATTCAGAGAATTAGCAGAAAACCATATATGGTATTCTTGAACGCATGTGTGTGTGTAATTTTGAGAAACAGATATCTCTAGTTTCCCATGGGCCGAAGGAATCCTTTGTGTAGACAGCTGACCAGTGAGGGGACTTTGTGAAGGACATGTGACCTAACTGACCAGTAAGAAGTAAAGGACATGAGTATGGGGGTGGGATTAATATATATGTATTTAAGATAGGGTTCCAAGCTGTTTGGCCCTCTTGCAATCTTCACCTCTCTGGAGCTCTTCCATCTCTTCTCTCTTCACTACACTGTGAAGGCCTGGTAAAGTATCATACTCTCATACACACACACATGGACATAATTGGTAGCTTTAGAATGCCTTTCTGCTAAGTTAAGAGATGTTGTTTCCATAGTATTATCATGTATTATTAATTTATTTGTAATAATTATTGTGTTCTAATAAATGCACATTTTGTAACCATAAATCTGTAACGCCTCGTGAATAAATATTTATTAATTTGTTATCTGTAGAAGGCAAGGATCTCAGGATGAGATTAGGATAATTATTATAATCATAATTAATATGATTATGAATAATAATATTGTAATTGATTAATTTAACCGTTTTTATAACAGTTAATGGCGAGTCAGCACATTTTTCTTACCGTGTACATTCACTTGCATTTGGGGGGAATTTAATCCAAAATGTCTCTTTGATGTTACAAGTGAACTTAGCGGACGGAAGATTGAACCTGTGATAATTGGTGATATTGTCAAGTGTTTTCTAAGAAGAAAATCATTGGCCACAACGTATTTGGTTTTTGGGATCCAGAGGCATCAGAGTGAGACGCAATTGGAGTAAGACGGATGTCATTTCTGGGGATCCATTGGTATCCAGACGGAGACATCAAATTGGGGTGCACACCTTTTTTGATTAGGGACGGTGCTGAAGACACATCAAAGTGTAAGTAATGGAGATAATTGCTAAATATTCTGAATGTAGCGATTTTGAACCAGTGATTGTTGAAAATGATAGTATGCTTAGCAGAATACATGATTTTTGGTTACGATGTTGAAAAGCAAAATAAGCAAATTGATAAGAAAAAATGGTGCTTAACCAAGGAGAGAAATAAGTTACAGAATTGTATGAAATTGTTAATGTGTATTAAGAACCAGATGAATATGGCTATAATGGGGAGTATTCCAGTTGCAGCAGTTACAGAGACTAGTCAAGAAGCAGACAGTTGTCCAAAATGTGGCATAAATGCAGATTATGTGAATACTTTAGAGGATAATTATGACGCTAGGGGGCAATTAGAAGCCTCACTCAGAGCATGTTTTTCTGATCAGCAACATCCGATTGCAGTAATTGATAGTAATGAGCCAGCTTGTACATCAGAGGAAGAGGGTGGATTACATCTTGTAGATGAAGAGCAACAAGTAAGAGAAATAAATTATGTAAGGGACAGTTCTGATGTTAGTAGGACTATAACAGACTTAACCCCTCATATAGTAAGATCTAAATTAGAGTCAATAGAGATAGCAATAGAGATTGGTTTAAAGAACACAAATGGGGTACAGAAGGGGACAGGCTGAGAGCTGTATCAAGGTTAGTCACAGGGAACAGAGACTTAGATAGCCATTCCCTTGCTGAGATGAGAGTAACTGTACAGGATGACCCATGGGTGTTTGCTTCTAAATTTGAGCAAGTGTACAGACTCACACATAGAGTGCCCCCAGATCAGACCCCATCAGATATGTTACAGTATCTAGTAAGACAATTTACTTATTTGGACCCTAGCGTACAAATGATGGCAGAGGAAATAGACGCCATGGAGGCTGTGCTATGTATTATTGGTAAGGCACGGCAAAACAATGTAAGGAAAGGAGTCATAGGGCCACGTAAAATTGCAGTTGTGACTACTAATGAAGGAAAACGTAATCCCTTGGAAATTTCCTTCAGAGGGATTTGTAATTCTGGACACAGAGAATTAGAGATTGCAGGCTGAGGATGAGAGAGCATAGGCAAAGGGAGGGATGGCAGGCACATACATCAGATCCTCCAAAACATAGGCATGATTAGGCATACTCAAATACTTCAGGGCCTACAAAGGATAGGCAGGATCAGAAGTTTTCCTTTAGACAGGACAGGCATAAACCTCCAGATAAATCAGGACAAGAATTTGCTCTAAAGACCAGGCCTGGGAATAATCTGTTAGGGCCAGCACAGGAAGCTTTAAGGATGATGATGGTAGGGATGGATAGGAATCAAGAGAGGCACTATGAGAATGGATTCTGGGATATTAAACTTGCTCCAGAATGTCAATATAAGTTTGCCTTTAGTTTCAGAAATATTCAATATACATTCAATTCTCTCCCACAAGGCTTCCATAGTTCCCCAACTTACTTTCATCAGGCCCTAGCAAAGGTCTTCGAAATGTTCTCTGCCCCAGATCATAAAATATGTGGATGATATCTTGTTACAGACGGAGACAGTTGAGGAACACATTGAATTGCTAAGAGAATTGTTTGGTTTAATTTCCAAATCGGGCCTGAAGTTAAATACTTCAAAAGTTCAGTTAATGAAAGAGAAGGTAACATTTTTGTGGGTGTCAATCCAAAGGGGAACAATATGTCCTACTAAGGATAGAGTGATAGCAATACTACAAGTACCCAGAGCTTTCAATAGACATTTTTGGGATTGGTGATTTTTTTGCGAGACTTCATTGAAGGTTTTGCTGAAAAAGCCTTTCTATGATCTTTTGAAAGGAGAAGAGACAGGACTGATTACATGGGGTAGTGAACATGATGATTCATTCAGGGTGTTAAAGGAGGATTTAGCATCAGCTCCAGCTCTTGCCACTGTCGATATTGAGGCTCCGTTTGCCCAACAAACATGTACTACTGCCACTTCAATTTCTTCAGTTCTACTGCAGGAGAAGGCTGGGAAATGGAGGCATGTAGGCTATTTTTCCAGACTCCTTACTCCAGTAGAGAGAGGATATGATTTGTGCATCAAAGCTTTGTTAGGGGTACATTGGGTAGTTCAAGCTACAGAGCATACAGTGGGATTTAGGAAGCTGATTCTCCAAACACCTCATACACCACTGAAGTTGTTGTTCGAGAAAACCCTAAGTGGAGTCTCAACTCAGCGCCTTACCAGGTGGCTGACAGATTTACAACACTGTGACATTACTGTACAGCATAATGCAAAATACATCTTGCCACAATTAATGTACATACAGAGAGAAACACATGATTGTGTAGAGACCCACATTCACAGAGAGTCACCACCTAAATTATTTAGGGACAAAACCATCTCCCAAGATCTACAGATCTATGTGGATGGATCAAGATTTTGGCAGGATGGCAGATTCCATACTGGATTTGCAATATGGGTCCCTTCTATGCAATTGGAAGTCAAGATTATGTTGCCACGTTCCTTTTCAGCACAGAGAGCAGAACCAGAAGCCATTTCCATGGCATGTCACAAGTTTGACACACAACCTATTAGTACAGGGAGTGCAGAATTATTAGGCAAATGAGTATTTTGACCACATCATCCTCTTTATGCATGTTGTCTTACTCCAAGCTGTATAGGCTCAGAAGCCTACTACCAATTAAGCATATTAAGTGATGTGCATCTCTGTAATGAGAAGGGGTGTGGTCTCATGACATCAACACCCTATATCAGGTGTGCATAATTATTAGGCAACTTCCTTTCCTTTGGCAAAATGGGTCAAAAGAAGGACTTGACAGGCTCAGAAAAGTCAAAAATAGTGAAATATCTTGCAGAGGGATGCAGTACTCTTAAAATTGCAAAGCTTCTGAAGCGTGATCATCGAACAATCAAGCGTTTCATTCAACATAGTCAACAGGGTCGCAAGAAGCGTGTGGAAAAACCAAGGCGCAAAATAACTGCCCATGAACTGAGAAAAGTCAAGCGTGCAGCTGCCACGATGCCACTTGCCACCAGTTTGGCCATATTTCAGAGCTGCAACATCACTGGAGTGCCCAAAAGCACAAGGTGTGCAATACTCAGAGACATGGCCAAGGTAAGAAAGGCTGAAAGACGACCACCACTGAACAAGACACACAAGCTGAAACGTCAAGACTGGGCCAAGAAATATCTCAAGACTGATTTTTCTAAGGTTTTATGGACTGATGAAATGAGAGTGAGTCTTGATGGGCCAGATAGCTGGGCCTGTGGCTGGATTGGTAAAGGGCAGAGAGCTCCAGTCCGACTCAGATGCCAGCAAGGTGGAGGTGGAGTACTGGTTTGGGCTGGTATCATCAAAGATGAGCTTGTGGGGCCTTTTCGGGTTGAGGATGGAGTCAAGCTCAACTCCCAGTCCTACTGCCAGTTTCTGGAAGACACCTTCTTCAAGCAGTGGTACAGGAAGAAGTCTGCATCCTTCAAGAAAAACATGATTTTCATGCAGGACAATGCTCCATCACACGCGTCCAAGTACTCCACAGCGTGGCTGGCAAGAAAGGGTATAAAAGAAGAAAATCTAATGACATGGCCTCCTTGTTCACCTGATCTGAACCCCATTGAGAACCTGTGGTCCATCATCAATTGTGAGATTTACAAGGAGGGAAAACAGTACACCTCTCTGAACAGTGTCTGGGAGGCTGTGGTTGCTGCTGCACACAATGTTGATGGTGAACAGATCAAAACACTGACAGAATCCATGGATGGCAGGCTTTTGAGTGTCCTTGCAAAGAAAGGTGGCTATATTGGTCACTGATTTGTTTTTGTTTTGTTTTTGAATGTCAGAAATGTATATTTGTGAATGTTGAGATGTTATATTGGTTTCACTGGTAAAAATAAATAATTGAAATGGGTATATATTTGTTTTTTGTTAAGTTGCCTAATAATTATGCACAGTAATAGTCACCTGTACACACAGATATCCCCCTAAAATAGCTAAAACTAAAAACAAACTAAAAACTACTTCCAAAAATATTCAGCTTTGATATTAATGAGTTTTTTGGGTTCATTGAGAACATGGTTGTTGTTCAATAATAAAATTAATCCTCAAAAATACAACTTGCCTAATAATTCTGCACTCCCTGTATTTACAGTGGCAGTGCCTATGTTACTAGGTCACTGACAGAGTATCTACCAATATTGGATCTAAGGGGAATGGTGGATTCAGCAGGAAACCCTGTCACATGCAATGGCTTTGAGGAAGTTAGTTGACTGGGAAACACAACACCCACTACAGGCAGCTATACTTAAGGTTAAGGCACACACAAATTCCACTGATGAACATTCATGTGGAAATGCACATGTGGATAGGTTGGCTAAACAGGCAGCCTTAGAGGGGGGACCATGGCAACCAGGAGAGGCAGATACAGAAGCAGGGGATGCATGGAGAGAACACCATGGGCCTCATTCAATTGTGATTTGGCCAATTGAATAGGGCTCTAAATAAGCACCTAGCATAGTGTTTTTACAGAAGTTTTTAGTTAGTGAAGACCTTGCTTTTGGATAGAAGTTCACTGACGAAAAACCTCTGTAAAAAACGATGCTATGTGCTTAGTTAGAGCCCTATTCAATTGGGCAAATTGCAATTGAATGAGGGCCCATGTATCTAAGGAAGGGACAGATATAGCAAAGGTTACAAAAGAGACATCAGAAGTACCAGACCTACAGAGAGCAGGCTAAAGATACTAACCTTTCTCTTTTGTTACAGAACCAGCAAAGTCTCCCTAGTGGGTACTCTATTCAGTATGGATTAATTTGCTATAGTAGTCCTATAGAGCCACAGTCCAAAGTTCTTTTTGTAGTCCCAAAGCATTTACAGAGACAAATTACACAGCAAACTCACTCTCTTTTGGTCACAGTGCCTTAGAATACAAACTTTGGCCAAAAATATTTCTGTCTGAGTTAGCAACATCAGCATAAAAGTGTATTCAACAATGCCTTATCTGTGCTCAGATAAATCCACGCCCTAAAGGACAAAGACCAATTCTCCAGAGGGTACCAGTAGCTGATGGTCCCTGGAAATCTATTCAGATTGATTTTATAGGCCCCCTTCCACTATCAAAGGGGGATCTTAGATATGCCTTAGTCATTATGGATATTTTTTCTAAATGGGTTGAGGCTATTCCTACTGCACAAGCTACTGCAAAAGCATTATGGGAACAAGGTGGGGTTTTCCTGAACTTATTGAGTCAGACAGAGGTACATATTTTACTGGACAGATAATGCAAAGCCTCTGTGCCCTACTGGGAATACAGCAGAGATTCCATGTTCCGTATCACCCACAATCCATAGTAGAACGCATAAACTGAACCATTAAGTCTAGGTTAGCCAAAATGCTTACACAATATGGTAATTCTTGGGTTACACACTTACCAGCAGTCCTAATGGCTATTAGAGCTACACCTGTCACCAGTACTAAATGTTCTCCCTATGAGCTCATGACAGGGAGACAGATGGCTCTAGCCTACCCAGGTGATCCTCAATTGTCCACTCCCCTGAGAGACGCCATGTCAAGAGACCAATATCTCTCCCAAATTCAGGAGCAGTTAAGATTACTACTACATTTTGCTGCCTCTAATATGGCCCCAACTGATTGTAAAGTGTCATCTAAAATTCAAACTTTATTTAAAAAGGGGGGAATGATCATGATTAAAAATGTTAATAAAAATTCTCCATTGGATGCAAATTGGTCCATGTGGACCAATGTAAATTGTACAAAGGGACAGAAGTCCCAGATGTAGATATTTCTGCTAAGAACTGATACTTGTTTGATCTTTTCAGATTTGGCAACGTGAAATCAACAAGGAAGATGATAATGCATTTGCTTTTGGGGATTTTATGGACAATGATATTAATTTGTAATAATCAGGAAATCGATGGACCACAAACTACTAGAGATGTTGCGAATAGTTCGCCGGCGGACTGTTCCCGGCGAACATAGCATGTTCGCGTTCGCAGCGAACTGCGAACATATGCGATTTTCGATCTGGCCTCTATACTTTATCATTGAGCAAACTTTGACCCTGCAACTCACAGTCAGCAGACACATTCCAGCCAATCAGCAGCATACACTCCCTTCCAGAGCCTTCTACCTCATGGACAGCAGCCATTTTGGAATAATAACTAACTTGCAGTTTTACTGAGAGGAGGCTGAGTGTAGGTGATACTGCATCAATAGGGAAAACCATAGCTAGGCTACTGTACACAGTGTGCAATACAGTCCTGAAGGACTCTTTAGATCTCTGCTGCAAGGACACCCCTGTGTCTCTTCCCCCCCTTATCATCATCCTCCTCTCACCTTAGCACCTAACCCTAACACCCCTCACACTTATCCCTAAGACCTAACACCCCTCAAACTTATTCCTAACATGCCTCACCCTAACACCCCTTACACTTATCCTTAACACCCCTCACCCTAACACCTAACCCTAATACCCCCTCACACTTATCCCTAACACCCCTCATCCTAACCCTAACACCCCTCACACTTATCCCTAACACCTAACCCTAACATCCCTCACCCTAACACCCCCCACACTTATCCCTAACACCCCTCACCCTAACACCTAACCCTAACACCCCTCACACTTATCCCTAACACCCCTTACACTAACACCCCTCACACTTATCCCTAATACCCCTCACCCTAACACCTAACCCTAATACCCCCTTACACTTATCCCTAACACCCCTCACCCTAACACCTAACCCTAACACTCCTCACACTTATCCCTAACACCCCTCACCCTAACACCTAACCCTAATACCCCCTTACACTTATCCCTAACAGCCCTTACCCCAACACCTAACCCTAACATCCCTTACCCTAACACCCATCACACTTATCCCTAACACCCCTTACCCTAACCCTAACACCCATCACACTAATCCTTAACATCCCTCACCCTAACACCCCCCACACTTATCCCTAACACTACTCACCCTAACACCTAATCCTAACACCCCTCACACTTATCCCTAACACCCCTTACACTAACATCCCCCACACTTATCCCTAACACCCCTCACCCTAACACCTAACCCTAACACCCCTCACACTTATCCCTAACACCCCTTACCCTAACCCTAACACCTCTCACACTTATCCCTAACACCTAACCCTAACATCCCTCACCCTAACACCCCCTACACTTATCCCTAACGTCCCTCACCCTAACACCTAACCCTAACACCCCTCACACTTATCCCTAACACCCCTTACACTAACACCCCTCACACTAATCCCTAACACCCCTCACCCTAACACCTAACCCTAATATCCCCTTACACCTATCCCTAACAGCCCTTACCCTAACACCTAACCCTAACATCCCTTACCCTAACACCCATCACACTTATCCCTAACACCCCTTACCCTAACCCTAACACCCCTCACACTTATCCCTAACACCTAACCCTAACATCCCTCACCCTAACACCCCCCACACTTATCCTTAACACCAATCACCCTAACACCTAACCCTAACACCCCTCACACTTATCCCTAACACCCCTTACACTAACACCCCCCACACTTATCCCTAACACCCCTCACCCTAACACCTAACCCTAACATCCCTTACCCTAACACCCATCACACTTATCCCTAACACCCCTCACACTTATCCCTAACACCCCTCACCCTAACACCTAACCCTAATACCCCCTTACACTTATCCCTAACAGCCCTTACCCTAACACCTAACCCTAACATCCCTTACCCTAACACCCATCACACTTATCCCTAACACTCCTCACCCTAACACCTAACCCTAACACCCCTTACACTTATCCCTAACACCCCTTACCCTAACCATAACACCCCTCACACTTATCCATAACACCCCTCACCCTAACACCTAACCCTAATACCCCCTTACACTTATCCCTAACAGCCCTTACCCTAACACCTAACCCTAACATCCCTTACCCTAACACCCATCACACTTATCCCTAACACTCCTCACCCTAACACCTAACCCTAACACCCCTCACACTTATCCCTAACACCCCTTACCCTAACCATAACACCCCTCACACTTATCCATAACACCCATCAACCTAATACCTAACCCTAACATTCTCACACTTATCCCTAAGACCTAACCCCCCTCACACTTATTCCTAACATGCCTCACCATAACACCCCTTACACTTATCCCTAACACCCCTCACCCTAACACCCCTCACACTTAGCCCTAACACTCCTCACCCTAACACCTAACCCCCTCACCCTTATCCCTAACACCCCTTACCCTAATACCCCTCACACTCATCCCTGTGTCTCTTCCCCCCCTTATCATCAAGGGAGGGGGGAGGATGATGAGGGAGGGGGGAAGAGACACAGGGGAGGATGATGAGGGAGGGGGGAAACAGACACAGGGGAGGATGATGAGGGAGGAGGTAAAGAGATAAAGGGGAGGGTGATGAGGAAGGGTGGAAAGAGACACAGGGGAGGATGATGAGGGAGGGGGGAAGAGACACAGGGGAGGATGATGAGGGAGGGGGTAAAGAGATACAGGGGAGGATGATGAGGGAGGTGGGAGGATGATGACGGAGGGGTGATGAGACACAGGGGAGGGTGATGAGGAAGGGGGGAAAGAGACACAGAGGAGGATGATGAAGGAGGGGGTAAAGAGATACAGGGGAGGATGATGATGGAGGGGATGTTAGGTTATTTATGCCCTTTATGGATTAAAACCAGACTCTGCTATGTAATTTTCAGTGGGAGTTTTGACATGGATCCCCCTCCGGCATGCCACAGTCCAGGTGTTAGTCCCCTTAAAACAACTTTTCCATCACTGTTGTGGCCAGAAAGAGTCCCTGTGGGTTTTAAAATCCGCCTGCCCATTGAAGTCTATGGCGGTTCGCCGGGTTCGCCGGTTCGCGAACATTTGCGGCGGTTCCCGTTCACGGTTTGCAAACCGAAAATGTTACGTTTGCGACATCACTACAAACTACCTCTTCCACAAGACAAAGAAGATCAAGTCATACACAGATGATCAAGGCATGGACAAAGATATGGAGCAATGACAATTTGGAAGAACCATGTTTTGATCAACTGACTTTAAGTGGGAGTGGGATTGTGGACATTGTTGGGACAAAAAGCCATAATAACATTAGTGGGTTTTTGGTGGGACCATCTGGGTAATAAAAGGAACTGGGAATGTGAATGGACAAACCGGGGAAATGGACAATAGGTCTGATAGGTGAAGGTATTAGGTTTTCCCTTAATTTTCAAAACCCTGTTATGTCCATGAAAAAGTGATCACTGAGAACATGACCAAAGAAGGTGTAAAATTGGAGGTAGTGGGATCCAACCGGGGTGGACAAGTGAAGGTAACATTAACAATAGATGAGGGGAGGGAACCTACAACAGGAGCCCCTTCTCTGACCTATTCTACTACACTTGCTCCACCAAGGGTGGATAACTATGCTGACAATCCCATGTGTGGGGATAAGAAAGTATATTTTCCGGTGGTCCCTTTCAAATTAGTGCTATGAACCCCACATCAATATTGAGGGATGCTACATTTCAGCTGATTTTCATGGAGAATAAGGTTGACAGATTGTCTAGTTTCTAAACACTTTCAAAATTGTTCCACAATTACAGCTACTATGGAAAGGTCTTTAATTAGATGGGTAATGGGTACCAGAAAAAGTAGTAAGAGGGATATTGTGGATACAGTGTTGGGAGGTGTAGGAACTGGTCTAGGGGTTGTGAATTCTATCGATGTTTCCAGTCTGACTACAACCATGCAGTCTGAGGGTTTGTTAAATTCCAAAGGGTTACAGACCCAACAAACCATTAATACACTTGTAGAGGGACTGACAAAGCCGTTATAGATATACAGGGTCCTGCTGTACAGCATATTCAGGAGATATTGGTAGGGGTAATCGGGAGGTTAAGGGAAGTGTCTTGTGATTTTGTATGTCTTTCCATGCAAACCGAGCTCTCAACTGATTCTAAGATCCTGGTGCAAGCTATGGATAATAACCATACCCCTTTGGGAGGTTGGCAGCAAGCTAAAATTAACAGGTTTGCTGCTGACCACAAAGAGTTATGGGTGAACAGTTGGCTGGGTTGCAAGGGAAATGTATGCAGAGCTATTTCATTAGTACCAACCAGGGGAACATACCAAAACATCTACCATATGACATCATTGGGAACTCCAGTAACAGAATCACATGTTTTACATCATGAGTTAGAGTTTCCCAACTTCATAGTAAATGGTACCACCATAGAACAAGTAGATGTGGAAGGTTGCATGAGATTTCCCACCAAAATCTTATGTCTACCCAATCAGGTTAAAACAGTATTTAATTCATGCTGGCATAACCATTCATACTGCCAAGGGTTTGTAGAAAAGGTTAAATCCCAAGATATGATATTCCCCTTAGGACAGGGAAAGGTGTGTTTTGTTTTGTTGAAACCAAGGGATGAGATACACATATGGTTTAAACATTGTATATCTAGGGAAGAGATTACTCAGGGAATTTACTGTGTCATAGACTATCCGGCGAGAATAAATTCACAGCAGTTTAATCTCACAGTGCCACAGATATTAACCTACAATAAAACCCTGGGGTCTCCTCTGATTTTACCAATTGTATCAGACAACACACCTTGGCAGAAATGGGTAATGCAACTTAAAGATGATCATATACTGCTCAAACACCTACAACATTTTGGTGAAAGGGTACACATACATTTTCAACATCAACAACAAGAACTCCAAAGGATTGAACATACATTTTCTGATCTGTCAAGTGCATCCTGGTGGCATAAATTAGTTAATTTATTTTCAAAACATTCGACATGGGGTTCTGCTTTTGGAAATATGATATTACATCCATTCAGAATTGTGTTAATATTGTCTATATTATGTATTATTGTTCAGATATGCATGTGTTGCTATCTAATATCCATGATAGCAGGTATATATCATTTGTACTATCCCATATACGTATTGAAACAGCTCTAGTAAAATAGCAGAAACACACACACATAGCGGGGTATAAGAAACTTTTTAAATGAATCATATACTCACTCTTATATTATTCTTAAGCTTCTATTGGAATGAAAAGGTTCATGTGTCTTTCATTGCCAAAGGGGGAATGTAATAGCGGCCTGGCATCAAGAATTTTGGATTACAGAATTATCAGCTCCAATATATACTTGAGTTGCCACATATAGGTGCATTCTGTTATACAACCACATGATGGCGATAGCCTTGACTAAGTACAATCTAATTCAGAGAATTAGCAGAAAACCATATATGGTATTCTTGAACGCATGTGTGTGTGTAATTTTGAGAACCAGATATCTCTAGTTTCCCATGTGGCCGAAGGAATCCTTTGTGTGGACAGCTGACCAGTGAGGGGACTTTGTGAAGGACATGTGACCTAACTGACCAGTAAGAAGTAAAGGACATGAGTATGGGGGTGGGATTAATATATATGTATTTAAGTAGGGTTCCAAGCTGTTTGGCCCTCTTGCAATCTTCACCTCTCTGGAGCTCTTCCATCTCTTCTCTCTTCACTACACTGTGAAGGCCTGGTAAAGTATCATACTCTCATACACACACACATGGACATAATTGGTAGATTTAGAATGCCTTTCTGCTAAGTTAAGAGATGTTGTTTCCATACTATTATCATGTATTATTAATGTATTTGTATTAATTATTTTGTTCTAATAAATGCACATTTTGTAACCATAAATTTGTAACGCCTCGTGAATATATATTTATTAATTTGTTATCTGTAGAAGGCAAGGATCTCAAGATGAGATTAGGATAATTATTATAATCATAATTAATATGATTATGAATAATAATATTGTAATTGATTAATGTAACCGTTTTTATAACATTAACTCATACAAAATAGAAGAAATCATGTTTTCTGTATAAGTTGAACACATAACCTAAACCTCTAATGCCAACAGTGCTGCACACGAAACAGGATACTACAACAAATGTTCTTAAAACACATGCTACCATCTATACTCTTAAATATGCACCACTCTCTAAGCCTAACCCCATAACCTAAACCTCGCTGAATACATACAAAATCAAACTATATATCCTGTTTTACATGCTCGTAGTACAACAAAAAAAGGAGTTACATTTTACTGAAACATTTGCATCTCTCTCTTTCAGTCTCAACAGTCACTGCCAGAAGACTCTCTGCATCGCTATAGCAATGTCCACACAATAAATTTCAAGGAAAGAGGTATAGTATTACAAGTTAAACTACAAATGAAATACTGCTATTTACACATATAAAATAGAAGGACCTATCCTGTTTTTTGTCTGACTTTGTGGAAACTTAGTGCAACCTAACTAACAATATAAGTGTAACCCCATAAACGGAAACCTCTAATAACAACATTGTCACATGCAAAACAGGATAGCAGCAACAAAAAAAGAAAATACCATAATGCCAACAGTGTTGCACACAAAATACAAAAACAAAATAATGTTAACATATACACAATTTAAAGATATATACGCTTTTTCCTGAACAAACATTTAAACCCAACTCCATACCCTAAACACGTAATGACAACAGTAGCGCACAAAAATTAATATAAAACACAGAAAATAGAAGTAACTATCATCTTTCATGTGCCACTTTCACAAAATACACTGCAACCTAACTAAGGGTCTCATCCAATTGCAATTCGCCCAATTGAATAGAGATTTATATATGCACAGAGCATATTTCTTTTACTGAACTTTGTAGTTACTGAACTTCTACCCAAAAGTAAGGTCTTCACTAGCTAATAACTTCAAGAAAAAATATATACTCGCTGCTTATATAGATCCTTATTCAATTGCAAAAATTGCTATTGAATGAGGCTGTGCCTTGCTAACTCCAACCTCATAAAGCTAACCTCATAATGGAAACAGTGCTGCACACAAAACAGGATAGTAGAAAAAAAAAATATGCAGGTAAAAAATAAAATAAGGAGGGAAAATACTACTATAATATTTGTATTTACAGATTAATATTGCAGATACTGACAAGAAACAGGAAAATAAAAGATGTCAAACTAGAGAACGTCAAAAAACATGGGCAGAGCATCAGACACCGGAGCAGAAGGAAATTCAATGACAAAAAGAACGCGAGAGACTTGCAAGCAAAAGACTGACAAACTAAAATCCAACCCGAAAAAGGCAACTAAAAAACAAAAGTATTTACAAAATGTTCCTGAACAATCAGATAAGAATTCAAATGATGATTTACACAGTCACATTGATATATATTCTCACAATTGTCCTCTACTGAAATCTTTAACAATAGAGGTTCATAATTGTGGTGATATGGATATTGTCTGTCAGTTTGTGGGGCTTATCATTTCAAACAGGAAAGACCCAGAGATGGCGAGTTCGTTAGTTGCTATCAAAAAGGCAAGGTAAGACTTCTACAAAGACAACAATTCCAAACATATTTACAAAGCATTATGACTGAGCATATTTTCCCCAACTATCAAAATTTCAAAACAAACATAAGATCCTATAATAGTGCCATATCCTTTGCATCTATGGGTGCAACATTAGCTGCTAATGTGCCAGGACATGGCCCTTACTGTTTTAAAGTACAAGGACAAATTTACCATCGTACTTCTCATTTACATTTAGAGGAAGGAGAGCAAAGAAAATTTGCTCAACTATATATCCTAGATACGATGGAAGCTGTTGAGAAAGAAAAAAAATGATCACCCATTGTTTTTTATAGAGCTTAATAAAATTATGGCTCACAACCCATACTCTCAAGCCTATAAAAAATTGGCAGAAGTAGAAATGGAACAACAAATGAATGCAGAAATACATCAATTGCCAATCCCAAAAGTCAATATGGTGCTTAAAAGAGATCGCCATACTGATAAACGCTGTTATAACTTGCCAACATCAGGTTGCAATGGTCTTTTAAAATGACGAAGGAGCCATCATTTCAGAGAGATATTAGAATAAATCCCAGAAATGAGGAGCAACCTTTCATTAATATAAGTATCTTAAGTACCAATTTGGATCCAATGACATATCCCATATTTGTTCCACATGGGGAAGCAGGTTGGCAACCCCAAATTAACCCTTCAGAGTTACCAAAATTCAAAAGTACGTGTGATAAATAATATTTCCATGCTTGAATTTAAAGTGGCTCAAATTGCCATTCGAGATGGATTCAATCCCATTTCATGTGGCGGAAAACTGACACAACAATGGATCATTGATTCATATTTGCAAGTTGAGACAAATAATTTAAACTTCATCAAATAGCAACAAGATAAACTACATGTAGAACAGTATTGTGGATTGATGGATTATGTCGCTGAGGTTGCTACAACCAGAGAGCTGCCAGCTGGCAAAGCCATCATTTTACCATCTTCTTTCCAAGGATCTCCTCGCAATATGTGAGAAAGATACAATGATGCCATGGCTATTGTAACTAAATTTGGAAAACCAGATTTATTTATTACTTTACATGTAATCCCCAATGGCCAGAGATTACTCACAATCTGCTAATTGGACAAACTGCTTCCGATAGACCAGAGTCTTTAAAATCAAATTTACTGAATTAATAAGTGACATAACAATAATTTATTTGGCAAATGTCTGGCTTATGTTTATACTATCAAATTTCAAAAAAGGGGCCTTCCACATGCACATATTCTTATAATCCTTCAAGAGAAAGATAGATTGGATACTGGTGACAAAGTGGATTCAGTAATTATTGCTGAACTACCAGATCCAGAAATACATGGTAGACTATATGAGATTGTAACTCATCGTATGATTCATGGACCGTGTTGAGATATTAATCCACAGTCACCATGTATGGAAAATAAGAAATGTACTTAAGAATTTCCAAAAGATTATAGAGACAAAACTTATGCTAATTGTGATGGCTATCCATTATATAGAAGAAGAGAAGGTCAAAATGCCATTATACGTGCAAAAAAGATAGATAATAGATATGTGGTACCATACAATCCACATTTACTCATGAAGTATAATGCACACATTAATGTGGAAGCTTGCACTTCTAGAAAATCTGTTAAATATGGTTACAAATATATTTACAAAGGATATGATCCAACTACTGTAGTGGTCAAAAGTGCTGAAAATAACGAACAAAGTGAGTTAGCACATGATGAACTTGCATCTCATGTAGATGCTCGCTATGTAAGTGCGCCAGAAGCAAAGTGGCGTCTTCTTAAATTTGAAATGCATGATCGCTCACATGCAGTATATCGATTAGCTGTACATTTGCCACAAAGACATTTAGTGTATTTCCATGTTGGAAATGAAACAAATGCTTTGGCACAAAGTGAGCATCGCCAAACTACACTAACTGCATGGTTTCAATTAAATTCTACTGACTTAGATTACATGTAAATGTATCTTTTTAGAAGAACCAGTATATGCACAAGGCCCGCTGTATGTTGCATTCTCAAGATGCAAGAATCCAGAGGCTATTAAAGTTTACATTGAAAACAACCAAAGTCAAGGTGATTTATTAGATGATGGCCGAATTTTCACAAAAAAATGTCTACTATGAGGTACTATAACTTTAATTCCACAAAATATAACAATACAAGACATGGCACAGAACAAAAAATTCAACTCAACGACAATTTCACACAAAAAAAAAAAAAAAAATAGAGCACAGTGGTTTAATTTCGAGGACAAACTTTTTGGTCACTCTGGCTCTTTTTAGAGGACCACTATTTCAATAAGAAACTCTATAAAATGGCAAAAAACATAGAGAACAGTGGTTTTACTTCCAGGAAAAAATTAGATATCTCTGGGATTCTTTTACGAGGACCGCTATTTCACATAGGAAACTCATGTGCCATTTTCCAACAATACTTTCATCTCAAGAACACATGTACAACAACAACAACAAAAAAATATATAGAGAACATTGGTTTGATTTCCAAGATGACATTTTATGTCAATCAGGCTCTTTTTTGAGTACCACAATTTCCATAAGAAACTCTATAAAATGGCAAAACCCATAGAGAACAGTGGTTACATCCCACGGACGAACTTTGATTAATAAGTGACAAAACAATAATTTATTTGGCAAATGTCTGGCTTATGTTTATACTATCGAATTTCAAAAAAGGGGCCTTCCACATGCACATATTCTTATTATCCTTCAAGAGAAAGATAAATTGGATACTGGTGACAAAGTGGATTCAGTAAGTATTGCTGAACTACCAGATCCAGAAATACATGGTAGACTATATGAGATTGTAACTCATCGTATGATTCATGGACCGTGTGGAGATATTAATCCACAGTCACCATGGGCCTCATTCTATTATCGGCCGTAAAACGGCCGCAAAGCTGCGATTCCTTGCGGCCGTCTTACGGCCCAGTGTAGAGCTACCTTTTCCTTGCAATTCAAATAGACGGCGCCGCAAGGATATCCCCTTACGGCCGGCCGCAAATCATGCAAACGGCCGGAAGCTTTTTCCCAGCGCCCGTAAATCTTGTTTTCCGGCCGCAAAGTCAGAAAACTGTAACTGCAAATATAAATTCGAGATGGCACTGTAAAGCTCCGTAAATGCTAGGCATCATAATGGTGGACATGAGGATTAATAGCAACCCCCTCTCCAGCTTGCACATCAGCCCAAATCTGATATATTATTTACGGATTACTTTCCGTCCCGTAGTCCCGCGGGCTCGTCCTTGTTAAAACCTGTACAGGTTCGGAGCCGCAAACAAAGCATTGTAGAAGCCAATATATATTCAATCCAGCACTGCAAAGCACTGTAAATGATGGGGAACATAATGGGGGGGCATGAGGATTAATAGCAAAACATTCTCAAGCTTGCACATCGCCAAATTGTACTTTGATTTTAAAATCCGTACAAGTCCCATGGACTTCAATGATCAAGCCCGCAGCTCCTTATTCAAGCCCGTGCGGGCTGTCCTCCAAGCCCGCAGCTCGTTTTTAAAGGCCGTACGTGCTTGGAGGTTGAAGGTATCCATTTTGTTACGGTTTTTGCAGTCTGCATGATGTAAGCCTGTAACCCTAAAATGGAGGCCCAAGCATTACAGCCTCCAAATGAACAATAGTTCAAATTAGTTTAATATTCCTCATATGTTTGATTGGTCAACACACATACAGGTTCCATTGTAGCCTCTAAAACAGCCCTATAATAGAATATGTCACCCCAACATTGGTGCGCACAGCAAATGTGTTTTGACAACATGTAGCTGACATGAGCTAATGCCATAAACCGTTCTAACCCTTGTAGCCGCAGCCTAATCCTAACCCTTACACCCCACAGCCTAATCCTAATCATTAGATCCGCTAGCCTCCTGTCGCGCCTGCTGTTGTTGATGCGCGCATGTGTCGGTGCGCAGATGACAGCGCACATTCGATGCACGCTATATGGTTGATCAACGATAGAATACACATCTCGCTCATCTACATTAGAGAATACAAATAGTGGCCAAATCAGACCGCCACTTGGCATATATCAAGTACCAGGGGAATATTTCATTATATGTGGTTAAGTTCTTCAGTTGTGTCCGACTCTCTGTGACCCTATGGACTGCAGCACATTCAGCTAGGTCTCTGCCTGTGCTGTTCTCCAAAGTTTGAAGGCCAAAGCGATTGTCATGGGTTGTCAGTTCCTCCTCTAGTGGATTGGGATTTGTCTGATCTTTCTGCTATGACTTGCCCCCCTACTGTAGCTCACAGCTTCATTCAGGTACACAAGCTGCTTCACCACCACTTAGCAACCCTCACCCATGTAAATTGATAAATAGCAGAACAGTTTGGAAGTTTACCAAATGGGAATAACTAGACACCTGGCACATGGCTCCCACCAGGATGGGCGTAGCAGAGATTATGCCTGATGGCGGTGAGTTTGCTGTCGATCTCAGAGCTTGCAGCCTTTCCTGATGGGTCAGAGTAGATATGTGTGGTGTATGTTCCCTTGGTCCCCTTCAGCATTGCTAAGTGGTGTGAAGGGGCTTGTGTACCTGAATGAAGCTTTGAGCTATAACATGTAGGGCCACTGTAGGTGGGCACATCATAGCAGAGAGATCAAACAAGGTCCAATCCACTTGAGAAGGAACTGACAAACCACACCAGTATATTTAGCATGCAAACCGTGGATAACAGCACATGCAGAGACCTAGCTGAATGTGCTGCAGCTCATAGGGTCACAGAGTGTCAGACACAACTGAAGAACTGAACAACATACATTACAATGTTTCCCTGCTACTTGATATATGCCATGTGGCGGTGTAATTTGCAAAATAATAGTGTTACCAAATGTAGATGTGATGAGCGAGATGTATATGCAATTAGATAGAGATTTAAGGGATCCCAATAGAGCTCATGTGCGTGGCAAAGGGTTCATATGACCTGACTCATGTTTTACTCTTGCTATTGAATTGGGTAGTGTGGCTTCAATCATATTATGCATGTTGCAGCATGGTTTGTCATATTGGCATGTGCATGGCCATTACAACATATGATAACCAAAGGATATTTAGCCAATGCATGTTCATTATTGGGCAACTAACTGTATTCACACATATGCTAAGTGATGTTGGTGAAGGGGTTTGTGTACTTTAATGAAGCTGTGAGCTAGACTACATAGGGCCAGTGTAGGGGGCGGGGAACGTCTTATCAGAGAGGTCAGACTAACCCCAATCAACTAGAGAAGGAACTGGAAAACCACTCCAGTGTCACCTGTCCTATTCATTGTAGGCCCTCAGGGGAATGTTCCTACTCCACAGTATCGCTAATCAGACTTGTCATGGGTATTAACCCTATATTAGTAGTAGATATGATATTTGGGATCATATGATATCTAAAGCTATTCTGACTCCTCAACAGTTTTAGATGTATTGATCTATTGCATGTTAACTATGGCTCATCAGTTTACATTTATAGGAATGTGACACTAATGTAATGCATGTGGATTTCACAGAAAAAAACATATTCATAACACATGGACGCAGTCAGAAAGGTCTGACAAAGCTTTATTTTTTACACAGACCACAATCAGCAGTGGTCAAGATTGTGCATTCACATAACAGTATAACAAAGCTTTATTTGGTAGACAGACCACAATCAGCAGTGGTCAAGATTGTGCATTCACATAACAGTATAACAAAGCTTTATTTGATAGACAGACCACAATCAGCAGTGGTCAAGATTGTGCATTCACATAACAGTATAACAAAGCTTTATTTGATAGACAGACCACAATCAGCATTGGTCAAGATTGTGCATTCACATAACAGTATAACAAAGATTTGTTTGATAGACAGACCACAATCAGCAGTGGTCAAAACTGCATTAATATCATGGGTGTGGTGTGGGCGGGTCCTTGAAGAGCAAGAGGCTGGAAAAAAAGGGGAAACCTACAGGGGTCAATCTAATAGTCTAGAATAAGCATGATGCATAGCACCTACCAGGGTCACATGCTGCAACCGGAACCAGAAATCTCTCCATTTAACTGAAGAAACCATTTATGTGCATAGCACTTACAACTTGTAACTAGATCTGCCCAATGAAACAGATGATTCAACCTTTGGACTGTGTAATCCAATCCAGTTTCACACATACAGTGTGTTGACCAAACAAAAATCTGAAATAAGTGTTCAAATCAAAAAATGCGGAGGAGGATCCAAAACAATTTAGAATCACGATGTATGTACAGTACAGTTCTAAATACTGTACAAATATACCAACTCACCTGATTCCCATCTGCAAGCATTACTAACCTTTAGCTAGGTCTGTGGATAATCAGAAATATGGGCAAATAGCCATTATTATGGAGAGGACACAAAGGTCAGCAGCCAGATTCAATGTTACTGACATCAGACCCAAAGATCTGTTCTCAGACTGCTATTGAGGTCAGGATCACATGCTTCACTACTGCATATATTATTGCTGGCTGTCATTAACATGCCATTGTGAGACTTTGCAAGTCCACCGCCATAGCGGTATTAGTCTACATTTAAGCTACCAACAATTATGTCGGAGATATCTGGCTATATGATAGCTGTAAGATTGTGGGAGCTACATGTTAAGGGGGCTGCCATTGATGGCCTGAGAGGCACTGGGAAAACCCTCCACCTCATAATTCCTCCACAATGCTTGCAGATGCAGGAGATGCCTTCATGGACCTAAAAAAAAAAAAAAAGAAAGAAGCAAAAAAAGACAAAACCTAAGAAATAAGGCCTGAAAACATCATAGGGCCTGCAGCATTTCTTCTCAACAGCACTCCTTAGTGACAATGTATTGGTCACACTACTAATTAACAGCCTCATTAAATTGCTATGTAACAAATTGAATAGGGCTCTATATAAGCACACAGCATATTTTTGAAAGGAAGTTTTTAGTTAGGGAACTTCTATGCAAAAGCCAGGTCTTCACTAACTAAAAACTTCTGTAAAAAAAATATCCTATGTGCTTATATAGAGCCCTATTCAATTGACCAAAACACATTTTAATGAGGCCCTTTGTGTTCTGTTTAACCTGTCACCAATTGATGGTCACTGAGGAGTGCTGTTGAGAAGGCTAAAACATGTCTGCAGACCCTATGGGCGTCATTCAATTGCGATTTGGCCAATTGAAAAGGGCTCTATATAAGCACAGAGCATATATTTAGTTACAGACGTTTGTAGTTAGTGAAGACCTTGCTTTTTGATAGAAGTTCACTAACTACAAACATCTGTATAAAATATGCTCTGTGCTAAAATTGAGCCCTTAGCAATCGGCCACATTGCAATTGAATGAGGCCCTATGTCCTCCTCCGCTTGGGCCCAGGACCCACATTACCTGTGCCCATCCTCCGTCTCCCCTCTGGTGGTGATGGTGTGGGGGGGGGGGGGGCAGGCGGTGCCAGGCAGCGGTTTTCTGGGCGGTGGCGGACACATGGGAGGAAATGAGGGGCCAGGCTGCTCTTGACTGGGGGATTGGGAGATCCCCGTTGATGTTGGGCTGGGGACCATCGCCTGTCTGAGCAGCCTGACCTGAAGGTGTTCAGTCGTCATGTGGTGCCTCCTCACCTCCCTGGACAGCCTGGCCAGGCTGTGGGTCATATGCAACCGGAGGGCAGAGATTCTGGCCTCAATCCGGAGCTGTCTGGCCGTAGACTCCTGAATGCTGGCCTCTATCCTCTGGGAGCTTGCCAGCTGCTCCTTCATGACCGCCAGCATCTCCACCTGCACAGCCTGGCTCTGCGGCGACGTCACAGCTGGGTGGGCATGGTGAGGTGTAGTCGGGAGGTCCACAGCTGGAGCCAGGGGGGACAATGTGCCCAGTGGTGACCAGGCCAGCACACTGTGTGGGGAAGGAGGTGCTGTCCCAAGGGCGTGGGAGGGCCCCAGAGCAAGTCTTTGGAGGATGGGCATAGGCCCAGGGCTTGTGGCAGTTGAGCTACCAAGGTCAATGACCAGCCCATCCTCTGACCCAGGGCCCTCCGATCTTCCTTCCTCCTCCCCCCTGTGCTGGAAGATCCTGGTACAGGGCTGATGGCCCGCCTCCTCTGCCTGGTCACAGGACCCAGAGCTCCTCCTGGATGCTGAGAGAGAGAAGAAAGGTACATGTCATTAGTATGTTGATTAGCACATTGATATGTGTTCATTTCTAATTATCTGACATCTAGCCTTGAATATGGATGATTCTCCTCTTTGCAACTCTGATTAGCTATCTTATACTAGCTGTTATCTATTCTTAGGTTTCTGTTCTTGATGGTTCTCGGCTCACAACGCTATCTGTATTACGGCTGCTGTCTGTAACTGCATAGGCTGAACGGGCACACCAATACATGGACTCTTTATTACAGGGGTGTCCAAACTCTTACCTGGATTGGAAGATATCCTTTCTGTGCACAGGTGAGTCAATCAGGATGACTGAAGAAGCGATTGACTCACCTGTGCGCAGCAGGGTTATCAAATCCAGGCATGTGTGTGGCCCACCAGGATTGAGTTTGGACACACCTGCTCTATTGCTTGATTACTGTTGTGGTGACCAGGAATGACAGTGATTTGTCAGCTTCATGAATTTAATGATGCATCCATCTATCCTATCCTTGTTATTTCATGGAGCTGACATGTCAGTGTCATGTCCATGTGTAGTGTGTGTGATGCACATGTGGTGGCATGTTGCTGTATGTCATATTCACCTGCCATGGAGGCTGGGTCCTGCTGCTCCACCGGGCCTGAAGCTCCAGCTGCGGCGGAGGGTGCAAGCATGGCCCTTGCAATCACCTCATGTCCCAGGTACTTGACCCTCCGCCCCTCGGCCTCCTGCGCCATCTTCTTCCTCACCACGGCCCTGATGTCATCGAAACAGTGCTTTATGGATCGCAGACTCCGTCCACGGCCCGCCACACGATTGACTAGATCGACCACCTGCTGCCAAGCATTAGCCCTGGGCCCAGGCTTGACTTCCCTACCCCCCGAGGTGATGAAGGGGCGGGCACGGATGGCCTCCAGGAGGACCATGTTCTCCTCCCGGCTATAATTGTGGGCCCTGGACCTGCCGCCAGCCTCTTGCTCTCCAGACTGGGGTTGAGGACCCTCTCCACTCTCCTCCTCCCTCCTCTCCTCCCTCCTCCTCCTCCTTCCTCCTCCTACTCTCCTCTCCCTCCTCCCTCCTCTCCTCTCCTCCATCCTTCCTCTACTCTCCTCCCTCCTTCCTCTACTCTCCTCCCTCCTCCTCTCCTCTCCTCCCTCCTTCCTCTCCTCCCTCCTTGCTCTCCTCTCCTCCCTCCTTCCTCTTTCCCTCCTCTCCTCCCTCCTTCTCCTCCTCTCCTCCCTCAATCTCCTCCTCTTCTCCCTCCTCCTCTCCTCCCTCCTTCCTCCTCCTCTACCTTCCTCCTCCTCCCTCCTCCTCCTCTCATCCCTCCTCCTCTCCTCCCTCCTCCTCCTCCTCTCCTCCCTCCTCCTCCTCTCCTCCCTCCTCTCCTCCCTCCTCCTCTACTACCTCCCCCTCCTCAACTACTACCTCCTCCTCACTCCTCCCCTCCTATTCCCCACCTCCACGCCCCGGGACTCCCTGCCACTCCTCTCCCCTCTGCTCCTCTCCCTCCATCACCACCTGAAAAGAAAAGAAAGAGAAATAAAGAAATGTTTTAGTGGGTTTGCCTGCTCCACCCTCGTCCCCCATTCTAATCGCCTCTAACACTATTTCTGCTTGGATATCAATGTTGTAACTAACTGCAGTAATCAACCTTAAGTGGACAGAGCCTGTGACAGCAGTGGGAGGGGTGTACAGCACCTCTCACTCTGGACCTGAGTGGCGCTAATGAAACACGCTAGATCAATACTTTCCTAAACAATATGGAAGGGTCAGTTACAGTTTGCATATATACAAGGCATGCGGCTATGTCTGAGGCCACTAATATCCTATCTGCATTATACTCTGCACATATTCCTGGGAGTGGTACCTGTCCTGAAGACATCTTCTGTACCAGAGGTAGTAGGAACTACATGGTCCTGCTGGGCTAGGCTGGAAAGTTCTTGTCAAGCCCCATTGAAGAAGCAGTTTGGAACACCTATGTGTATTGCAAATATGTGTAGAAATCTCAATCAAAGTCAATCAAAATCAAACTCAATCAAAATCAAACTCAATCAAAATCAAACTCAATCAAACTCAATCAAAATGAAACTCAATCAAACTCAATCAAACTCAATCAAAATGAAACTCAATCAAAATCAAACTCAATCAAACTCAATCAAACTCAATCAAACTCCATCAAACTCAATCAAAATCAAACTCAATCAAAATCAAACGCAATCAAACTCAATCAAATCTAACTCAATCAAAATCAAAATCAAACTCAATCAAAATCAAACTCAATCAAACTCAATCAAACTCAATCAAAATCAAACTCAATCAAAATCAAACGCAATCAAACTCAATCAAACTCAACCAAATTAAAACGCAATCGAACTCAATCAAAATCAAACTCAATCAAAATCAAACGCAATCAAACTCAATCAAAATCAAACTCAATCAAAATCAAACGCAATCAAACTCAATCAATCTCTCTCTCTCTCAATCAAAATCAAACGCAATCAAACTCAATCAATCTCTCTCTCTCTCTCAATCTCTCTCTCAATCTCTCTCTCAATCTCTCTCTCAATCTCTCTCTCAATCTCTCTCTCTCTCTAAATATATATATATAGAGAGAGAGAGATATCCAGATAAAATACGAAACATAAAAAACAAAATAACCTACCTCCCTCCACCAAACTCCTCTCCCGACACCAAAAACTCTCCAAACCTATAGGCCAACCCAAAAAAAAAACACAATTGTACTTCTCGCCAGTGTATTCAATAAATATAAAAATTGGCAAAACATACAAATAAAATACAGCTTGATAGGATGAAAAGCATGTACAATGCAACTTACCTCCCTCAAAACTCCTTTGTGCTGGAAAAATATTCGCAAACACTCCAGAAACCTATAAACAAGAAAAAGAACGCAATTGTACTTCTTTACATCGTCATCCGTAAATATAGTAACGGATTCCCGTAAAAAGAACTTAAAACACGACTTGATAATAAAGCAACTTACCTCCTCTCACCCACCAAGCTCCGAGAAACGCGTGTTACTTCGTCCGAAATCGCAACACAGTCGAGGCGTGGGCGCTATTGGATGTTTCGTGCCGGGCGCGGCTAGTCCGTCCCCCTTCCAGCTTGCGTGCGCGCCTAAACATCACGTCTACGTCTACATTCTGAAGGCCGTGATTCGCGCCTGGCTAGATTTAATTTACGGCCGCATCCGTTGAAGTCCACATGATGCACTTACGGCATTGGAAAAAGGCATTGAAATTACTGGAAAAACAATCCCCAATGATCAAATATGTTAATAAAAGATATATTTTTATTGTCATGTACATCCTCAATATGGCGGCCAAATTAACCCTTTAGCACTCAGAAAGGCTAGAATGTGTCCCTTAAACATATCAACATTATCTGATTTACATCTCTCTTATCACATCTACTTTTTAGAACACAAAAGTAGGCTATATTTTAACGCCACATTACATAGATCATGTAGCATGGGCCCAAATTCAAATGTGGGCCAGAATATTAGGGGTTACAAATTAAAATGGCTAAACCAATCCATAATCAGGGAACTTCATAACATGATGAAGCTTAGATACACCAGTGAGCTTTTCCATTTGCGAAATCATCCCGTATAATCACATCTGGGGTAATTAGCAAGCTATATAACCACATCATCATCCATGAATTAGCAAGTCTAAACCATCATGGATAGCAGCAACCTGAGTGCGGTGTATATGTATGTGAGTAGAGCGCAGCGTCGTAGGAATGGATATTTGTTTCGAATGTTGCAGAGTGGAAACCAGGCTGTCAGGCGTGCGACTGAGGAGTGGCTGAGGCGTGACAGAGAGGGGCGGCTGGGAGTGAATGTGGGTGAGCGTGCTGATGCAATCCATGGTGGTCCAGAACCAGGCCAGGCAAGTGGCTCATCACAGGATATGCCTAGGGTCATGGTGGGGGGTCAGTTAGGGGAGAGAGCTCCAGTGGCACAGGGACAGGGGGATATGAGGGCACCTGCAGACAGGGAGGAGGACCTTGATGTGGGTGATCAGCTGATGGGGGGGCCAGATGAGAGACACCTAGAGGGTGTGGCAGATGAAGTGGGGGCTCCTGCACAGCCAGACCCACAGGGGGGTGAGCAGGCCCAGGAGCCTGCCAGGAGGCTTCGTGCACCCAGGGTGTACAGGGAGAGAGTCACATTAGAGGGGTTAACTGATGTGGAAGTGTATGAGCGTTTTAGGCTAACCCGTGCCAGCCTGGAGGAGCTCTATGCGGTCCTGAGGGAGTACATGGAGCCTTCCTCACGGACCAATAGAGCCATCCCAGGCATGACACAGATGTTAGCCGCCATACACATCCTATCATCTGGTAGTTTTCAGAACACTGCTAGCATAGTAGGAGGAATGTCTCAGGCAAGCCTTTCAAGGTGCCTGAGCACATTCCTCCATGCTATCGTTCCGAAAGCTGCCAGATACATCAGTTTTCCCCACACTGGGGAAGAGATCTTGAAGGTGAAAGCAGATTTCTTTCGAATGGGAGGTATCCCCAATGTGCTCGGTGCTATAGATTGTACACATGTAGCATTGATACCTCCTAGAGAGCAAGAAGCGCTGTTCAGAAATCACCAACACTATCATTCCATCAATGTCCAGGTTGTTTGTGATGCAGACATGCGCATACAAAATGTGGTTGCAGGCTTCCCGGGAAGTACTCATGATGCCCATATCCTGCGTCAGTCATCCACCCATCTTTATTTTGAGTCTGGACAAGCTCCACCTGGGTGGCTACTAGGTGAGTACCCATAAAGGATCCCCTAACATATACATCATGTTCCACTGTAATGCTATTCCATTGTTGCATGCAAAATGCGCAATGACGCATGCGCCAACAGACAAAATAGAGTCCCTCAATAGCGCGCACAACATCTGAGCGCAGGAGTTGAGATAAGGATTTAAGGGTGGACTTAGGGGTTTTATGGTTAGGGGTCTTTGGGCTAAGGCTTTGGATTATGAGTGTTAGTGTTAGGCATGGGGTCTCAGTGGTTCGGGTTAGGTATGGGGTCTGAGGGCTCGGGTTAGAGGGTTTTGGCCCATTAGGCAATAGATTCTACAACTTGCGCTGTTTGATCGACGCACATTTTGGCACACAATTTCCAACAGTGCGCTACTGTCGCTGGCTTGTGTCAGCGCCGCATTGTCCACGCTCATTTGCCGTGCGTCATAAAGAAGGTGTGCCGACTGAGCCATTGCATCGTAGCTTGTTGCTGTGCCTAACCCGATGTGACCTGGTCATAGGAGTAGGAAGTTCCAACCCAGAGATCCCTAAACTAACGTCACATTAATCATTGCGTATATTTACAGATGCTTTAACGAGCAGCACAACCTCACATTCATATCTACATCTCCCATTTTTGCTTCCTTCAGGTGATGCAGGATATATGTGTTTGCCGTGGTTGTTGACCCCTGTGAATAATCCACGCACAGAGGGGGAGGAGAGGTACAATGCGGCCCATGCCAGAACCCGGAATGTAATAGAGCGCACCTTTGGCCTACTGAAGATGCGTTTCAGATGTTTACATTCCACTGGCGGGGCGCTACAGTATACACTAGTGAAGGTTTGTCACATCATCATGGCCTGCTGTTGTCTGCACAATATAGCAGTACAGGCAAACTGTCTGGGGAACATTGATGATGCTCCGCTTGAACCGGCGGAGCGTCCAGTACCTCCCCCTGGTGAGGATAACGTTCAGGGGTCACAACTACGTGCCCACGTCATTCGGGAGTACTTCCCATGTAAGTCTGAAACTAATAACAACCAACTATAATGTACCTTGATTATGGTTACTAATACATCTCTTTTCTCCTTCCCCATTGTCTTACAAAATATCCAACAGTACACAGTAGAGGATAGCTTTGTGATGTTACATATGTCTCGTGACGCATTCTTAATACTGGATCAAATACAGCCTGCTCTGATATCCGTTAATGGTAAGTATGCGCACATTCCCATACACATCATATATATTGATTTCTGCCAACCTCAAGAAGCTAAGCTAAATGGATGGTATGATATATTCCACAATGTCAATGGATATAGGCCTCACAATCGTATTTGAAAACATCTTCACAGAACAGTAATGTTCCCATTGTCTGATCATGCTATTCCACATCCCATGGAGGTCAATGCAATTCCTAGCAATCTGGATATATGAACATACCAGCATATTGTAAACCATAATAAATGTACCTCATGGGATGCAATGAGGGGATCTCTCCAGTTCTTTGTCAGCGAATGCTGGTAAAAGCATTCTCAGTCAGATAACAGGAATAGTCTCAAGGATGTGTTAACTAGGAATCATTGTGCAATATATCATATGGATTGTGTGACTCATCTCATCATATTGCCATTACAGAACTGTTGCCGTGTGTCAACACATTGTTTACCCACACAGACATGGGAAACGACCTGTACAGCAACAGAACATCAGCTACATCAATGTCGTCTACATTGTACGTGAGTATTTGGGGGAAACATGTGCATGTATGCATGAGAGGAAATGACTAATAACTCCATTAATGTAGGCCTAACTTTCTTTTCTCCAAGACATCCCCTATGTATTGCTGAAGCGGTCCAAAATGTTTATCGGACCATGCAGAAGTGTCCTGGGGGAACAGATCTCTTCGTTGAATACTCCACTTGATCTATCCAAGGTAGAGAACCACATGTGGATGTCCGTACATGTATCAATATGTGATAGTTGGGATCTTCCATTTCTATTACAGGCTGCACTGGTCTCTCTGTCTCTCTCTCTGTCTGTCTGTCTGTCTGTCTCTCTCCTCATCCCACCCACCCCTGTTTACCCTTAATTTATTGAGTCACACAAGTCTTCGACACATGACCAATTAGCAACTTCTGCTAACTATCCCAATTAACCCTTTACACTATGTTTTCTCTTGTCTTCTTCCTCACATCCCCTGCCTTTTCCTCGGACTCTTCTTTACTTCTCCCCTTTTTGTCTCCAGCATTTTCATTTCAACTCTCATGCCCACCTCTCTCCTTTTTATTCGCCCATCAGCTAACCTTACTCAAGCTGTGGTTAAACTATGTGTCTCCTGACTGTCCCATCTGCAGATTACATTATCAATCCACATGGGGCAGATACCTTATTACATAATAGTGCATCGCACTTTACATCTGATCCCTTTCCTCTCCGACTAATGCATATCTTTCTACTTGACACAACCTCCTTCCTATGTATCTCTCACTTACTTATTAACCTTGCTATTCCTTATCTACTCTTCCCCATGTCCATTACCTTTAGCTTGGAAGTGGTGATTTTCGAATCTTGTGGGGGCCTTTGGGAAGAAATCAGTTTTTAACAGACTTTACGCTCAAAACAGGGCCCTCCATTTTCTGGCGTTGGCAATATTACATACTGTATATTTTCGTGTTCTTCTCCCCTGTACAGCGCCACGGAATATGTTTGCTCAATACAAATAAATGATAATTAGACTAATCCTAATATTCCCACATCAGGACAAATTAGTCTGGGCCATCATTATCATCTGACAGATGGTTAGCTTGTACGAGATCCCAATGCATAACATATGTGCCGACATACCTGCATCTGTTGGTGGCTGCTCATATGGCATATGTAAGGTTTCCACTAATATATTATTTGTGTGTTTGTATTCCAGATCCCGGTCAGAACAAGGCATGACGATAAACATCATGACATTCCATGGCCATGTCAATGTCCTCATGTATGTGCATGTGTCCGTTTCATTGCTTTGTTGGATCCAGTTTGATATCTGATGACCTTGACTGAATAGCCGATATGTGTCACGAGACAATTTCACTATACAATGCAGATGTAATGTGACATCTGTCAGCTGATGTTCCTGGTATATCCACAGCATGTGTATGCTCATATAGTCTATCTAGATTCATATGTACCTATTGGTTTAGACATTCTATCCTCTCCTCTACTTGGACTGTTGTGAAGCCTGCAGCACAAACCCTTCCAGATCTTTTCTTCAGTGCTGATGTGACCCTCCCTGTGCATATGGGGAAGAGTAAATCCAGGCTTGGGACTTAACAGTTAATGAGGTTACGTTAATCTTTAGTTATGCATATGCAACAACAGTGAGTATAGATGCTCAATCAGAGAACAAACTATCCTTGATATTGCCTGGTTTGTTGTGAGTTCTCTGCAATAAGTAACATCTGACTGATATGGTCCTGGTCAGGTCACCATCTTTTTGACCAAGGTTATCTATGTGCTGCTTATTGTTGCGTGAGAACTGACTTTATGGGCTCATAGCATTCACTGATTGAGCACTTATACTTCTGATGTTGCATCAGAGTGTCCGTTTAACACACAAGCATACATTTTGCTCGCCCCATATGTATATCACCTTATTCTGGATTATTGTGGTCTTTCCTTATTGACTGTTATATATATGTAATAACAATAATGAGATCTATTATATTGCCTAATGTTGGTTGATACACTGTACATCCCATGATCATCTATTTCAATGTAATTTTCCCTGCCTCCATTCTGCTCTCATATACCTATTTCCCTGTGTTACTTGGATTTTGTATCCTACCCCCCTCCACCATGATCCTTTGCATCCCTGTGTTGATTAGTCAACCTGTGGCTTTGTGGCAAGCTTGCTTTGTTAATTTCTGTAAATAGTAAATATGATTTATCCGAGATGTTGTTTGTGTCTGCCTCGTCAATGTTGATACCATAGCATTTCCGTAACATCAATGAAAGGACCTTCAGACTCCACATCTGTGCTCTGCACCATCAGTTAGGGGTGTCAATAGAATTCTTACAGTGTGTTTGCATTACTGATTTCAACCATGAGGGAAGGTTGGTATTAACAATCTATATGACACAGAAACAGACAAATGAGACAGGTGTCCGTAAGTGGCTCACATCCTAATAGTGAACATACAGGGCCTCATTCAATTGTGATTTGGCCAATTGAATAGGGCTCAAAATAAGCACAGAACATATATTGTTTTCCAAAGATTTTAGTTAGTGAAAACGTTGCTTTTGGATAGATGTTTACTAACTAAAACATTTTTCCAAGAATATATGTTATGTGCTTATTTCGAGCCCTATTCAATTGGCCAAATTGCAATTGAATGAGGGCCACAGTATCTAACAGAAGTGAGTACACCCGTCACATTGTTGTTAATATTTTAGTATATCTTTTCATGTGACAACACTGAAGAAATGACACTCTGCTACAATGTAAAGTAAGTTTGCTGACCCATCAATAACTCAATACACAGCCATTAATGTCTAAACCATTGGCAACAAAATTGAGTACACCCCTAATTTGAAATGTCCAAATTGACACTAAATGTCAATTATGTGTGGCCACCATTATTTGCCAGAACTGCCTTAACCCTCATGGCCAGGGAGTTCACCCGAGCTTCCCAGGTTGCCACTGGAGTCCTCTTCCACTCCTTAATGATACATCAGAGCTGGTTGATGCTAGAGACCTTGCACTCCCCCACCGTCAGTTTGAGGATGCCCCACAGATGCTCAATATGGTTTAGGTCTGGCGACAAGCTTGGCCAGTCCATCACCTTTACCTTCTTTAGCAAGGCAGTGTCGTCTTGGCGGTGTGTTTAGGGTCGTTATGTTATGTTGGCCTGCGGCCCAGTCTCCCAAGGGAGGGGATCATGTTCTGCTTCAGTATGTCACAGTACATGTTTGCATTCATGGTTCCCTCAATGAACTGTAGCTCCCCAGTGCCGGAGGCAGTCACGCAGGCCCGACCATGACACTCCCACCACCAAAAGTATACATCTATACTGAGCAAAAGTAGTTGAAATAATACCTAAATTACAGATAAATGGATAAGTCACAACGAACACAAAAACATTGATATGAGATGAACCCCTCATTTTGAGCCTAAACAGTGATGCAGAGAGAGGGGAGGCAGCATCTGACATCATTAGGTAAATGCATATAGGGGGAATCCAGACAACATATTATATAAAACATATATAGACATGCATATATGTTTGGTCTGGGCCTGCATGCATGCTGTCAGCACTGAGGAGCTACAGTTCTTTGAGGGAACCCATGAATGCCAACATGTACTGTGACATACTGAGAAAGAGCATGATCCCTCCCTTCGGAGACCGGGCCGTAGGGCAGTATTCCAACATGATAACGACCCCAAACACACCTCCAAGCCGACCACTGCCTTGCTAAAAAAGCTGAAGTAGGTCACCAGACCTAAACCCTATCGAGCATCTGTGGGGGATCCTCAAATGGAAGGTGGGGAGTGTAAAGGAACCCATCACTGTTTTACCCTGTTTTATGGTTATGGTTAAAATATGATCATACTGTTATACTGTATGTATGTTGGTTTATGCTCTGCAGAATATTAGCCCAGACTATTGCAGACCTTGGCATAATAGATAATCCTATTACAGAGACTCCTCATAGGAAAAGGAAGTCTATTGTATAAAGTGTTTTCATTATCAGACATAAGAACAAAGAAGGATGATCTAAGCAATGTCTGATTGTATCAAAGTTGCCAGGTAGCCTCCGGGTGGTGTGACCCACCTATTGTCCCTCTATGTGTATTGTGTGGCCAACTATGGGGGATGTGTGTATTGCCTGTGGGAAGAGATGTGTATATAAGTCAGTATTCATTTTACTCCCAATTGAGTGTAGTCCAATATGGGAGGTTGGGAATGGTGAGACTGTAGTGCTTCTTGGATATTGTACCGTATATCAGCGGAGATATTGGACTGCGTGTTCCAACACCGTTACAGGGAGTGCAAGGTCTCTAACATCCACCAGCTCCATGATATCATCATGAAGGAGTGGAAGAGGACTCCAGTGGCAACCTGTGAAACTCTGGGGAACTCCATCCCCATGAGGGTTAAGTCAGTGCAGGAAAATAATGGTGGCCCCACAAAATATCGACAATTTCACTTAGGGGTGTACTCACTTTTGATATTTACCCTGAATGAATATCTCCATGTGTCAGAAACACGAATATCATGCATCACCGTTACTGGAATCAAACTCAGGAATATTACCTCCACCCTCAGCTGCACTAGTGGCTGTTACCCCAACCCTACATTAACACAGGGCTGGTATATTGAAGGACGATGTATGTACTAATACAATAACGTCGGTGTGTAGCATTCATGTGGTGTTTAACAATCATGGTACAGTGCAAACGAAAACAAACAATGATAATGTGAGCAATACATAATATTTAATCTTATGCTGGCAAATGATAGAAAAAAAAAAGAAAACTGGAGGCAAACATTCCGTCGATTGGAACCTAAAGAGATAAGAACAAGACATCAATTAGAACAATATAAGCATTGACTGCAACACCTCAACGTCAATGTTCTCACCTATTTCCGCTTTCGCTTGTGTGGTTCCTGACTCTCCTGGCCTTTGGCAACCGTTGCCCTAGGCTGGCCATGACGGTTGGCGGCTCTTCCGGCCTGGATGCTGGGGGCAAGGTCTGGGAGGTTGAGGAGGTAGCCTGGTCTTGGAAATGGCCTTCTCAGGCCATTTCAGCCCTTCGGGCATACTCCTCCATCATAAGGTGATGCCGCCTCACCTCTTCAAACATCCGGTCATTGTGCCGTCTCATCTCCAGCATGAACTGTTGATTTTGCTCCCGCTCATGCTGGAGATGAGCGAGGAAATCGTGGCACTGGGCCACTGACAGCGCCGGACTACCTGGCGGGGACCCAGACCACTGTGTCCTCTGGGTGGAGGCATGGCTGTGTGGAGTGTCCTGCCTGACCGGAGTGGCCTGCGGGGCCGGAGTGGCCGGAGTAGCCTGCGGGGCCTGCGGGGCCGGAGTGGCCAGAGTAGCCTGCAGGGCCGGAGTGGCCAGAGTAGCCTGCAGGGCCTGCGGGGCCGGAGTGGCCAGAGTAGCCTGCAGGGCCTGCGGGGCCGGAGTGGCCAGAGTAGCCTGCGGGGCCGGAGTAGCCTGCGGGGCCTGCGGGGCCGGAGTGGCCAGAGTAGCCTGCGGGGCCTGCGGGGCCGGAGTGGCCAGAGTAGCCTGCGTGGCCTGTGGGGCCGGAGTGGCCAGAGTAGCCTGCAGGGCCGGAGTGGCCAGAGTAGCCTGCGGGGCCAGAGTGGCCAGAGTAGCCTGCGGGGCCGGAGTGGCCAGAGTAGCCTGCGGGGCCGGAGTGGCCAGAGTAGCCTGCGGGGCCTGTGTGGCTGGAGTAGCCTGCGGGGCCTGCGGGGCCGGAGTAGCCTGCGGGGCCTTCGGAGCCGGAGTGGCCAGAGTAGCCTGCGGGGCCTGCAGGGCCGGAGTGGCCAGAGTAGCCTGCTGGGCCTGCGGGGCCGGAGTGGCCAGAGTAGCCTGCGGGGCCGGAGTGGCCAGAGTAGCCTGCGGAGCCTGTGGGAGCCACATGCCCAGCCGGGGGCCCCTGCTCCAGGGCACCATTTCTTGGGGATCCAGACTGTGGGCCCAACTGGGATGGGACCACATTGGATGTCCCCACATTTGTCCAGCCCACATTGGCTAGGAGCCAGTCGGTGCCATTATCCTGGCTGAAGGGGCCATTGCTGGAGCCAATTGGTGGCATCTTGTGGATGGCCCGGGTGGACTTTCTGATGACGGTCCTGCTGCAGGTGGTGTTGCTGCAGGTGGTCCTGCATCTTGGCATGGTGCAGGAACCTGAGGAGGCAGGGGACGCGTGGCTGGTACTGAAATGAGACAAGATTTGGATTTGAGTATTGTTGTTTCCATATCTCTGAGATCATAGTGACTTGTAATTGGCTGTGAATGTTTGAAACAAATCAAAATTGATCTGCATCATTAGTATTGTGGATCCTGGCTGGGATCTTTCCTGTTATGTGACAGCGACTGCTGGCAGCAGCAGTTGGACCAAGGGGCTGATAGATCGTGCTGCCGCTGTTATATACATCATTTTCAGCTTACACACAAGCCCAAAAGCACTAGCCCTCACCCTAATCTGAAACCCTTTTCCTTTAACACCACCATAACCCACTAAATCTGCATGATTATATAATCTCATGGAAAATGCTGTGACATGTAGAGGCTGCTCACTGCTGCTACCAGCAGTCACAGTCAGACAACAGGAAAGGGCCCATGGCTCATATGACTATATGTAATGCTGGTGCGGTGTGCCAACTGCAGTTAATTAGGACACGTGCTCATCTGAATCTGTTGGCCAGTGTGTGAGACAGACCAATCTGTGACCAATCCTCAGCAATGTGAGTTAACATGTTAATGTAACATGGTCCAGATTAGGCTGTTACACGACACAAACTTGCAGTCCATCAGAGTCTGTATCCGCATATGCTGCAGTGTTCACATCCATACATGTACTCTCATGGGGATGTACCAGCTATACCAGACCTATCCTGTTGTATGTGCGCATCTCTGGAAGTGCACCGCCAACGACTCTAGCTACGCCAGCCCAGCAGGCCAGGTAAGTGGTTATGGGTTTCGGGTTCTGCCTACAGTTAGGGGGTATGGGTTAGAGTTAGAAAGTGGGGTTTAGGGGGTTAGGGTTAGAGGGTTAGGGGCTTTGGGTGTACCAACTATTTTTGACGGCTACATGGGGACGCAAGCGCAGCCGCATCCCTAGAATCGGCGGCGGCACTCTTCCAGCACATACTGAAATGCCCACATAAAACAGGATACATCTGTGTGACAGGGGAACTCATGACAATAAACAAACAATTGCAATGGAGTTGTCATGTATGCTTTATATGCACTCTGAACCAACAGCAAACATAACAGTATCATCAATAGATTTGCAAAACGGTATCATAATCAGTTGTGGGAGGAGGTATTGGACATATATTTCATTGCTAACAATTCTGACGAGTATATTTCTTTACACTGGATTTACATGATTTTTGCGGCCTCATATATCTGTAGTCACAACCATATATCTTACAGTGCAATTCAACGTCAGTTATCTATCTGTGTGGGGTACATGTGCTTACTTATGAGGGTGTTAAGGTGTACATGGTACTCACATTGCAGGCTTTGTGACCGACCCGAGTCCACCAGGCCAAGGAGGCCCACGACTGCCACTGGCTGGATCATGTTGCGCACTGTGGCCTCCCAACTGGGGTATGTAAAGGTTTCTGGCGGACCACCACCGGTTCCACGTGCCGCATTGGCCTCATTCGCCATCTTCTTTTTGATATCAATGCGGCAGTCTTGGTACCGGTGCTAAACAGACTGCCAGGTACGATTTGCATACCCCAGCGAGGAGACCTCAGCCGCTATTGCCCTTCAGGCATCTGTCCTTTGCCTGGGCCTCACTTCGCTCCCACCGGTTAGGATGGAGTGGTGGGCTTGAACTCCTCTAACAAGCGTTTCGATTTCCTCTTGGTTGAAATTTTCTGCCCTTTTGCGTGCAGCAGCAGCAGCTTGCTGGCCAGCCTGTGGCTGGGGGCCCTGCTCTCCCTGACCTTCACTGCCTTCTCCCTCCATCTCTCCTCCTCTCTCTCTCTTGCTCTCCAAAACCTCCAACTCCAAGACCTGTGTGTCCACTTGCACAGCATATTACATAGTCACAGATTTACGAATTTCCCTCCCTTTTAAACTATTTGTGGCCTTGATTGTCATCTTCCTATTGGTTAATTGATTTCAGGTTTGATTTCAGGATTACGGGCTTGAGACTTTTGGCCGTAGCTTCTTAGTGAAGCACGTACGGGTTTGGCGGATGATTGCCCTCCAAGCCCGTAGCTCGTTATTCAAACCCGTGCTGGCTTGCATGATAGATGAAGTTAAATATCTTTATTTAAGGATTTGAGAGTAGGGGAATGTTGAGCTATTAATTCTAAAACCAAACATCACTTTCACTTTTAATAAAAGTACAGGATGGCTTTTCTATGCTACGACTTGTAAGTAAGTCCTTTACGACCCATAAGTCTATTTTACCCATTTACGGACTTGACGGAGGCTAATCCCGCAGCCTTTGTGGGTCTGAGGTGCTCCAAGCCCTCTGGACTTTGTCCACGGATATTTGACAAGAATTTAAAAATAAAAAAATTCCGGATTTGAGTGTAGGGGAATGTTGTGCTATGAATGCTAACACCTACAATCACTTTATAGTCTCCTCAGAGTGCAGGGTGGCTTTATTATGTGCTTATTTGTGTGCCTGTTGGACCTTTTTGGTGCAAGTAAGCTGCGGCTCGGTTTTAGCCATGCAGAGAGGGTTCCTGTAGCAATTGAATAGCAACCGGGGCTTTCTTGCGGCCAAAACTCTTGCGGCCGTTTAAGATCAAAGGCTTTCCTCCGGCGCATGCGGCCGCAAGGGATAGCAAGGCGCAGGCCGCAAGCCTGCCGGAATCCCCGGCCGGAAGGGAATAGAATAGGCGAATAATAATCTCATAATCTCAGATGTAAGCCTGACGAAAGTCCAAAAGAATTTTTAATCACATTAAAACACGCTTATAGACAGACTGCGAAAAAGACAGACCCAGAATCTCCTGAATTTAAGAGAATTTACTTTCATGCACTACCTTTGTACATTCAGAGAAATATGGCGCGTGATTTTGATGACGCCAAGCCTTTAAGTTGGTTGGTAAATGAATGTACTAAAATATATGAGATACAGCTTGATGATGGGAATAATTATAATCGAAGGGAGAAATGTAATAGTCAAATTGTGGCAGAAATTTCTGTTAAACCTAATTTACAGTATGAGACAGGTACAAAATCTTACGCAGATGTGGTTAAAGGTTCAAACAAATCAAGTCAGGCACAGTCATCATTTAGGCCAGTAAAAATTGCAAGTGAAAAATCTCAAAATGCAAATAATGATTCTTTTTATGTTAGTCCAAATTACATGGGAAACAATCCTATTAAAAATTATGTCTGGAGAACAAAATCTCCTAGTGCAGAAGGAAGATTAACCCCTCCAATGCCCAATACTTCAAATTATTCAGAGAGTCAAAGGGTTAAAAGATATAGCCAAAATCAAAATTCTAAACCATCATCTAATTTAGAAGAGCAGGTTAAAATTTTGACACAACAGATGGCTGCATTTATGGCAGGATTTACTACTCAGTCAGTGAGAAATGATACAACCCAAGACGGTCAAAATTCTCAAAGCCAAAGCCAATGACTGAATACTAATTGTGAAAATAGATTAGTGATCAATAAAACAAACAGAAGTGATACCTGTGAATCTCTTGATTCAAATAAAAATATAAAAGTATGTTCTAAAAAGAATGTTAATGATTTATTTCTTCTTCCTGAGAATCCTTTCTCTTCAGAAATTCCTATTCAGCAAGGGAGGGGTATTTTCAAAACCAAGGAAGATGACCCAGAAGATATAACTGTTGACAATTTAAGCTCACAGGAGGTAACACAGATTGAACCAGAGTTTACCGGTAAAGGATTAATAGCTGAAGTAGAAGAACACTGCAATGTCATGACAGATGATTTATTACCTGTTCAGTTTATTGAAAATGAAACAAGTGTTAATCAGGAAATTGCTGATAATCCTACAGAAATAGTTATAAATTAGATAGATCATACTCCACAATCTGACTTCTTAAATAAAAATAAATAATGGAAGAAGTTAGAGATGTTAAGACATACACATTTCTTATGTGAAATGGAGGAAATACAGTACCGATATTATGTTTCTAATGGTATACAGAATGTTGAAACCTTAAATCATAAAGCATTAATTGATACAGGTTCTCAAGTCACAGTAATTTCCAAAGAGACATATGAGGAAATTGTGAGTAGAGCCAAAAAGAAAACTATTCTGAAACCATTCGTGGGAATTGTTAGAAATTTTTATGGTATTAAAGTTAATACTGTAGGCCATGTGTGGTTAGATATCAGAATAGGGAATAAACAAATGAAACATCCATTTATTAAAGTGGATATTCCTAGTTACAAAATTATAATTGGGACTGATTTACTTAGAAGATTTAGTCCAGTAATTGATTTTTTTGATGGTGTGATATGGTCACAAGTTAAATTTCCCATCAATTATGATCAGGTTAAACACCTTCATATGCAAAAGAATTGTCATGTTATTGAGAAAAAAGAGGAATCAGTAGAGATTCACTTCCAAAATAATCGAATGCCTGAGATGACAGTACTTAAATGTAAAGACATTAATGGAGAACAAGTAAATAATGAAAATGTGATCTAAATTGATCAGGCGCATATAAAAAATATTCAAATAGAGGGAAATGTATTAACTATCTCTTTAAATAAGAACGATTCTAAGCCTTTAAACATAAGTAAACACTCTAGATTTCTAGTGGAAATAGAAACCAATGATGAAGGTTTATTTATTCCTGTTGATATTCCAGGTATGAGAAATTCTCAACAAGCAAAACTAGCTCTAAAACATGAGCATAGCTATGTTAATGAGAGCTTAATAAAACAAATAATGAATAATAATTTAATCCGAAATACACAACCCGATGATCAATGGGTATATAAGATAGATCATGAAACTTCAACTCATGCTATTATGGCAAAATGTTTATTACCTCTTTTCATTGGGGGTAAAAGGGTTATGCACCTATTCTTAGTTATTCAGGGTTCCCAATATCCAATCTATATTGGAAATGATCTATTACATCGCTTTGCATCCCAAATTGATTTGATCAATAATGTTATTTGGTCTAGATTACAGGATAAGCCCTTAGAATTCCTAAATGACTCAGAAGCATTGAAATCTGCACAACAAATGCCTTATGCAGTAACCGTGCAAATGGAACAAAGTGTTACAATACCAGAGGGGGTGGCACAATTTCCTCTCCCTTTACAGGTAAAAAGGGGTCAAAAGATTAAAGGTATTGATGCCTTTGTAAATCTTAGTCATCAGATGCAATGAAAAGGCCTCACCCTCACTCATACACCTCTAATTACTATAACACAGATATCTTTCATTATTCTGGTAAATAACACAGCATCCCATCCAATACATTTGGAGAAGGAATCCCTAATAGGTATGGCTATAGATTTTGAGTATTTTACTTCTGAGTTTATGAATATTGTTATTGGTTTGATACCCGAGAATTATGTAAATGATGACCAGATTATGGATCAGTGTTTTAACACGCAACCTGAGGGATTATTTACTGTTCAGTCTATTTATCCTTTTAGTTTCACTGAAAGTAACTGTGATATTATGGATAACGAACTTGTTTTTAACCAAACAATTGATGAACAAGAATATGAGAAATATCAGAACACTGAGACGCAGGTAAGTATGATCACTACTGATTTGTCTACAGTGTAGACTCTACACAATTGGAGGAGATTTATGAGATTAGTCAGCCTGAGATATTCCCTGGGTTTAGAGAAAGAGTTGAGGAACAGATAGCCTTAGCTAGCGGATGTTCTAATGACATTGAATGCCAAAAACTAAGACAAGTATTAATTGAGTACCAAGATATGTTCTCTAAGGATTCATATGATTGTGGTTTGACACATTTACATGTCACTAAAATTAAAACTGACCCAAATATGCCACCTGTATTTGTGAAACAATATCGACTCCCTCTTGCCTCTTATGAATCATTGGCAGATATTATCAAGAACCTAGAGTCTAGGGGGATTATTAGACCGGTGCACAGTTCTTTTAATAACCCTATTCTAGGTGTCTTGAAACCAAATGGAACCTGGCGTTTATGCGCTGATTTGAGACAATTAAATAAACGGGTATACATGTCTGCATGGCCCGTTCCATATATCGATCAATGTTTAGCACAAATACAAGGATCTAAATTATTTACTACACTTGATTGTGCCCAAGGTTATTGGACCATTAAAGTAAGTGAAGAGGACCAATATAAACTGGCTTTCACATTTGGGAAACAGCAATATACATGGACTAGAACCCCATTTGGCTTTATAAACTCAGGGCATGAGTTTGCTATATTTTTACATAAGGCAATGCCTGACGCTCAAGAGCGAGGGACATTAACATACGTAGATGATATCTTGATTAAAAATAACGATTTTGATAAACATATTTTTGAAATCAGATATGTTCTAGATCAATTGAAACATGCAGGAGTTAAACTGTCTCTTCAAAAGGCACAATGGTGCCGCACTAAAGTTAATTTTTTAGGCCATGAAATAACTCCTGAAGGTATAAATCCACAGAAAAAGAAAGTGGAAGCTCTTTTTAAAACCAGAACCCCTACAAATTTAAAAGAATTAAGATCATTTATAGGTGTCACCAATTATTCTCGTAAGTTAATTGATAACTATGCAGAGGTAACTAGGCCTCTCATTCGATTATTAAAGAAAGGAGAGCCATGGCAATGGGGGGAAATTCAAAATCAAGCCGTAAACGAATTAAAACAAAAACTCAGCCAGGCTCCTTGCCTAGTTTATCCTTAAATGGGTAAACCATTCTTTTTAGAAACTGGATATACTGAATTTGGTTTGAGTGCCGTTCTATATCAGAAATATGACCAGCATAGTAAAATTATTGCGTATGCAAGTAAGACATTATCACCTGTAGAGGTAAAGTTTAATGACTGTGAGAAAGCTCTGTTTGCCACAGTATGGGCCTTACAGAATTTCCGAAATTTTATCCAAGGTGAGAAAATTATAGTAGAAACCGCTCATCAACCATTACAGTATATTCAGAGTGATAAAATTAGAGCCGGTAATTTGTCAAATAGCCGTATAACCGCATGGACTTTATCCTTACAAGGATGGCCTTTGGAAATTAGATATGCACAGAATAAGAGGAATCCAGTGACCCAAGGGTTAGCTGATTTACATGATTGTACCGCCGAGGATCCTCTTAGAGAAAATTGGTCCGAAGTGGACCTTATGAAGGAATACAAATTATCTCCCCATAAGGTATATGAAGAGGTATTATGTAATACTTTACCCACAGTTTACGTGGATGGATGTGCATATCATATTAAGGAGGGGGCAGATAACAAGTTGGTTGCAGGAATCGGTAATGTATGGAAAGACAATATCCCGATTCCACCTAAGAGATATAAAATAGGATCTAAGACTAGTCAAATATCAGAATTGGTAGCCGTATATCGAGCTGTCCAAACCGCAATAGAGCATGATCTTAAGGAATTAGTGATCATCACTGATTCGGAATATGTCCGTAATAGTTTTGTAGAATACTTACAGGTATGGAAACATAATGAAATGACAAGTGCCCTGAAGAAACCAGTGAAACATGGTAAAAAAATACATGCTATTGATGAGATGGTAATCTCTAATGGAATGACTATAAATTGGAAGAAGACAAAGGGCCACTCAAAGGTAATGGGACTGGATAAAGAAGGAAATTATTTGGCTGATAAGTTGGAAAAACAAGGAGCCCTAGAGGGGTAGCTTGTTTATGTGGATCATCTTTTGGGTCCATTTCAAATTCAGGCTATAACAAGGCAACAAATCCAAAAGAATACAGAATTGTCCACAGCTCAATGGTCCCAGGATACTCCCAATTCTGATTTAATTAGTAGTCAGAAAGAGGATCCAATCATAGGTATATTTTATAAAGGTAAAGTAGACCTGAGAGTTTTAATGAAGTCAAAAGCCCAATTCAGCATCTTAGATGGATTGCTTATTCGTACATCTAAGAATGGAATACAGCAATGGGTGGTTCCTACTTCATATAGAGGTCTAATGTTACAACATGCCCATGATGCCCCGACATCAGGTCACAGAGGGGATAAAATCACCTATGAAATACTGCGAGATTTTGCGTATTGCCTGCACATGTTGAAAGATGTCCAGACATATTGTCAGGGATGTTTGGTATGTCCCCAATATCAACCTAATACACCTACCCATAGAGCTCCTCCTCAGAAAAGAGGGATGTCTATGCCCTGGTCAGATATCCAAATAGATTTTATTGGCCCAGTAAAAACATCATCTAGGGGTAATAAATATATGCTAACAGTTACATGTCTATTTACCAAATGGGTAGAGTGCCTTCCAGCCACAAATTGTAAAACTGAAACTGCAGCAATATTATTAATTAACCATGTCTTTTCCCGTTTTGGTTTACCACAACGAATTGAGTCCGATCAGGGATCTCACTTTACCAGTGAAGTAATGGACCGTATGTGGAAAATCCTAGTGGTTAAGACTAAATTACATATTTCTTATCGTGCTGCTTCTAGTGGTAATGTGGAACGGTACAACCAATCTATTATTAGTATTTTAAAGACATTTGTGAAAGAATCAGGTAAAGACTGGGATATAAAATTACCTTTAGTATTAATGGCTATAAGATCTACACCTAGTACTGCAACAAAAATGTCGCCATTTGAATTAATGACGGGGAGACGTATGGTACTCCCACAACACCTTATTTATAGAACCCAAGACCATAATTTAGTGAATGCTGCTACAACCTATCAATACATAGAGGATCTGAGTAAACATTTACAGCAGGCATTTGCTTTTGCACAAAGAAATTTAGAGAAATCTGCTGTAAGTACTAAAACTTATTATGATCTTAAGACATCCAAAAAGGAGTATGTGATCACAGATCAGATATATTTGTAAAACTTTCAACGAAACCAAGTGAAAGAGAAAAAGTTTTTGCCTTCATGGAAAGGACCTTATACTATTATTGACAAAATTCCACCTGTTGTATACAAAATACAAATTCCAAAAAATGGTGAAATGGTTGAAAGATGGGTTCATATTAATCAAATAAAAAGTTGTCACCCAAGATCTCAATTAAGAATCATTAACGATACTCCTGATGAATAATGTGATTTTGAATACCCTGTCTAATTAGATTATCCTATTTTTACATTGTATAGAATACATTATTAAAACTTTTTGTTTTTATTTCCTAGTTGAAGAAGAAGTTGAATCCTTATCCAAGAGGCTTCAGGGTTTATGCTCACCGGAAGGAGATTGACATCGCAAAAGATTTTCGGGAGCGTGGATCCACAAACAATGATTGAAAGGCAATTTAACATATTTAACGTACAGATGGAGGAAACCAAAGTATGGTATCATGAATATATTGATCGATCACAAGCTACTGTAAAGAAGATGTTGGAACAATTAAGGAAAACTTTTATTCCTGAGTCTTACAGTTCCAACAGCCGACGCCCTAAATGATTTATCGGTTTCCTTATTGGGGCTGCGATAATGATTATGCTTGGAGCTGTTATAGGTACCACTATGTCAATAACAAACTCTATATCTATTGAAACATTAATTAAGGAATCTAGGGAACTTCGGGATTCCTTGAAGATGGTGCAAAGAGAATTGGAACTCCAAAAACAGAAGCTAAATGACTTAATAACTGTAGTGAATGAGACTATTGTTACTACAATTTGCATTCCAAGGTTACTTCCCATTCAATGGACTTATATTGGAAGTACAGCATATCAAGGGTTGAGTCTCTGTTTTTCCGGGAACCAGTTACTTTTCATATTTACAACTGTAATAATATCACCTACTTTATTAAAGAGCGATATTATTTCAGAGAGGGGGTTATGTCAGAACTTTTGTATGAATAAAGTTCTATCTTATATGGATATTATAGTATAATATGATATTCCAATTATTAACCACTATTTTTATATCCATTGTATTAATATTTTATATGCTGTATATTTATATAAGTACCTATGCGTGCAATTCTATTACTTGAATATATCTATGTGAAAAATATGTTTTCACAGCTGCCCACAAAAGAGCTATCCATGGTTGAATAGTTCTTTGTTCTGTAAGAGATAAATATCTGAGTGAATTCCTAGGTCTATAAGGTAATGGTACCCTCCTTAATATTTCAAATGTGAAGAATTCGTTTCATAGACACCAAGTCTAATAAACAGAGTAATAAATCTGTCTAGGGATATCTAATTGATAAACATTCTTATGACTTCATTTTGTTTATAGGTTGTGGGTCAAAGAGGTCATTAGTTAATTAAATGGATGAAAATTCAAAGGTCCGAGAGCGCCATCTTATGGTTTAAGGAATAAATGTCTCTATAGAAAAATATATTCATAATAAAATTTAAATAGGTGATGACATCATGAAAAGATTCTATTGGTTACTAGATACTTTTAACTGATTTGTTATTCTGATAGGCAAATAAGCAAGAGCTATAATTATGGATAGAAACAGGATCTAGGGAGAAAAAAAAACAAGGGGAGAGACAAGGAGAGAGAGAGAGAGAAAGGAAGTGAGAGATAAAAACTTTTATCTTGTGAAAAGGCGAGACAACTTTGGAATTAACCAGGGGAATCTTGTCATAATTGGTAATGTATAAATTGAAATATTTTATTATATGATATAATTGAAAACCATTACCATAATTTCTCTGTTTGGTTTATTTCATTTAAAAAAGTTATTTAGATTTCCTTTTGTCATTGAAATTTATAAATCCGGATATAAATTTTAATACAAAATTAGATATCTCATTTTTCTTTTTGACCAATACAGATAAATTAATTTTACTTAGTTAACATATCAATTATATTATAAAATACTTTACCATAATTGTGTTATATTTAATAGATTACTATATAGCTATATTATAATATCATTAGACATTGTTATTACATGCTAAAACGTTATTTTGGGTGAATTTTTATTAATTGATTTATCTGATTTTGTTCTATGGGTTGTTATTCCAGGTTTTATTGCTCATGTGAATGAGATAAACTTTTGTATTGAGATTTAGGACTATATAGAAGATATCATAATAATAAGTATTACATATGATGTATTAATTTTCTTTTATTATCTGGCTGGTTATATCGTGTTTTATGTGCATTTGATTTGATATATTACTGTGTTTTATTTGCATTTGATTTGATATATTACATTTTATCATTAGACTAGTTGATTTTGTTTTTTTCAATAAATGTTATTTTATAAAAAGGAATATGTGTCTATAAATTGATTCTAAACTCAAAATTCATTATTCTATCTTATTTAGAAACTAATATGTCGTATTAATCCCGACAGGTTAGTAATGCTTGCAGATGGGAATCAGGTGAGTTGGTATATTGGTACAGTATTTAGAACTGTACTGTACATACATTGTGATTATAAATTTATTTTGGATCCTCCTCCGCCTTTTTTTATTTGACCACTTATTTCAGATTTTTGTTTGGTCAACACACTGTATTTGTGAAACTGGATTGGATTACACAGTCCAAAGGTTGAATCATCTGTTTCATTGAGCAGATCTAGTTACAAGTTGTAAGTGCTATGCACATAAATGGTTTCTTCAGTTAAATGGACAGATTTCTGGTTCCGGTTGCAGCATGTGACCCTGGTAGGTTCTATGCATCATGCTTATTCTAGACTATTAGATTGACCCCTGTAGGTTTCCCCTTTTTTCCAGCCTCTTGCTCTTCAAGGACCCGCCCACACCACACTCATGATATTAATGCAGTTCCGACCACTGCTGAATGTGGTCTGTCTAGCAAATAAAGCTTTGTTATACTGTTATGTGAATGCACAATCTTGACCACTGCTGATTGTGGTCTGTCTAGCAAATAAAGCTTTGTTATACTGTTATGTGAATGCATAATCTTGACCACTGCTGATTGTGGTCTGTCTAGCAAATAAAGCTTTGTTATACTGTTATGTGAATGCACAATCTTGACCACTGCTGATTGTGGTCAGTCTAGCAAATAAAGCTTTGTTATACTGTTATGTGAATGCACAATCTTGACCACTGCTGATTGTGGTCTGTCTAGCAAATAAAGCTTTGTTATACAGTTATGTGAATGCATACTCTTGACCACTGCTGATTGTGGTCTGTCTAGCAAATAAAGCTTTGTTATACTGTTATGTGAATGCAAAATCTTGACCACTGCTGATTGTGGTCTGAGTAAAAAATAAAGCTTTGTTAGACCTTTCTGACTGCGTCCGTGTGTTATGAATATGTTTGGTTCTGTGAAATCCACATGCATTATATTAGTGTCACATTCCTATAAATGTAAACTGATGAGCCATAGTTAACATGCAATAGATCAATACATATAAAACTGTTGAGGAGTCAGAATAGCTTTAGATATCATATGATCCCAAATATCATATCTACTACTAATATAGGGTTAATACCCATGACAAGTCTGATTAGCGATACTGTGGAGTAGGAACATTTGCCTGAGGGCCTACAATGAATAGGACAGGTGACACTGGAGTGGTTTTCCAGTTCCTTCTCTAGTTGATTGGGATTAGTATGACCTCTCTGATAAGATGTACCCCCCTACACTGGCCCTATGTAGTACAGCTCACAGCTTCATTGAAGTACACATACCCCTTCACCAACATCACTTAGCGTATGTGTGAATACAGTTAGTTGCCCAATAATGAACATGCATTGGCTAAATATCATTTGGTTATAATATGTTGTAATGGCCATGCACATGCCAATATGACAAACCATGCTGCAACATGCATAATATGATTAAAGCCACACTACCCAATTCAATAGCAAGAGTAAAACATGAGTCAGGTCATATGAACCCTTTGCCATGTACATGAGCTCTATTGTGATCCCTTAAATCTCTATCTAATTGCATATACATCTCGCTCATCACATCTATATTTGGTAACACAATTATTTTGCAAATTACACCACCACATGACATATATCAAGTAGCAGTTAAACATTGTAATGTATGTTGTTCAGTTCTTCAGTTGTGTCTGACTCTCTGTGACCCTAGGAGCTGCAGCACATTCAGCTAGGTCTCTGCCTGTGCTGTTATCTACGGTTTGCATGCTAAATATACTGGTGTGGTTTATCAGTTCCTTCTCAAGTGGATTGGACCTTGTCTGATCTCTCTGCTATCATGTTATAGCTCACAGCTTCATTCAGGTACACAAGCCCCTTCACACCACTTAGCAATGCTGAAGGGGACCAGGGGAACATACACCACACATATCTACTCTGACCCATCAGGAAAGGCCGCAAGCTCTGGGATCGACAGCAAACTCACCGCCATCAGGCATAATCTCTGCTACGCCCATCCTGGTGGGAGCCATGTGCCAGGTGTCTAGTTATTCCCATTTGGTGAACTTCCAAACTGTTCTGCTATTTATCAATTTACATGGGTGAGGGTTGCTAAGTGGTGGTGGTGGTGGCGAAGCAGCTTGTGTACCTGAATGAAGCTGTGAGCTACTGTAGGTGGGCACGTCATAGCAGAGAGATCAGACAAATCCCAATCCACTAGAGGAGGAACTGACAACCCACTCCAATCTCTTTGCCATCTTGAATTTATATTTTCATTTACAGTTTTCTGAGTTTGCGGCCGGAAAACAAGATTTACGGGCGCTGGAAAAACGCTTCCGGCCGTTTGCATGATATGCGGCCGGCCGTAAGGGGATATCCTTGCGGCGCCGTCTATTTGAATTGCAAGGTAAAGGTAGCTTTACACGGGGCCGTAAGTCGTCCGCAAGGAATCGCAGCTTTGCGGCCATTTTACGGCCGATAATAGAATGAGGGCCCTGGTCTTTATCCCACTAGCCCACTTGACATCCCACCAGCCTGCCTGGGTCTTTATAGAGAATTATTTAATGGGCCCCTACACCTGGGACAATATTATCTGGCAAGCTAATCCTCACACGTTCATAAGAAAACCAACCAACCCGATAATCAAACTCTGGCCAGTGACAAGACATCCTACTCTCCTCTTTAACACCACTTTTTCCAAACACTAAATTTCCTGATGAGCTTACTACCACCTCAAAGAACTGGTGGAGCACTAAAGGCCTTGACAGAGTGGAGCCATGGCTTCTAGACAGAAAAATAATTTCATACAAACAGCTGAGAGATACCCATAATATCCCTTAGAGAAACATTTTAATTTCTGCAAATTGAGACATATGGTCACATCCCTAAATCACAAATCAGGAACACCCACAATGACCTGGCTCACACTTACCTGTGAAAAGTTCCCTCTAATGAAAGGCACACTCAAAGCTCTATATGCTACCTTTAGCACGCCCGGGTGACATCTAAAGATCAATACATGAAAGAATGGGAGAAAGATCTTTCCCAAAGTTTAGATCCCGATAAATGGAAGGAAATTAAGAACATGGCAGTGAAAGAGTCTCTCAATTACCATATCCTTGAAACCTCAATAAAAGTCTTGCATAGGGCCTACATCACCATGGAACGCTTGTCCAAAAGGAAACCTTCCGAGAGCCCACAATGCTTTAGAATATGTCCCTCGATAGGTTCATTCTTACATATTTGGTGGGAATGCCCAAAGCCACAGCAAATCTAGCAGGACAGCAGGACTCTAGCCACTATCTTATTTAATACTCAATTGACCATGAGCATTGAAACATACTTACTGGGAATTTCTCCTCCATCTCTATCATCCCATCAAATCAAACTATACAGTTTATATTACTAGCGGTGAAAAACCATATAGCTAAATAATGGAAATCCAAGTATCTAGAACTAGCGCAAGTTAAACAAAAATTAAACTACATAATGCTAAATGAGAGGCTAACACATATCTTGACATACACATTTGCTTCCTTTTTATGAATTTGGGGACCATGGTTGAATTCCCAAGATAGCACCTGCCTGGGACAACCCCCCAACATATAGTATAAATTGTGAGGTGGAGCATGGAGGGACTGATGGGGGCCTGGGCTCTGGTTGGAGTTCGATAGACACTCATGGAAGGTATGCAGATAATACCTTATTAAGAGATATATAATTAGATGTAAGAATAGAGACATCAAGATGCTAGTTCTTATTTATCTACTAGCGACTTGCCCGTCAAAAAATGACGGCAATGAGATGTGTATGTTAGGAAAGTTGTTTCGTTATTAATATATATATGTGACAGTTGTATTGTGATATTAAAAGATATTTAGTTTTGTAAAATGTTCTCTTGGTGAACAATAATTTGTAAAGCATTTTGTATTAACATTTGAATGTAATAATAGTGGAACTTGAAATTAATCATTATTGCAAACTTTAGGCAATGGTTTTTTAACATGCAATTTGTATGTGAAGAATTGTTAACTTCAATATACATGAAAATTTGGAGGAAAGCAAACAGTAAAAACCCTTGTTGAAACGTACATAATTTAACCTGAACTTTGTAATATATGTAAGTAAGAAACTTGAAAGTATATTTTTTTAAACTTTGGAACTTGACAAAACATTTGTATAACTTTGAACATTATAAACAGTAACATAGTGAATACATTTTATAACATAATTTTGTATTAAAAGTATTAACATTTTAATGTAAAAACATTTTAACTTTAAAGTAATCAATATTTTAAACTTGAGGCAATGTTTTTTTTAACATGCAATTTCTATCCGAATAATTGTTAACTTCAATATACATTGAATGCAGAGGAAGGCAAACAGTGAAAACTCTCTTTAAAATGTACCCAATGAAATAAATTCCTTCCTGACCACATGAACTGTCGATAAACATTAATACAGGGAGTAATCTCATCACAACAGACAATATTAACATTGTGTCTTAAAACGTGGTTGAGCTGTTAACATGAACTTTGTAATATGTTGAAGTTAAGACCATTAAAATATTGTTTTCCCAACCTGTAACATTAGAAATAGTAACATAGTTAATTAACATTTTAACCTAATTATCACATATATATTTGCAAGGCAAGTGTTTTGTTTGGTGAATCATCCATAAAGAGTCTTTCCATAAATTATGACTGAAATTGTTTCTTGTTTATTATTTTTGAATGTTTTTTAATTTGTTTTCCTTGTGTTTTCTTTCTTTACTGAAAAGTTATAGTACTTCATAGTAGACAATGTTTTTAGTAAAAATACGTCCATCTTCTAATAAATCACCTTGACTTTCATTCTTTTCAATGTAAACTTTAAAAGCCTGTGGATTTTTGCACCGTGACAACGCAACGTACAATTGACCATGTGCAAATACTGTTTCTTCCAGGAAAATACCCACCAATTTGAAAGTTTGACCTTGTGATTTATTGATGGTCATGGCAAATGCCATAATAATGGGAAATTGTCTTCTTTGAAGTATAAAAGGGAGACTACTTTCACTTGGTGCTAAATCTATTCTTTGTATGAAAACTCTCTCTCCTTTATGGGTCCCAGTTAAAATTTCAGCATCTATAAAATGGTCCTTTAATTGTTGAACAATTAATCTTGTTCCATTACATAGGCCTTTTTTGGGGTTTATATTTCGCAGTAACATAATAATTGCACCTTTCTTTAGCTGCAAAATATGTGGTGGCATTCCAGTAGGAGTTAGTGAGTTTATGAATTCAGTCGAAAAGTTGGCCTGACTTTCATTGTCATCAGCAAGTACAGAATCAGCACTGTGATAATTTCTTTGTGGTGCATTCATTTTTTTTAAGATTTCATTATTGAGGATTAATGCATCCTTATTTTTACACGTTAGTATGACTTGGTTGGCAAGCTCGGAATATTCCTGGTTATTTATGCTCCCTTCAAATATAGCGGATATAATATCTTGTTGACAAATCATATGAGGTGGGATCTCTACAGTGTCGTCAGGTAAATGTGGTATTTTTTCTGTTCTGCCTTCTCCAATTTTAATAAGCCAATCATTGAAATCAGTTTGGCCTTCTGATCTCATATTTTATTTCAGTTGAAGATGGGTAAAATGTTTCCATACTGTACTTGACTTTATACATGTTTTAATAATGTCAGTTCGATTTCCATGTACAACGACAGGTAATGTTTGTCTAAAATCGCCACCTAACAACATTATCTTTCCACCAAATGGAAAAGTATTATCCATGACTTCACGAAGCAAACGGTCAATACATTGGAGGGCATAGCATGACATCATTGTGGCCTCATCTATTATAATTAATTTACATTTGTTCAATTTTTTTGCTTGTAATGATGTGATGCGAATATCTGACACAGAAGTTTCTAAAATAGGCACTGGCAGTTTAAATCCACTATGAACAGTTCTTCCACCTTCTAACAAAAGTGCAGCAATTCCAGTAGTGGCAAACGCCATTGCTATTTGACCTTGTGCTCTTACTGAACTCATTAATAAATTATACAGATAGGTTTTTCCTGATCCGCCAGGTCCATCAAGATAGAAATAACGTTCTGTCACCATGTCATCATCTATTGCATTTTGAATGGCATTAAATGCTTGCAATTGTAATGTATTTAAAGTTGCAAGTCTTTCTTGTGTTCTTTCTGCTTGTAGTTGAATGTCATAGTCTTCAAAGTTTATGTCATCTATAAGACCTGGATCAGGCAAATTAAAACTTGCACAACTTAATCCATGAGTTAAAAATACTTCTTGGATTTCCATTAACGCTTTTAAGTGTGCAATGGGTTCATTGTATCGTCGCATAAAGTCTTCAGCCATATTACTTTTAAAAGTCTCCCACAAAGCTAATGCATTTGGAGCATTTGAGAAGATACAAATAAAAGCAAATTGTTCTCTCATCTGTCGTGGCATTTGACATTGTGCTGCTTCTTCTAAACATTTTTCCCATTCTGTATCATCCGCTAGTAAGTTTCTATGTCTTGCAGCTAAATGGAAGGATTCATATACAATGTCATTAACAGTTCTTAAGTGTTCAAAACTTTGTGCTCCAGGAACATTTAAAAGTAATATCCGTAAGCAAAAACGTTCAACATCTCTTGGACTGACTGTGCAAATTCTTGGAATTATTTTATTGCCTCTGCTTTTTCTTGTTCTCCATAATCCATTCACAAAAACATAGTGATATGGAATTTCAATATATAAGTATTGTGTTGCTTCAGAATCAGTGGAATTTAATTCAAACCATGCAGTTAGTGTAGTGTGACGATCTTCACTTTGGGCCAATGCATTCATTTCATTTCCAGCATGGAAATAGACTAAATGTTGTTGTGGCAAATGTACTGCTAACCTATATACTGCATGTGATCTATCATGCATTTCAAACTTTAAAAGCCGCCACATAGCTTCTGGCGCACTGACATAGCGAGCATCTACATGAGATGCAAGTTCATCATGTACTAACTCACTACATTCAGGGTTGTCTGCACTTTTGACAACTACAGTAGCTGCATCGTAGCCTTTGTAAATATATTTGTACTCATATTTAATGGATTTGATGGAAGTGCCGGCTTCTACGTTGATGTGGGCATTGTACTTCATGAGTAAATGTGGATTGTAGGGTACTACATATCTATTGTCCACTTTTTTTCCACGAATAATGGCACTATCTCCTTCTCTTCTTTTATAAAGTGGATATCCATCACAATTGGCATAGGTTTTGTCTCTATAATCTTTTGGAAATTCTTTGGAACATGTATTATTTTCCATACATGGTAATTGTGGATTAAGGTCACCACAGGGTCCATGAATCATGCGATGAGTAACAATCTCATATAGTCTACCATATAGTTCTGGATCTGGTAGTTCAGCAACAATGACTGCATCCACTTTGTCCGAAGTATCTAATTTATCTTTTTCTTGAAGTATTATTAGAAGATGTGCATGTGGAAGGCCTCTTTTTTGAAATTCAATGGTATATACATAAGCAAGACATTTGCCAAATAACTGATTTATAGTGAAGTCACGTATTAATTCATTTAATTTAATCTTAAAAACTCTGGCTACTAAATCTGGTCGATCTGAAGCACTTTGTCCATGAAGTAGATTTTGTGTAATTTCTGGCCATTGTGGATTACATGTAAATGTCAGAAATAAATCGGGTTTGCCAAATTTGGTGACAATAGCCATAGCATCATTGTATGTTTCTCTCATATTTCGAGGAGATCCTTGAAAGGAAGATGGTAAAATGATGGCTTTGCCAGCTGTCATGTCTCTGCTTGTAGCCACGTCAGCAACATAGTCCATGAGTCCAGAATTTTTTTCTACACAGAGTTTATCTTGTTGATATTTGATAAAGTTTAAATTATTTGCCTCAACTTGCAAATAAGAATCAATTAGTTAGTTAGTTTTCCACCACATAAAATTGGATTAAATCCATGTCGAATGGCAATTTGAGCTACTTTAAATTCAAGCATAGAAACATTATTACTGATTCTGGCTTTAGCATTTGGGTAACTGGGAAGTGTTAATTTTGGTTGCCAACCTGCTTCTCCATGTGGGAAAAAGATGGGATATGTCATTTGATCTAAATTTGGACTTAAGATACTCATATTAATGAACGGTTGCTCCTCATTTCTGGGAAATATTCTAATGTCTCTTTTAAATGGTGGTTCTCCTTCATCATTCTGAAACACCATTGCAACTTCATTTGATGTTGGCAATTTATAACAACGTTTATCAGTATGTCTGTCTCTTTTAAGCACCATATTAACCTTGGGCATTGGTAATTGATGTCTTTGTGCATGAAGTAGTTGTTCATTTTCTACTTCTGCCAATTTTTTATAAGCTTTACTATGGGGATTGTTGTCCATAATGTTATTTAGCTCTATAAAAACACTGTGTAAGCATTTTTTATTTTCTTCCATCTGCATACGTTGGTCAACAGCTTCCATTGTATCTAGGACATATAGTTGAGCAAATTTTCTTTGATCTCCTTCCTCTGGATGTAAATGGGAAGTGCGATGATAAATTTGTCCTTGGACTTTAAAACAGTAAGGACCATGTCCTGGTACATTAGCAGCTAATGTTGCCCCCATAGATGCAAAGGATATGGCACTATTGTAGGATCTTATGTTTGTTTTGAAATTTTTGTAGTTTGGAAAAGTAGGTTCAGTCATAATGTTTTGTAAATAGATAGGAAATTCTTACCTTTCTGGAAGTTTGAACTTGCCTTTTTGACAGCAACTAATAAATTGGCCATCTCTGGGTCTCTCTTGTTTAAAATAATAAGCGTCACAAAACTGACATTGAGTAGTCATGTCCCCACAACTATGAACCTCTACTGCTAAAGACTTGAGTAAAGGACAATTTGCAAAGCATATTGGATTTTGACTTTCATATTCATCAGGTGAAATGTCATATAATGTTTCAACAAGTTCTAAATGTTTAGTTTATTTCGTGGCTTTTCTTGGTATATGTTGTATTGTTTGAGGTAAAATGTCATGTAATGTTTCATGAACCGGTTCTAAATGCTTTGTTTTTTTCGTTGCTTTTTTTTGTATTCCTTGTATTTTTTCAGCTAAAATGTCATCTGATGTTTCAGCAACAGGTTGTAAATGCTTTATTTGCTTGTTGTTTTTTTTTTGTCATATCTTTAATTTCTGCAGGTGACAGTCTTTTGCTTGCAATTCTTTTGCGTTCTTTTTCTCGTCGAATTTCCTTCTTCTCCGGTGTCTGCTGGCTGTCTGCTCTCTGTCGTCGTTCTCTAGCTTGGCGTCTTTTCTTTTCTTGTTTACTCTCGTTATCAGCCATGTTAATCTGTAAAAATAAAATAATGTATCTTTAGTTTATTTTGAGATGTTAAGTTTGTTTTCATCAAAAATTGTTATCAACAGTGTGTTTACATTTTATACTTAATCAATTTCAATTTCGTCAATTGAATAGAGGTCTAAATAAGGTCATCATATAATTTTTTAAAGAATTTTTTATTTAGTAAACATGTATCCAAAAGCAAGTTTTTAACTAACAAAACATTTTTGAAAAAAAATGTTTTGGTTTTATTTACAGCACAATTCAATTTGTCAAATGGCAATTCAATGAGGGTCTAGGACTGGAAATGTCCAATGCGAAATTGTATAGAGTCTGTGTTTAGAGCCTTTTTTGGAGTATGCATTATTTTTTTCTGGCTACATTGAAGTTTGTATTTACTGTTAAAGATTATTGGCCCTAAAAGACAAAGAAGAGATAGCAGAAAAATGTGTTAGTTATATTTTTTTCAAAGTTATAGTTACTGGTGGGTTTTTTTAAATTTTATTTTCTATTGACATCGATACAAAGCTAAGATATTTATTTATTTTTCTCTTTTTTTACTTGTTATACTGTACCTTGGTTGAAGTTTGATTGCAAGCAGAATCTTTGTTGGTCCTGTGTTGAAAGCCTTCGTCCAATGGTCTGGTCCTGTGTTGAAAGTCCTCGTCCAATCGTCTGGTCCTCTGTTGAAAGTCCTCGTCCGATGGTGTAGTCCTCTGTTGAAAGTCCTCGTCCGATGGTCTGGTCCTCTGTTGAAAGTCCTCGTCCGATGGTGTAGTCCTGTGTTGAAAGTCCTGGTCCGATGGTGTAGTCCTCTGTTGAAAGTCCTCGCCCGCTGGTCTGGTCCTCAGTTGAAACTCCTGGTCCGATGTTCTTCATTTTCTGTTCCGCACTTTTAGTATACTTATTTAGGCTTCTTTGTAAGGCTTATAGGTTGTTAAAGATTCTTAAATATTAAAGAATAATATTAATTTAGTTTGCTATTAGTGATGTCGCAAACCTAAAATTTTCGCGAACCGCCGCAAATGTTCGCGAACAGGCGAACATCGGCGAACCGCCATAGACTTCAATGGGAAGGCGAATTTTAAAACCCACAGGGACTCTTTCTGGCCACAATAGTGATGGGAAAGTTGTTTCAAGGGGACTAACACCTGGACTGTGGCATGCCGGAGGGGGATCCATGGCAAAACTCCCATGGAAAATTACATAGTTGATGCAGAGTCTGGTTTTAAGCCATAAAGGGCATAAATTACCTAACATTCCTAAATTGTTTGGAATAACGTGCTTTAAAACATCAGGTATGATGTTGTATCGATCAGGTAGTGTAAGGGTTAAACCTTACATTACTGGGGGTCTATAGGTGACATTAGTACTGACCTTTATCTGACTGGGTGTCTATAGAGTGAATTTAGTACTGACCTTTATATGACTGGGGGTCTATAGGTGACATTAGTACTGACCTTTATCTGACTGGGTGTCTATAGAGGGACATTAGTAATGACCTTTATATGACTGGGGTTCTATAGAGGGACATTAGTACTGACCTTTATCTGACTGGGTGTCTATAGAGGGACATTAGTAATGACCTTTATCTGACTGGGTGTCTATAGAGTGACATTAGTACTGACCTTTAGCTGACTGGGTGTCTATAGAGGGACATTAGTAATGACCTTTATCTGACTGGGGGTCTATAGAGGGACATTAGTACTGACCTTTATCTGACTGGGTGTCTATAGAGGGGCATTAGTAATGACCTTTATCTGACTGGGTGTCTATAGAGGGACATTAGTACTGACCTTTAGCTGACTGGGTGTCTATAGAGGGACATTAGTACTGACCTTTATCTGACTGGGTGTCTATAGAGTGACATTAGTACTGACCTTTATATGACTGGGGGTCTATAGGTGACATTAGTACTGACCTTTATCTGACTGGGTGTCTATAGAGGGACATTAGTAATGACCTTTATATGACTGGGGGTCTATAGAGGGACATTAGTACTGACCTTTATCTGACTGGGTGTCTATAGAGTGACATTAGTCCTGACCTCCTGCTGCAGTATTATTACTCCCAGTACTCGCAGGCTTGCTACTATTAGATATAATAACCTCAGTTTAGTTTCCTTATCTGTTGGTAACATCAAAATATGATTATTAAATATTTCATATTTATTTTTTTTTTTTTCTCCCAAAGTGAACCCATTTGTGTGTGTCCCATAGATGTGGCGTTTCCGCTCTGTGTATGTTGGATTTGCACCGCTCAAAAAGTATGAAAAGAGATCCCCCCCCCTTGAAGCCCATTAATGACATCATCAGTAAATTGTATGTAACAGATTCCAGTGTTTAGGGTTTGTGACCCAATACTGCGATCATATCACTTATGACAAAAATCCGTATTTGTCGTATTATTCAGACGCGCGTGCATCTTTGTGTTACATTTCCTGATACTTTTATTATCTTGATCTTTATATATTTACTAGCGACTTGCCCATCAAAAAATGGCGGCAAAAAGATTGTAAGGCAGGTAATGGTTTTGACGAGACATTCATTTTATTGGCGGTCGGAGATTCTTCGGCGCTAATTGCAAGGCTGTTGGTTGTATTTTTTTTCTGATAGGCGCTTTTGCTGTTATTCTTTGGTCGTCGGTGATGAGTTTTTTGCGCTTATTGCAAGGCTTTGTATGCTATGAGCAGCGTTGGCGCTCGTTGTGAGGCGCCAATCTGTTTTCATGTTCCTGCAGCATACAATGTAGGTTTTCAGTGCTGTGGAGCTGCTGTGTAAGTGTCAGCAATGTGTGCAGTGTGTAGTGTAAATAGGCTGCGTGCGTGAGGGGAAGCCGTTAGGGTAGCTGGGTACTTCCGCATTGTGTAAGTTAGTGTTGTAAAATGGCGGGGAATGTGTATGTGGTACGCGGGTGTGGATGATTTAGCGTCCTTGTTAATAGTGTATCTTTACCTCGTACAGGTTTTTAGGAAAATCCGTATGTGTTTTGCGTGTTTAGGGTCCTGTAGCCTCATTTTCTTTTTTTCAAGGGCCATTTTTTCTCTCACTTAGGTGATTTTCGGGTGTCTAAACTCATGAATTTGGACTTAAATGGAGGTGTAACTTCACTTGCAGAGGTCCTTGGTGCCCGCCTTGCTGTGGGTAAGCTTTTTATGTGTTTGTTGTGTGTATTTATTGTGTTTTTAATGTTTTTAAGTGCGTGCGGTTCGGGCGTTAAGGTCGTATTTTTGTGAGCTCGTCATGTTTTTTTTTCTAAGTCCCGTATTTTTGGATGGTAAGTCCGTAAATTTGATGGTGTAAGTCCCGCCTGTGGCTCATTGCAGCCGACGTGGGAGCCTTTGGCGCTCCTTGCCAGCAACTCTGGCCCTCGCTTCGCAAGCCCGCAGCGTTAGCAACAACCCGCCTGCTCACAACTATATATGTGATATCTGTAACGTCTTCCCCAGTTGGCACTTGTAAATCGGCTAAGCGACAAAAAAAATGGCGTCCGGAAAAAATGAAAACGAAGCTACACAACCCCAAACCGCGCAAAACATCACCAGCCATGTACGACTTTTACCTAGGAACGGACGAGGTACAAAATACACTATTATAAATAATGGAAACTGCTGGCGAGCCGCATAACACATACACAATCGCCGCCATTTTACAACACTAACTTGCAACTAATAACATTACAAATCTAAAATGGCACGTTACACGACTATACAAGCGGTTTCCCCTCGTGCACTGCGCACATTGCTGACACTTACACCTCGGGTCACCAACAGTCCAAATGTACACTGTAAGCTGCAGGAAAATCAAAACTGATTGTTAGCTCTTCAGGTTATTGATCACTGGATATATTAATTACAAATAGGTAAAGTATTTTAGTAATTAATTAATTCATTATTATAAAAAAAATATATATATAAAAAAAATACGCTTAATAGCATATTTTACACTGCGGTTACTTTACATACATTAATGCTTCGCACTTCCTAATACATTTGTTAATTCACAATAGTTATTATCGTGCATTCATTTAATAAGTATTAATTAGTAATGGAAAATAAAAATGTAGACTTTACACTACACTCAAATGTTTTATTTTTTACTCTGCAGGTATATATCTGGATTACTGCTCATTGGCTGCCAGCGATAGCACTCTCAAAGCAGTTACAAATCTAAATCACTTTATTATGCTCTGAGACCTGAATACATTTTTTAATTTACACTGCACAAAAAAAAATTATATATTTAACACTGTACTTATATATCTGTCTTTGCGATGAGCGCCGAAGATTGATCGTTGCAAAGCACGAAACATGAAGGACACGAGGGAAGAGACTCACAATGAGCGCCGAAGGTCCTCAGAGTACAAAAAGCATCACATTGTGTGGCAAACAGCATTGCCATGGCTTCAAACTTTATTGCCCCATCATTTGTGCCAGGCAAGTCGCTAGTGATATAATATAACATAATGCAATACAATATTATACAGTACACATGGGTGTTGGAACTAGTGGGGGGGGGGGGGGTAAGGGGTAACCCCCCCCCCAGATTTCTTATCGTATGTATGTATGTATGCGTATAGAAGCTAACAGGGGAGGAGAGAGGGGGAGGAAACACAGGGGAGAGGGAGAGGAAGACACAGGAGAGGGGAGAGGGGGAGGAAGACACAGTGGAGAGGGGGAGGAAGACACAGGGCAGAGGGGGGAAGAGAAACAGGGTAAGGGAGAGGTGAGGGGAAGAGACACATGGGAGGGGGGAGAGACACAGGAGAGAGTGGGGGGTAGAGACACAGGGGAGAGGGGGGAAGAGACTAATGGGAGGGAGTGGTGAGGAGACACCGGGGAGAGAAAAGGGGGTAAAGACACAGAGGAGGGGGGAAGAAACACAGGGGAAGGGAGAGGGGGGTAGAGACACAGGGGAGAGGGGGTAGAGACACAGGGGAGAAGGGGGAAGAGACACAGATGAGGGGGGAGAGACACAGGGGAGAGGGAAGGGGGGAAAGACACAGGGGAGGGGGGAAAAAAACACGGGAAGGGAGAGGGGGGTAGAGACACAGGGGAGGGGGGAGTGACACAGGGAAGAGGGAAGGGGGAAAAGACACAGGAGAGGGGGGAAAGAAACACTGGGGAAGGGAGAGGGGGTAGAGACACAGGCAAGGGTGGGAGAGACACAGGGGAGAGGGAGGGGGAGAGAGACACATGGGAGGGAGTGGGGGGGAGACACAGGGGAGAGAGGGAGAGAGAGACACATGGGAGGGAGTGGGGGGGAGACACAGGGGAGGTCTTCTGCTTTATTATTATTCTTATTATTATTACTATATAATGTGTAGATGTACCGGCTGGGCATGCTCTTCTATATTATTATTATTATTATTATTATTATTATTACTACTATATAATGTGTAGATGTACCGGCTGGGCATGCTCTTGAGCATTATTATTATTATTGTTATTATTATTATTATTATTAGTATATAATGTGTAGATGTACCGGCTGGGCATGCTCTTCTACATTATTATTATTATTACTATATAATGTGTAGATGTACTGGCTGGGCATGCTCTTGTGCATTATTATTATTATTAGTAGTAGTATTTTACTAATAATAATAATAATAATGCACAAGAGCATGCCCAGCTGGTGCATCTACACATTATATAATAATAATAATAATAATGCATGCCCAGCTGGTACATCTACACATTAAATAGTAGTAATAATAATAATAATAATAATAATAATGCACAAGAGTCCTTCAGCACTGCACTGGACACTGAATAAACTTGCCTAGCTATGGTTTTCCCTATTGATGCAGTATCATCCAAACTGTCCCTCCTCTCAGTAAGACTGCAAGTTACTTATGATTCCAAAATGGCTGCTGTCCATGAGGTAGAAGGGTGTGGAAGGGAGTGTATGCTGCTGATTGGCTGGAATGTGTCTGCTGACTGTGACATGCAGGGTCAAAGTTTGCTCAATGATAAAGTATTGGGGGCGGGTCGAATCTCGCATATGTTCGCAGTTCGCCGCGAACGCGAACATGCTATGTTCGCCGAAAAAAGTCTGCCGGCAAACTATTCGCGACATCTCTATTTGCTATGTGTTTGTGTGAGTTTTTTTTAAATCCTGTTTGTTGCGCACCAAAAGTGGTATGCTTATTTATGCTTCTTTCTAAGGCTTATACGTTCTTAAACCTTAAATAAGAATATTAATTTAGTTTCCTATGTGTTTGTGTGAGTTTTTCGACAATCCTGTTTAGTACACACCACTTTTGCTATGCTTATTTAGTCTTCTTTCTAAGGCTTATAGGTAGTTAAACATGAAATAAGAATATCAATGTAGTTTGCTATGTGTTTGTGAGAGTTTTTCTACAATCCTGTTTGGTGTGCACCACTTTTGGTATGCTTATTTAGGCTTCTTTCTAAGGCTTATAGGTTGTTAAACATGAAATAAGAATATTAATGTAGTTTGCTATGTGTTTGTGTGAGTTTTTGTACAATCCTATTTGGTGCGCACCACTTGTAGTATGCTTATTTAGGCTTCTTTATAAGACTTATAGGTTGTTAAACATGAAATAAGAATATTAATTTACTTTGCTATGTGTTTGTATGAGTTTTTGTACAATCCTGTTTGGTGCGCACCACTTGTGGTATGCTTATTTAGGCTATTTTCTAAGGCTTATAGGTTGTTAAACATTAAATAAGAATATTAATTTACTTTGCTATGTGTTTGTGTGAGTTTTTGTACAATACTATTTGGTGCGCACCACTTGTGGTATGCTTATTTAGGCTTTTTTCTAAGGCTTATAGGTTGTTAAACATTAAATAAGAATATTAATTTACTTTGCTATGTGTTTGTGTGAGTTTTCCTACAATCCTTTTTGGTGCGCACCACTTTTGTTATGCTTATTTAGGCTTTTTTCTAATGCTTATAGGTTGTTAAACATTGAATAAGAAAGTTAATTTAGTTTGCTATGTGTTTGTCTGAGTTTGTTACAATCCTGTTTTGTGTGTACCACTTTGTGTGTACCATATGTTGCATACTTTGGGCCTCATTCAATTGCAGTTTGGCCAATTCAATAGGGTCCTCATTCAATTAGAAGTTTGTCAATTGAATAGGTCTCTATATAAGCACATAACATTTTTTTTTGACAGAAGTTTTTAGTTAGTGAAAACCTTGGTTTTGGATAGAGGTTCAGTAACTAAAAAGTTTGTTTAAATTTTTTTGTATGTGCCTATATAGAGCCCTATTCAATTGGGCAACTCGGAATTGAATGAGGCTTTAGGGGTCTAAATAAGCACATAACATATTTTTTTTTAAAGAAGTTTTTAGTTCGTAAACATCTATCCAAAATCAAGGTTTTCACTAACTAAAAACTTCTTTAAAATTGTTTTGCTATGTGCTTATTTAGACCGCTATTCAATTGGTCAAATAGCAATTGAATGAGGGCCTTTGGTTGCTGCATTTGTTGTATTGTCGGGGCCTGATTCAATTTCGTTTTGAGCAATCGAATAGGGCTGAATATGACCACAGAGCATATTTTTTTACAGAAGTTTTTAGTTAGTGAACTTGTATCCAAAAGCAAGGTCTTCACTAACTAAAAAGTTCAGTAAAAAAATATGCTCTGTGCTTATATAGAGCCCTATTGAAATGGGCCAATCACATTAAAATGAGGCCCTCGGGCATTAAAGATGTATAGGTCCTCATTCAATTTCAATTTTGCCAATTGAAGAGGGCTCTATATAAGCACATAACATATTTTTTGACAGAAGTTTTGAGTTAGTGAAGACCTTGATTGTGGTTAGAAGTTCAGTAACTAAAAATGTCTGTCTAAAAAATCTACTATGTGCTTATATAAAGCCCTATTCAATTGGCCAACTCACAATTGAATAAGGCTCATGGTTCGGTTCTTTTTTATACTTAATACTTTACCTTGATTGAAGTGTGGAATGACAGAGGGTCCCTTCCTGCCAATCTTAATCCGCCGGTCTTCTTGTAGTGTCTGTTTGTAAAATAAAGTGAAATAGTGAATTATAGAATTTTTTATTTGTATTTAACAAAGCATGGCATTTTCAGCATTTAAAGTATTTTTATATCTTACCTCTTCTTCTTTGTTGGTGTTCTTTAAAAGGGATTGTGCTTCACAATGCACGGTGCAAATTGTTGAGAGACGCTGTTGATGCAGAGTCTGTTTGAATATTAAAAAAAGTAGAAAGATTGAGCTTTAGGTGATCTATTGAATTGCAGTAAATTAATTTCATTGAAATATACTTCTGTAATTATTTTGAATTAACATTATTTTTTGGTGGGGGCTACACACATATGTCACATACATGAAGCACATTTCCATAGTTGAAAGTAATTTTTTTGTGTGCGTGTGACATATCACTATACATGAATCATATTTTAATTTTTAAATTAACCTTATTTGTATTTTTGGCCAACATACATAAATGTGTGTGTGACATGTGACTATAGATGATACACATGACTCATATTTTAATAGTCCCAACTTATTTTTTTCTAATGTAATTTAAATGTAGTTGTTTAATTAGTTTGTTTTAAGGTAATTTTGTTGCAGGGGCAATACACATAAATGTGCGTGTCACATGTCAGTATACATTATACACATAAATGTGCGTGTCACATGTCAGTATACATTATTCACATAAATGTGCGTGTCACTTGTCAGTATACATTATACGCATATATGTGCGTGTCACATGTCAGTATACATAAACCTCTTTTTCTTATTTAATTTTTTTTTTTGATGTCCTGTCTTGATAATAAAATGTAATATATTATTGCTTACCTCTCAGTTGTAATTTGCACAGTGTAAAGTAGTAAATTATCTTCTCAAGTTTTAGCAGCAGTTATGTCTGAAGTCACTCTGTTCATCACCTGAGGAGAAATGTATTTTTCTCTGTCAAATAGGCAGTATTTATAAACTTGTAGAACATTCTGGAAAGTTAGACCGTTAGAACGCAATACGCATGCGCTATTTGCGTTCCAGCTTCCAATTTGCGTTCCATCCGCCATTTTGTGCGTAGTAGTGGTTAAAATGGTGTTTAATATGAGTGTGATCCGTTCCGCATAGTATGTGTTTGATTATTGCGAGTAAGTGTAGTGTAGTTACGTCTGGAGCCTCGTTTTCGTTTTGTTCGGCGGCCATTTTTTCTCTCGCTTAGCCGAAAATCGGCCGTTTAAACTCTTTGTTTTGGACTTAAATGGACGTGTAAATAAAGTTTTGGAGGTGCTGGATGCCCCCCCCGTGCTGTAAGTAAGCTTTTTATGTGTTTGTTGTGTTTATTTCTTCTGTTTGTGATGTTTTGATGCGCGGCGGTTGAAATGGGTCTTTCGCGGCCGTATTTTTTTCCGATGCGGCCGTATTTTGTTGCGATGTTGCCGTATTTTTTTGCGATATACGCAGTTAGCTTTTACGTGTACTTTTTTCTAATGCTTATAGGTTGTTAAACATTGAATAAGAAAGTTAATTTAGTTTGCTATGTGTTTGTCTGAGTTTGTTACAATCCTGTTTTGTGTGTACCACTTTGTGTGTACCATATGTTGCATACTTTGGGCCTCATTCAATTGCAGTTTGGCCAATTCAATAGGGTCCTCATTCAATTAGAAGTTTGTCAATTGAATAGGTCTCTATATAAGCACATAACATTTTTTTTTGACAGAAGTTTTTAGTTAGTGAAAACCTTGGTTTTGGATAGAGGTTCAGTAACTAAAAAGTTTGTTTAAATTTTTTTGTATGTGCCTATATAGAGCCCTATTCAATTGGGCAACTCGGAATTGAATGAGGCTTTAGGGGTCTAAATAAGCACATAACATATTTTTTTTTAAAGAAGTTTTTAGTTCGTAAACATCTATCCAAAATCAAGGTTTTCACTAACTAAAAACTTCTTTAAAATGTTTTTGCTATGTGCTTATTTAGACCGCTATTCAATTGGTCAAATAGCAATTGAATGAGGGCCTTTGGTTGCTGCATTTGTTGTATTGTCGGGGCCTGATTCAATTTCGTTTTGAGCAATCGAATAGGGCTGAATATGACCACAGAGCATATTTTTTTACAGAAGTTTTTAGTTAGTGAACTTGTATCCAAAAGCAAGGTCTTCACTAACTAAAAAGTTCAGTAAAAAAATATGCTCTGTGCTTATATAGAGCCCTATTGAAATGGGCCAATCACATTAAAATGAGGCCCTCGGGCATTAAAGATGTATAGGTCCTCATTCAATTTCAATTTTGCCAATTGAAGAGGGCTCTATATAAGCACATAACATATTTTTTGACGGAAGTTTTTAGTTAGTGAAGACCTTGATTTTGGATAGAAGTTCAGTAACTAAAAAGTTCTGTATAAAAAATATGTTATGTGCTTATATAGAGCCCTATTCAATTGGCCAACTCGCAATTGAATGAGGCTCATAGTTTGTTTCTTTTTTTATACTTAATACTTTACCTTGATTGAAGTGTCGAATAACAGAGGGTCCCCTCCTGCCAATCTTAATCCGCCAGTCTTCTTGTAGTGTCTGTTTGAAAAAGAAAGTGAAATGGTTTATTGTATATTTCTTATTTTTGATTTAGCAAAGCATGGCCTTTTCAGCATGTAATGTCTTATTCTATCTTACCTGTTCTTCTTTGTTGGTGTTCTTTAAAAGGGATTGTGCTTCACAATGCACGGTGCAAATTGTTGAGTGACGCTGTTGATGCAGAGTCTGTTTGAATATTAAAAGAAGTAGAAAGATTGAGTTTTAGGTAATATATTGAATTGCACTAAATTAATGTCATTTAAATATACTTCTGTAATTATTTTCAATTAACATTATTTTTTGGGGGGGCTACACACATATGTCACATACATGAAGCACATTTTCAGAGTTCAATGTAATTTTTTTCTGTGCGTGTGACATATCACTATAGATGAATGATATTTTAATTGTTAATTTAACCTTATTTTTTGCTTTTGCCAACACACATAAATGTGTGTGTGACATGTGACTATAGATGATACACATATATGTGCGTGTCACATATCAGTATACATGAATCATAATTTAATATTACAATTTCTTTTTTTTCTAATGTCATTTAAATGTAGTTGTTTAATTAGTTTGCTTTAAGATCATTTTGTTGCAGGGGCAATACACATAAATGTGCGTGTCACATGTCACTATACATAAACCCCTTTTTGATATTGAAATTATTATTTTTTTTGTTTGTTAAATGAACCTTATTTTTTTTGTGGGCCTACACATATAAATATGTGTGTGACATGTGACTATACATGATAGACATAAATGTGCGTGTGACATTTGACTATACATGATAGACATAAATGTGCGTGTGACATGTAACTACATAAATCACATTTTTTTTTTTTTGTGGTGTCTTTATAATAAAATGTAATATATTATAGCTTACCTCTCAGTTGTAATTTGCACAATGTAAAGTAGTTAATTAGGAAACAATTATCTTCTGAAGTAAGAGCAGCAGTTAACTCTGAAGTCACTCTGTTCATCACCTGAGTGGAAATGTAGAAATTTCTGGAAAGTAGGCAGTATTTTTTTAAACTTTCAAGTGCCTCAGAACGTTATAACGCAATACTCATGCGCTATTTGCGTTCCAGCTTACAATTCGCATTCCATCCGCCATTTTGTGCGTACTAGTGTTCAAAATGGTGTTTAACTGTGACTGTGGTACGTTCCGCCTAGTATGTGTTTCATTTTTCCGAGTTACTGCAGTGTAGTTACGTCTGAAGCCTCGTTTTCGTTTTGTTTGGCGACCATTTTTTCTGTTGCTTAGCCGATTTTCGTCCGTTTAAACTCATTTTTTTAACTTAAATGGACGTGTAAATGAACTTTTGGAGGTGCCTGATGCCCCCCCTTGCTGTACGTAAGCTTTTCATGTGTTCGTTGTGTTTATTTCTTGTGTTTGTGATGTTTTGATGCGCAGCGTTTGTAATGGGTCTTTCGTTGCCGTATTTTTTTCCGATGCGGCCGTATTTTGTTGCGATATACGCAGTTAGCTTTTACGTGTACGACGCAGTGTATTTGTTTGTAAGTCGTGCGTATGTGTGTTAAGAGCGTGTGAAGGGCCTTTTTTACTGTTTTTTTGTTAAGTCTTCCTTGTGTGTGTCTGGGTGTAAGCGGGTGTGAGGGGCCTTTGAGTTTTTTTTTGTTAAAAAGTCGTGTATGTGTACAGGGAGTGCAGAATTATTAGGCAAGTTGTATTTTTGAGGATTAATTTTATTATTGAACAACAACCATGTTCTCAATGAACCCAAAAAACTCATTAATATCAAAGCTGAATATTTTTGGAAGTAGTTTTTAGTTTGTTTTTAGTTTTAGCTATTTTAGGATATCTGTGTGTGCAGGTGACTATTACTGTGCATAATTATTAGGCAACTTAACAAAAAACAAATATATACCCATTTCAATTATTTATTTTTGCCAGTGAAACCAATATAACATCTCAACATTCACAAATATACATTTCTGACATTCAAAAAAAAAACAAAAACAACTCAGTGACCAATATAGCCACCTTTCTTTGCAAGGACATTCAAAAGCCTGCCATCCATGGATTCTGTCAGTGTTTTGATCTGTTCACCATCAACATTGCGTGCAGCAGCAACCACAGCCTCCCAGACACTGTTCAGAGAGGTGTACTGTTTTCCCTCCTTGTAAATCTCACATTTGATGATGGACCACAGGTTCTCAATGGGGTTCAGATCAGGTGAACAAGGAGGCCATGTCATTAGATTTTCTTCTTTTATACCCTTTCTTGCCAGCCACGCTGTGGAGTACTTGGACGCGTGTGATGGAGCATTGTCCTGCATTAAAATCATGTTTTTCTTGAAGGATGCAGACTTCTTCCTGTACCACTGCTTGAAGAAGGTGTCTTCCAGGAACTGGCAGTAGGACTGGGAGTTGAGCTTGACTCCATCCTCAACCCGAAAAGGCCCCACAAGCTCATCTTTGATGATACCAGCCCAAACCAGTACTCCACCTCCACCTTGTTGGCGTCTGAGTCGGACTGGAGCTCTCTGCCCTTTACCAATCCAGCCACGGGCCCATCCATCTGGCCCATCAAGACTCACTCTCATTTCATCAGTCCATAAAACCTTAGAAAAATCAGTCTTGAGATATTTCTTGGCCCAGTCTTGACGTTTCAGCTTGTGTGTCTTGTTCAGTGGTGGTCGTCTTTCAGCCTTTCTTACCTTGGCCATGTCTCTGAGTATTGCACACCTTGTGCTTTTGGGCACTCCAGTGATGTTGCAGCTCTGAAATATGGCCAAACTGGTGGCAAGTGGCATTGTGGCAGCTGCACGCTTGACTTTTCTCAGTTCATGGGCAGTTATTTTGCCCCTTGGTTTTTCCACACGCTTCTTGCGACCCTGTTGACTATTTTGAATGAAACGCTTGATTGTTCGATGATCACGCTTCAGAAGCTTTGCAATTTTAAGAGTGCTGCATCCCTCTGCAAGATATCTCACTATTTTTGACTTTTCTGAGCCTGTCAAGTCCTTCTTTTGACCCATTTTGCCAAAGGAAAGGAAGTTGCCTAATATTTTTTTGCACACCTGATATAGGGTGTTGATGTCATTAGACCACACCCCTTCTCATTACAGAGATGCACATCACCTAATATGCTTAATTGGTAGTAGGCTTTCGAGCCTATACAGCTTGGAGTAAGACAACATGCATAAAGAGGATGATGTGGTCACAATACTCATTTGCCTAATAATTCTGCACTCCCTGTATGTGTGTGTTAACACAGCCGACGTTGGGATGCTCCCACCACCGCAAATGCGGACCCTCGCTTCGCGAGGATCTGCATTTGCGGGGACGTTGTTGGGTTTTTGTTGGCTGGGAGGTTGGGTTTATTTTGTTTAAACAGTCGTGTGTGTGTATGTGAGTGTTAACACAGCCGACGTTGAGCCTCCACCTCCGCAAATGCGGACCCTCGCTTCGCGAGGATACGCATTTGCGGGCACGTTGGGATGCTACCACCACCGCAAATGCGGGCCCTCGCTTCACGAGGACCCGAATTTGTGGGGAAGTGCGTCCCTCGCTTTGCGAGGGACGCAGTTCTTGCGGGCTCGCTATGCGAGCCCGCAAGCGTGAGCAACGGCCCGTACGATCAAAACTATATATGTGATCACTCCTGTTCCTTTATTATTTAAGCTATTTAGTTTCTATGTTATTTTAAACTGTTGTTCTTTCTTTTATTTCTTCATATAACAAAGGGGATACAGTAATGTATCTCTTCATATTTCAGCACAAACTCACCATATAGAACCTCCGTCAAAAGCTCTAATTTAGCTAACTCAGAAAAGAATAATACTTACAGTGCCTTGCAAATGTATTCACCCCTTGTTATTTTTCGTGTTTTGTTGCCTCACAATCTGGAATTAATATGGATTGTTTGAGAATTTGCATCATTTAATTTACAGAGCATGCCCACAACTTTGAAGATGTTTTTTTTTTTTTTATTGTGAAGCAAAACACAAAAAGGCCAAAATAACAGAAAAAGTCAATGTGCATAACTATTCGCCCCCCTAAAGTTTATACTTTGTAGAGCCACCTTTTGCGGCAATAACAGCTCCAAGTCGCTTTGGATAAGTTTCTGTGAGCTTGCCACATCTTACCACTGGGATTTTTGCCCATTGCTCCTTGCAAAACTGCTCCAGCTCCTTCAAGTTGGATGGTTTGCGCTTGTGAACAGCAATCTTTAAGTCTGACCACAGATTTTATATTGGATTAAGGTCTGGGCTTTTACTTGGCCATTCCAACACATTTACATGTTTCCCCTTAAACCACTCAAGTGTTGCTTCAGCAGTGTGTTTGGGGTCATTGTCCTGCTGGAAGGTGAAGCTCCGTCCTAGCCTCAAATCACACACATAGTGGTACAGTTTTTTGCTCAAGAATATCCCTGTTTTTAGCACCATCCATATTTTCTTTCCCTCAACTCTGACCAGTTTCCCAGTATTCCGAGTTACGTGGTTGAAAAAAATATTGTCCGTTAATTGAACGTCACTCTTGTTTGAACTTGAATATATGTTGCAAGAATGGGAATTTTGCATGATACCCCTACACTGCTGGCACGGGTTAAAAGTTGTATGCTAAATTGATAGAAAACATTTAAGTTAAATAATCTAACATGCTTGCTTTCCTAGTTAACCTTTTTTTAACTGCACATGGGATGTAGATTTAGACTTTTATTTTCAAATACATAGCCTAGGTAATTATCATATATTTTATCATATATTATCATAACCTCAAATCTTTGGTATGATGCTAGAATATTTGAAATCAGAATTTGCTAAATTCTCATATGAAAGATTTATAAAAACTGAAATGACTTCTTATTCAGCACTAGTTAGACCACAATATTGTAAAAATCTTGCAAAAACATGTTTAACATTTTTACTGAGAATTCAAATCAAATAAACTCAGTATTTTATGTGTGAAGACCTGCCCACAACACATTCTAGTTCTTGGAAAAAAAGGGGGGCTTGGTTCTGCTTCATTACGGCATATTATTAGGTTGCAAGTGTGTTTCCCAATTCAATTCTATGGGAAGTATTTTGACTGTCAATGTGTGCCTGCCCGAGAGTCCTTTGACTTGATAGATACTGCTCTTGTAGTCCCTGTAACAACACTACATGCTACTAACTACCTATTGTAATGTGAAAACACTATACTAGAGTTAATGTTGTTCTATCTATCTATCCATCTATCTATACCCCTTCCTATGACATGGAAGATATTAAATACAAAACATGTGCAAGGGGATTTTGACCCCTCTGCCTTTGACTTGCTTTCCGCTATGATCTGGGTATTCCTCGGGATTCACATTCAATACCTTCTACCTGCTATTAACATGGGTATTCTTGGGATTCTTCTCTCAATATCCACTTGTGCTGGGGTGTGGAGGGAAAATGACCCCATAGTTGTCCCTATGGAGCCTTTACCTATAACCATGGTAATCCCTTTGGACTGCCATGGCACCAATCTTTAACCTTTTATTAGGGGGGTCCCTATAGACTCCCATGTTAATCCAAAGTCCTTTTGGATTCCAGTGACATCTAATATTAATGCCTTTATCATTGGGTTCCTTATGGAACTTTATGGCATCTAACACTGACCCCTCTATCACAGGGATCTGAATGGATCCCAGTGACACCTAAAATTAACCCTTAGTTCTCAAGAATCCATTGTATACTATGCTATAACCATGAAGGTCCCTATGTATCCCCATGGCAACCAAGAATTAACCCTTTTAGCACAGACTCCCATGCTATCTAAAAGTAATTCCTATACCATGGGGGCCTCTATGAATCCCATGGTATATTAAACTATTTCTATGGGTTCCCTAAGGATCACCTGGCAGTGAAATTAACCCATATACCACAAGCATCCATACAGATTCTAATACTACTACTCTTATAGTATACTACAAGCATGAGAATCCAAATGAACCCTGGTGGCACTTAAAATTAACTGTTATATCACAGGGCCATTTTAAACCTCTATGCTATCTACAATTAACAGACCCAATAGCATGATAAACTATAACCATCGGGGCAGCTATGGCCCCCCTTGGCACCTAAACTTAACACCTACACAGGGACCCCATGGTATACTATGCTATAACCATGGGGTTCCCATGGTACCTAAAATTAACCCTTATATTATGAAGGTCCATAACCATGGGCATATCTATAGACAAAAGTATCCACTATTTTAGGGGAGTTCTTATGAACTTTCATGGTATCTAAAATTATCCCCTATACAATGTGGGATCTTAATGACCCCCATGGCACCTAAAGCCAACCCTTTACATTGAGGTTCATGTGGATCCCCATGTCACCCTAACTTGTACCATAAAGGTCCTTATGGACCCCATGGAACCTAACCCCACATGGGAGTCCAAAAGGGCCATCATAGGCCCTAACACTACCCCCTTAAGAGTAATTATAAAAAATGCAGAAAATAATAGGATTTTTTTCCCAGATCTTTCAAATTTGGAACTGTAATAGTAATTTAAAAAGTCTATATTTATTTTTTGGATAGCTTAAGCCATTTTTAAAATATAACATTTTAATGTAAGAAGTTTCCTCAATAGAAACTTTTGCACATTAGCTGCTGTCAAATTACATGTAGTTTCCTGGTGAAGGAGAGCAAATGAACAGTCAAATGTTTTAAAAGTATGGTGGCTCGTCTGCAGTGAAGTAAGTTAACCAGAGAGGGAGAGGAAATTATAGTTAAAGGGCCACTTAATATTAACTACTATTATTATTCCTGTGGCAGGGAGGGGTTTAAATAAAATTAAGTAAATGCAGGGGGTTTATAACCTCTCTGTCTATGACCTACTAACCCCTATATGCTTGGTTCCCCCCAGTATTCCTTCTTCAATACCTTCTACCCACAATGGACGTGGGTATAACCATGAGATTCCCCCTCAATACCTGCTACCATCTGTGAGCCCCTAAATACCCTGGGTTCCCCCCTCAAGATCCAATGCCATTATGCCTCTTCTCCCTAATCTTGTGCTGTCATGTGGGGGTCCAATAACCTCATAGCGGATTAATTAACACCATATATATAAATATGTTCAGTCCTGTCAGACTCCTGTTGTGGCACTATAGACCGCAGCATGCTTAGCACATTTGTCATCCACTGCCCCTCTGAGCTAACTTAACCTCATGATCACTGCTTCAATGACCTCACCTCTCCATCTCCACCTCCCTAGTTTCCTTTGTGTGCCTTAAAACTTTTGCAGCATCAGAGTTTTCTCTAGGGGATCCTATCTTCTCATGATGTATGCAAATTATGTGAGCTTTAGCCTCATGATTGAACTTTCCAGCTAATAGCTTAGCTTGATTTCATGTATTGTTGATTGATCCAAGGGACAGCAGTTTTCTCCAGCACCACATTTTAAGATGTCAATTCACATCCATTAGTTACTACTGGAAATACAATTGTTCTAACTATGCAGAGCTTTATTGTTAGTGGGATATATCCTTACTTTTTAACCTCTGAAACGGTAATCCCGAGCATGACTCGGGGTTAATTTTCACTTCCTAAATCGGTAACCCTGAGCCACGGTCACTGCAAACTGCTCACCGCCTAAGTCCCATGTGCTTCAACTGCTCGCCTCGCATTGCGAGGCGAGAAGTGCAATGAGCGCCTTTGGCCATCATTGCAGCCTAAGTCCAGCATGCCTCGGTGCAATAAAAAAATAAAAAATAAAAAAAAAATATCACACACAGCAAGGGGGGACATCCAGGATGTCTGGAAGTGAGGTTACACCTCAATTTAAGTCCAATTCCAGGAGTTTAAGCACTCATCCCCTAAACAAGAGAAAAAATCGACGCAAAATAAAACGAAAACGAGGCTACACGACCCCTAAACTAGCAAAACACTGCCAGTAACATACAACTTTTACACAACCCCGTACGAGGTACAAAATACAGTATTAGGAAGGATGCAAAATCATCCACACCCGCATACCACATACACAATCACCGCCGTTTTATAACACTAACTTACAGAATGTGGAACTACACAGCTACACAAATGTTTTACCCTCGCGCACGCAGCCTATTTACACTATACACTCCACACATTGCTGACACTTACACCTCAACTCACCAACACTGAAAATCTACATTGTATGCTGCAGGAACATCATGACGGGCAAGTCGCTAGTATATATATAACCTTCTGGATCACTACCTTGTTATATTGAGGAGACTTATGTATCTCAATGAAGCTGTAAGCTTTACCATGTAGGGTAACCCAAAATGAAGAGAGGTAAAAAAAATCACAGCCAACATATTTTTACAAATTAATTGATAATTTTAGAGGATAACAAGAAGAGACAATGAGACATTCTATAATAATTGTTAAAGAGAATAAGATAAAAGAATGTGAACGTCAAGAGATCATTTCAAGAAAATTGGAGATCTCAATGGAACATTTTATACCAAAGTGGGTGTGGTAAAAGGCAAAAATGGTAGGGATATAACAGAAACAAATAAAGAAGAGGTAGCAGGAATACATAGAAGAACAATGCAGAAATTTAGATCTTATCAGCCTTGATAACCTCAATAGATTTTCAATAAGCTCAAGCCAGACATCTTGGAGAGTGAAGCGAGATTGGCCCTAGGTAGATTTGCTGATAACAAGGCTGCAGGAATTGACAGAATTCCTCCTGATCTATTCAAAATCCTACAAGATGATGCCTGTGGAAGTGTTGCTTGCATTACGCCAACACATTTGAGAAACTCAACAGTGGCCAATGGACTGGAAAAAGTCAGTTTACATTCCAATCAACTCAACACTCCCCCCCCAAAAAAAATGTGCCAGAGATTGTTCAATTTATTGAAAAATTATTACTCATAAAATTGTTGTCAACCGAACTTGAAGGATTCAGTTTAGTAGAAAAAATTATATATTGTAATTTTTGTTTTTGTTTAAAATTCACCAGGGCTTGGAATTTTCACTGGTATCATTTTTTTTCTAGATTGTAATTTATGATGAAATATTATTATTGTTGATGTAGCGTACTGCTGTAGCCACCTCAGAGCTCTCAAAAAATGTATCTTTTCTAAAACAATATTGCTGAAGATATTGCTGATTGTAGGCTATATCTCTTGTGATCCTTGTGTATTATAACCTCCTTTCCTTTTTTGATAATAATTTTCTTATATTTTTTCATGTGCTTTATTTTCCGGTAATATCAGTGATTTGGCCTAGGTTGTTATCTTGTGGTTGAATAAACAACCACTGCTTACACCTAGTTGTAATTAAATAATTTTTTGTGCTGTGGATTAGATGGGATTTTTTAATTAACAATAATAATATTTTAGCAATAATTACAATCTAGAAAGAAATCATACAATTGCAATCCCTAGTGGAAGAAACTAATAACTTTTACATTATGTTATAACTTAATAAGACACTATTTAAACGGTAACATGAGCTAACTATAAAAATGGCACATAAGAAAGTAGTAAGTCCTACAGAATTATTATATGTGAGCTGTGTATAATAGGTTATACAAAAGTCAAAGTACAATCATCATTAAAAAGATAAAATGGATAAAGCCAAAGTATAAAAATTATTTTATAATTCTTCTAGAGCATACAGCTCAGAATCATTTTTAATCATTTGTTTTTTTAACACAAAGGGCTCCATTCAATTCAAGCCTCACAACTGGATCGCAAGACAGCCGAATGTCTGCCAGTGAGTTGCGGACTCCCTTCGGTCTCCGATTTCGAGGCTAATCAAATGCTCAAGGACGCAAGTTACGGGCCCAAAGCCAAAACCGTAAACCATGCACTGGTTCGGAGCAGTTGAGGTTGGGAACGTGATTAATTAAGCAAGCCTGTAAGCTCCCATTTCAAATCAGCCAATAGGAAATGAATTACGGCAGTAAAACATGGAGGTTACATGTCATTCCATTAGGTTCGGGGGTCCAATATGAGATCAAACTCGCAAAAAATGCAAATTAAAGAATTATGAAAATGAATGCCAATACTGTTCTAGTCCATATGGGTGGACTGATATATATTAACTCATTGATACCCTGCTGATTTGCAGGCTTGAGACTGTTAATTAATTCTAATGTCTGTCATAACTTTCACAATTATTTACAGTGCAGTATTGATCTTTTATTTGCATTTACAGTGCTACGAATAGGTGTTTAACCCCTTTGCGGGTCCTCTCTAGCACATGTAGGATTTCCTCCTCCATTTGCTGTTTACAGGTGTGAATACATTTGCTGGCTTGGGGGAATTGAGCAGTTGAATAGTGATTTGCGATTTTAGCCCTGCGAAAGTGACAGATCAAATGCTTCTGGAGGCTGTAAGTTACGAGTTTAACCATCGACATTTTTTCAAGGTGGTAACTCAGAAGTCCATTGGAGCCCGCAAAAAGACACCAATTGAATAGCAAAATAGCTTGCGACTTCACTTACAGGCTCCCTGATCTCAAAATCGCTCAATTGAATGGGTCTCAAAGTTTTTACTATAATTAATAAAGATTTTGAATTTTAACAAAAACAAAAATTAGTTTGTGGCATGAACTAATAACAAAAGTAGCCACAAAAAAGTATTTTTTTTTGTCCTTCTTCTAAACTGAATCCTTCAAGTTCCGTTGACAAAATGTCTGTGAATAAACGTTTATTAAACCTTGGTTAACAATATTAAAAATCAGATCAATAAGTCAGAATTTATTGAAAAATGACACTTATTTCACATGAAAGCAAGGTAATGCTTAAGCTCCAACAAGCCGTGTTCCAACAATGTATGGACTAAGAACTTCCAGATGTGTAAACCAAGAGATGAAATTTCCAACAACCACTGGATAATAGAGATAGCAAGAGAATTCCAAAAAAAATATTTACTTCTCCTTTATAGACTATTCTAAAGCCTTTGACTGTGTGAATCACAACACAATGTGGCAAGTTTTTAAACAGATCGGGGTACCAGACCATCTCATTAGCTTCAGAGAAATATGTAGGTGGACCAAGATTATATGCTAAAATTATCTATAGTTCTTAATTACACTAATAGTAGTTAAAAAAATCTTACCTTTTAAATCTTTGTTACTATTCTGCCCACTGGCTATTGTATTAGAAATAAGCAGAGTTCCGTGTACAAATGAGGCCCATGGTGGAAGGCTGTGATTGCTAGCACAGCTTCACCCTGGATTCAGGTTACACTGATCAGTTAACCCATAGCTGTACCAATCTTCTATGACTGCAAAGATAGATATGGTAAGTGTTACATTTTTGTTTATTGTGATCTCTGCACAGGGCATTAAACCCCGGTGGTGCTGGGACAATGTTATTTATGATCTCAAAATTGATACTGAGCTGTCTGAAAGCATAGCTCAATTTCAAGAGAAACAAGAGTGCAGGAACCTGAATTTTCTGCTGGTAAGAAAAAATAAACCCATTATAAGATCTGCATTTGATAATTGTAAATAGCATCTCATAAAGGGCTCACATGTGTAACATAAGCACAATGTAAAAATACAAGTATGAATATGACAATAATTACTAGTTTATTGTAACCCATATCAAAAATATGTGGCATGTCAATATCTTAAAAATATAGAGATAGATTTGAATACATATGAGTATTATACAGATATTAACAGATATATTATTAGGTTCTACACATGAATTCTGTTTAAGTTTTCCCAGATGTTTGAGATTAGAGTTTACAGTTTGGTGGACTGCAATTTTTATTTGGCAGATATATTGTCAAATTCTGAAGAACTTCAATGTACCCTTTAAAATTAGAAATATAAAGAGACTGTCAAAATTTACCATTGATTGAATGAGGGGAGAACCCTTGCAATCTGATTGGTTGAAAATATGAAGCAAGGCTGAGCCTCCTTGTCTCGGATATGGAGCAGGCTGTGGGCAGAATTTCACACATATAAATACACATTTTATTTGATTTGATTTATCTGTGAACTTTGGTACATAGGGTCATAGAGAGTTGGATACAACTGAATGCCTGAACAACTACAACAAAATATAAGTATCGATATGTTTGGGTTGTATTAAAAGAGGGACTTAATTTGGATGTTTTCAAATAAAAAGGTAACTTGGGGAGATAATACAATTCCTAAGCCTTCCTTTAAACAATGTTCCAGTCAAGGTCCCAAAGGCCTTCTGGGGAGAATCACCACTATACTTCATTGTATAAACCAGAATGGCCAGATTTGGAGGCATCAAACCCAGCAGGGGACTTCAGGTATTCACTTATCTGGGCTTATAACCAGACAGTCAATCAACAAAATTAACATGCAAGCCACCAAAGTAATATTAACTAAGTGCATTGTGTATTATCTTTTTATGTTTATCACCTTCTGTTGTTTCTCTCTAGAAGTAACTGTTGGCATAAGTAAACTAATAATGGGCTTTTGACATTTTTTTGGGTAGTGACCATAGTCATTTTGGTGCCTTGGCATGATGTGGGCTCCTGATCATATTGCTGAGGTAGTTACTGGGTGGGAGAGGTGCTGAATTTATCCCTGGAGCTTTAGAACAATTGGATCCTTCTCTGGGTCAGTCTAGCTAACCCTTTCCGTGTCACCCTCTGTTACAAAATGGAATGGAATGGAATTTAATTTATAGAGGCATGAAAGTCACCTGACCTATTTTCTGACTATTATCACACCACTAGGGGTCATTAAAAACAATACAATAAAACATTTCACCTTTCTATACTTCTCACACTTCCTTCCTGACCCTTGTTATTCCTTATCCTTTTTCTTCCCCTGGTCTCTCCTCCTCTTTTCATTACCTTTAGATTGTAAGTAGTGAACTTGCAATCTTGTAGGGTGCTTTGGAAAAAAACACTTTTTATAAAGATTCTAAGCTCAAAACAGGGCCCTTCACTTTCTGAAGTTTAATATTGTATTTTTCCTGTTCTTATCCCCCGTACAGCGCTATGGAATATGTTGGCGCGATACAAATAAAAGTTAATAATAATAATAATAATAATATAAGTGTAATAGAAATGTGTGACACACACTCAATAAGCCGTTAATGGGACTCACATAGCGAAATACAACTAGTTACAAAGAGACCAATGTATGTGTAAAGTTGAACTTGCTTAAATTTAATGTGTTTGTGTCAAACATGAAGATAACCCCATAGTTCTCAGTATGACAATTAATTTCCCTTTTTTTTTCTCTCTGCCGTGACCAGCTGTTCAACTACAGTATTACAGTATTAGAGTCTATGAAGCCACAAACCTCCAATAGTCCGAGTGACCTCATATCTTATCTGACTGATGTGGCTTCTCATATAAAATGAAAATAGAGAACAATGTAAACCATATATCAACTTTGTATTCTTAATACTGTTTCTGTTCCTCATTCACATTAGGTCCAGTTTTTTTGCTGCTCTGGCCTTCAGCCGGAATGATGGTGTGAAAACTGCTGACATTCAGGGTAAAAATATGGGGGGGGGGGGGGGGGTTGGTAATGCAAATTTAATTACACAATGGGGTACATTATGCCTAGCCCTAAATTGTAAGTAAAAATATAATTTTAAAAGAAAAACAACTGTACCTATTTCATTTGTGCGCTTTTTATTATTATTATTCTATTTTCCTGTACACTGTCTTACTTAGACAACAACTGTGTCTCAAGTAATCTTGGCAATATAAGTGCTAAACTTTGTGCTAGTACTTTCTTAATTTCAGAGTTTAAGATAATTATTGGTTTGTAGTATAAATACTTTCAGCCATATTAAATGGCGATTTGGCCAATTGAAAAGAGCTCTATATAAGCACATAGCATTTTTTTTTACAGAAGTTTTTAGTTAGTGAACATCTATCCATAAGTAAGGTCATCACTAACTAAAAACGTCTGTAAAAAAAAATATGCTCTGTGCTTATAAAGAGCCCTATTCAATTGGCCGAATTGCAACTGAATAAGGCTGTTTGTCTGTAAAAGTTAAAGATATTTAATTGGGTTTATTTTGGTACTCACAATCCATTTGAGAGTTACAGGCTCAAAATCGCAGAGTGGTCTAAAATATAACTTTGTTCTATCTCTTTCTTAAATGTTTCAAAGCCGCAACTGTTACTAGTGCTAAAGGGGCAAAATCCATATTTAATTGCAACAATTCAACAAGCCCGCTCCTTCTAACACTTACAGCCTTATTAAATTGCTAATTGAAAAAGAACTCTATATAAGCACAGAGCATATTTTTTTACAGAATTTAAATTCACTACCTAAAAACGTATGTAAAAAAATATGCTCTGTGCTTATATAGAGCCAAATCCAATTGGCCAAATTGCAATTTAATAAGGCTGATAAATGGCAAATGTAGCAAATAATTTTATGGGTTCCAATTAGGACACACAAAGGCTTTTTAAAAGATTTAAGAGTGCGCTAGAAGCCATTAAAAATATAGTAAACCCCCTCTAAACATTACAAAAGCAGGGGAGGTTATCAGAATTGCACAACATTCTCCAATGAACAAATAACATAAAAAATATATATTTCTGGAACTATGTTGGACAGTAAATATGTATAATTATTTGATAAGGACGGCACACTGCAAGCAAATGTTAGGGGTTATGTGCAACAGTATGTAAAAGGATGGACTATGCTCAGCCATATGACCCTGGTTTGGGACCTCATGGTGCTATTCCCCTATGTATTAGAGTACTGGCTGTAAGGTGACATATATGTTTCATGGCTTAGTTCCATTTATGTATCATTGTTCCAATGTATACTGATTATTACATGTATTGCACATAGGTTGTTGAAATATTATGTGGATGATTGCTATGAAACTGCTTGTCTGTACCTAAGGAAGTGAGCAAGGTATAGGGATGTGGTCCCAGGGACGGGGGGACCAGAATGACAGATACCGGACATAAGAGGTTCACTCTGCACAGAAATATGTTGCCAGATATGAATATACTCATAGGAGATCAGAATAGAGGGACAGGGGCCAAATGGAGATAAGCAGGTCATGTAAGCAAATACTGTAGGATAGATGATCTCCAGTACTGTCCTACTTGACGTACCACTGTGAAGTCAATAACCCAGAATAAGATAACTTCCCCTGATGATTAGTTTACTGCACCACAGGGGTAGATTACAGGCCCAATATCTGTTAATGGACAGGTGCCTCACTTATACAGGAAGTATACAGGTATACAGGAAGATGATCTCTGTACATATATATGATGAAATACATGTAATGTATGTGGATATCCCTAAACTTTAACTATTGAAAACACTGTTATAATGATATAACAAAAATGTATTATATACATAGAGCACACTCAGAAATGTATACAACTGTGCATTAATATCATGTGTAAGGTGTGGGCGGATCCCGGAAGGGAAAGAGGCTTTTATGGAAAAAGGGGATACCTAAAGGGTGAAATGTAATACTGCATAATAATGATGATGATGCATAGCATCTACTAGGGTCACACGTGGTCACTACATGCTCTGATGAAGAAAAGGATCATCATAAATCACTCCATTTAATAGAAGAAATCAGTAATGAGCATAAACATCAAACCAAATTAAACTTAAAATAAAGCATATAAGAAAAATAAAAACATAAAAATATAGGGAATGCAGCATCTCTTCTCAACGACATTCCTCAATGACCATCAATTGGTGAAATGTTAACCAGAACCATACGTGTCCACAGAGAAGAGGTTCATGGACCACGTGATCAGAGGTAGCCATCTGTGTACAAAATATTACCATCACATAGGCCATGACCCTATACTCTGTAGCTAGGCTAGATTATGTTAAACTTTGTTGAAAAGGTCTAAACATATGTGCAGCCTCTACATCCTCCTCCATCGTGACACAGGTCCCCAAACACCACTCGGGCGGCCTTCTTCTCCCTAGTTGAGGGGGTGTTGCAGGGGAAGCATCCCTGCAGAAGGCAGTGGCACCGGAGCTGGCAGAGGCATTGCGGGTAGTGAGGAGTGATTATAATACTAACATGATATTGTGGGATTATTACCCTTATTTATATATATATATTGATTACTGTATACTGTACTTGGAAGATTATTTCCTTTAGGTATATACATACCTATGTACATCCAGAGGGATTGTCTTTTGTATTTTAAGTGTTTTATTCAGGGTTGGTTTTGTGTTTTTTTAAATGTGTTTTTAATTGTATTATTAAAAGCTATATTTTATAGTTTTGGCTTGTATGTGCATTATTTACGATTATCTCCTTATTGAACATGTTCAAACCCTCTAGTTCTTAGGTGTCTTTCTCTTCTTTTTTTCTTTTGTCAAATTCAGATTTCACAACGTTTTGTTAATTCTTTATTAGTTTTCTCAAAACATAATAGAAGACATTCCATATATTCCAGAACTCATCAAATGTTAACAATTTACCTTATGTAAACATTAATAACATAATGCCAATTATATCAAATTTCCATCAAAACAATTACTATATTTCATAATATAGTGACATTAAAATAAATCATTTTTTTATTGTTTAAAATATTTCTTTACATAATTTACTTATGTAATGTCATCTTCCGCAAATCTAAACATTTCCCTGAAAAACTTTCATTTATTTTAATATATAAGTTCTCCAGAAAAGAGTTAAAAAATATATTCCTTAAGATTTTACAGCCTTATTAAATTGTTATTCCGTAAATTTAAAAGGGCTCTATTTAAGCACACAGCATATTTTATTTACAGAAGTTTTTAGTTAGTGAAGACCTTGCTTTTGGATAGAAGTTCACTAACTAAAAACTTCTGTAAAAAAAATATGCTGTGTGCTTAAATAGAGCCCTTTTAAGTTTACGGAATCACAATTTAATAAGGCTGTTAATATTCCACCATAAACCTGGTTGCCGAGAACGTAAAGCACAGCAGCAACATTGACAAAACTTACTATATATTCATATCATTTTCTTGTTCATAAATCCATCTAAAAGTATACTATTTCCTTTGAAACTTCTGAAACAATTATCTTTTCCCAAACTAGCATCAATGCTTTCCAGTATCAAATATCTCTCAAAATCTTGAATAAGTTTAGAGACTGTCCATCATTTAAGTACCTGTTTTATTTGTTTTTTTGTCACACAAATGGTAAATTCTGCAATTTTTACGATTTAACTATTTAAAACCATGTTTTTAAAGTTCATATAGATTTAAAATGAGGTGATTTGAAATATCCTATTCTCAATACATCTCCAGTAAGTACTGAGCTTTCAACAAACCCAAAAAGGCATCATATAAATTAGGGTTGTACATTTTGTATATAAACTTTTAGCATCAGGATTACATTTAACAACGTCTCTCATTGTAAAATATTCTTTATGCTTTTTTTTGGTAAACTACATCTTCCTAAAGTCTGCAGAGGATGTAATTCAATTACTAACAAAAAGTAGATGTTTTACTCTGACAGATAAAAATATATATAGCAAATAGATAATGATTGACAACTGGAGCAAATAGAAAAAGAAATACAAATTCGAACATCTTATCGATTTGTCTTATTTTTTCCTAAATGTCAGTAATCTTTATTATACAGTTACATAGTTACATAGTATTTGAGGTTGAATAAAGACTGTTAGTCCATCAAGTTCAACCATTTTAGATCTCTTCTGATCTTTTTAATATGTGGACTATTTGTTAATAATTGCTAATTGATCCAGAGGAAGGCAAACAGAAAAAAAAAACATTGAAACTTTGCCAATTGTCTCGTAAGGGGAAAAAAGAGAGAAATTATTTCCTCTAAATTCAAGGGATGTCCTCTTGTCAGTTGAAAATTGCACAAAAAAGTTCACTAAACAAAGCCTGATATTGACCCTGGTGGATGTATTTAAATAAGTTAATCATATCCCCTTGTAGATGATTTTTTTCTAGGAAAAACTAAGTTTAATTTGGTTAGTTTTTCTTCATAACTTAGCCCCTCCATTCCACTTATTAGTTTTGTTGCCATTCTCTGTACTTTTTCCAGCTCTAAAATTTATTTTTTATGAAGCAGTGCACAAAATTGTACTCCATATTCCAAATGAGGGCACACTAGAGATTTGTATAGTGGCAGATTTAGATCTGCTTCCCTTGCTTCTATACCCTTCTTAATGCATGCTAATATTTTACCTACCTTTGCAGCTGCTGTTTGGCATTGAGTACTGCTACCTAGGTGGTTGTCCACAAGTACTCACAAATCCCTTTCAATATCAGATACCCCTAGATTTGCTCCATTGGGGTAATACATTTCATGGCTATTTTTCCTTCCCAGATGCATAACCTTACATTTATTTGTATTAAATGTTATCTGCCATTTAGCTACCCATTTCTCTAATTTATGCAAATCCCTTTGTAGGGAAAGTACATCATTATCTGATTTAATTACCTTGCACAACTTAGAATCATCAGCAAAAATGGAGACACAACTTTCGAATCCTACTTCTAAGTCATTAATAAATACGTCAAAAAGAATAGGACCTAATACTGAACCTTGAGGAACCCCACTTACCACGTTAGTCCAATAGGAGTATGTTCCATTTACAACAACCCTTTGCTTCCTGTCTTTTAGCCAGCTCTGGATCCATGAGCAGATATACTGCAATTCCTGTTTCCCTTAATTTGCTCAATAGTCTCCCATGTGGCACTGCATCAAAGGCCTTTGCAAAATCCAAAATGACTACATCCACTGAGTTGCCCTGATCCAAGTTCCTAATTACCTCCGCATAGAAACTAATTAGAGTGGTCTGACATTACCTATCTGTGTTGACTCCTACTTATGATCTTGTTCAAATAGACATATTCTTGAATACTGTCCCTTATTAACCCTTCTAAATGCTTCCCAACTACAAATGTGAGGCTTACAGGTCTATAGCTCCCTGGATTTTCTCTTGCTCCCTTCTTAAATATAGGTATCACCTCTGCTTTTTGCCAGTCATCTGGTAGCGACCCTGTGGTGAGTGAGTCTTGAAAAAATAAATGTTATGGTTTGGCTATTACAGAACTCAGTTCCCTCAGTACCCTTGGATGTATTCCATCAGGACCTGGGGCTTTATTAACATTTATTTTCTCCAACCTTAGTTTGATGTCTATCTGCTTTAACCAATTATTGGTGAAGGTAGTATAGCCCCATTTTGTTGCAGTGTCCCAACCACTGGTACCTCCCTTGTATATACCGAAGAATAGAACCTATTTAGCTCATCTGCCTTTTCCTGGTCACTAATTATCAGACAGCCTGTGTCACATTGTAATGTTCCTATAGCTACCTTCCTCACCTTCTTCTCATTAATATATTAAAAAAAACATTTTAGGGTTAGTCTTACTCTCCTTTGCAACTGACTTCTCAGTTTCAATTTTAGCCAGTCTAATAGCTCTTTTGCAAGCCTTGTTTATTTCCTTATGTTCACATAAAGCTGCCTCTGTTCCCTCCTTTTTATAATTTAAATGCATGTTTTTTCCCTTATTATGATCTCTAAGTCATTGTTAAGCCACATGGGATGTGATTTACTCCTATCCATTCTATTTCCACATGGTACATGCCAATTTGTATGTATATTTAGTAAGGATTTGAATGTTGTCCATTTATTTTCAGTATTGTTCCCTGTGAGTTCTTTATCCCAGTCTATATGTAGTATTGCTGCCCTTAGCACATTAAGGTTAGCCCTTTTAAAATGTAGACTTTTTGTTGGCCCCTTACAAATGTTTTTTGTATTCAATCTCAAATGAGACTGTGTTGTGATCACTGTTCCCCAAGGGTTCTCCTATTTTAACATTTGATATTATATCAATATTACTTGTGATGAGTAAATCCAAGATAGCCCCATTTCTAGTAGGCTATTGTATAACCTGGGCCAGATAACCACCCCTGAGTGTACTCAAGAACCTGCTCCCCTTAGCTGAACTGCTGGTCTCATTTATCCAGTTTATTTCAGGGTAGTTAAAATCTCCCATTATTAGAACTTGACCATGCTTAGCTGCATTATCTATCTATCCTACCAATATGAGTGTAGCATTTGCTCCTCCACTATTTAACTCAGCCTAAAAGATTCAATGTTGTCACTTGTTCCACTATAAATATTATGATGTGGTCAAGTAAAAAAACTGGAACATCTTATTAATTTGCCATATCTCTTCTTCTTTTTTGAATTTTGGAAATTCCTATTATGATGTTGCTATTGTTTTCAAAAGGTCCCCAATTATCATTTTTAATTTAATTGTACATTAAATATAGAGGTTAGTATTGTATTGAATTTATCCATTGTCCATAGAGTTTGTAATTGAAAATATTTCCACATCAAAGTCTGCTACATCCAGAAACACCTCTTATTTGTGTGACTCTGGAGTATTTGACCTGAAAAGAGGATTTGATAGTTATCTAATTAGACCTATTCTCATATTGGAAATTGTATCTTAGTAAATAATGGAGTCATTCATGGTATATAGTTCAAGGGTTTGGATACTCAACTCTGTATTGTTACCAGTCGCATACAATTAAGGGGGCTATAGCCTGGTTGAGCAATCTATGGTATTAGCTCAAGGGTTTAATGGTTTGAGATTACATAATTTCCCCAGTGTAAGAATTTTACTCTCAGGGGCTATATATATTCTTTGTTTTAATTAAATATTGGTTAGATTCTGTCATGATATTCATTTTTATTCTCTTATGGACTTAGGTCCTCAATCAATTGTGATTTGGTCAATTGAATAGGGGTCTAAATAAGCACATAACATATTTTTTTTAAAGAAGTTTTTAGTTAGTAAGCATCTATCCAAAAGGAAGGTTTTCAATAACTAAAAACTTCTTAAAAAAAATATGCTATGTGCTTATTTAGACCCCTATTCAATTGACCAAATCGCAATTGAATGAGGCCCTTAGGCCCTCATTCTATTATCGGCTGTAAACCGGCCTTAAGGCTGCGATTCCTTGCGGGGGTCCCGTTACCTCGCAATTCAATTAAACAGCCCCGCAAGGATCTCCTCTTACGGCCGGCCGTAAATCTTGCAACCGGCCGTAAGCTCTGAAATCTAAAAAGTCAAAAATAAATTCAAGACAGCTCTGTAAAGCTCTGTAAATGCTAGGGATCATATTGGGGGACATGAGGATTAAAAGTAACCCACTCTCAAGCTTGCACATCAGCCCAAACCCGAGTTTAAATTAACTGTTTATTTTCCGGCTGCGGTGTGGGCGGGTCTGAGGTGCTCCAAGCCCTATGGACTTTTTACATGGATATTTGACGTATATTAAAAAATATATATTTTACGGATTTGAGTATAGGGGAATTTTGTGCTATTTTTGCTAACACCGAAAATCACTTTTATAGTCTTCTCAAAGTGCAGGATGGCTTTATTTGGGCTATATTTTGTGCTTAATTGGTGCTAGCGGGACCTCTTTCCTGCAAGTAAGCTGCGGCTCGGTTTTAGCCTTGCAGAGAGGGTTCCCGGAGCAATTGAATTGCAAATTGGATTTTCTTACGGCCGATTTCCTTGCGGCCGTTTTAGATCAAAGGATTTCCTCCGGCGCGAGCGGCCGCAAGAGATAGCAAGGCGCCGGCCGCAAGGGGAATAGAATAGCAGAATAGCTTGCGGCCGGTCCCTGCGGCCCCGCAACGGCTGCGGCCGCTAATAGAATGAGGCTCTTAGTATGCACACTGTTACTTTCACAGCATTAGGATTGCACTTTACAACCCACATTGCAGCACGGATCTCCTACATTTGATATATTAATTTGGTATTTTATTACTTTATACTTGGTACTTACTGCACTTTCATTGTGCTTTAATAAACAGTAATAGCACAGTGTATAGATGATGTGTATTGCATTTAGGAATAAAAAAGGGTTTTTGGTAGTTTTTTATTCATATTATAGATAGGCACATTGGCCCTCATTCAATTGCAATTTGGCCAATTGAATAGGGCTCTAAATAAGCACATAACATATTTTTTTTAAAGACGTTTTTAGTTAGTAAACATCTATACAAAAGCAAGGTTTTCACTAACTAAAAACTTCTGCAACAAAATATGCTCTGTGCTTATTTAGAGCCCTATTCAATTGACCAAATCGCAATTGAATGAGGCCCATTGTATTTAGGTACACATAGTTTTTTAATTCATTTAATGTATGCAATTTAACTATAGGTGTTCAAAATTCTAATAGAGTATAGGCACCAAATACTTATGTATTTTCCTCCTAATGCACCTTATTTGTTAATTTGTTAAGTTTATACTATGAATAAATTGAATGATAGTTATTTGAGTAATTACTAGCGAGTTGGTAAAAGGACAATATAGGAGCACTTTATAACGTGTAGATTTCTTGTAATCTACATAGATGTGACACATTTGTTTTTACCCATGTAGCACAGGATCACCACCGCATTTATTGGAGGAAATAATCACTTTGGATATTTTAGGAACGGCTTTTGGGGATAAGCCATTTTGATGTATCTAACCATTTGGCCTGTAATACTTACCTAGGTTGAGTTCACATTGATTATTTACTTACCTTTGAGCAATTACTTATGTTATTGTATTGATCACTTGCCTACCTGCCATTGGAACTTACCTGGATTCATTTATATCATCACATACATTGTCACTTATGTTGAGTTTGTTTACTATTCTGACATAATGTATCATAGATGAAAAATAATGAGAGACATACACTCAATGAAGTTTTCTACTATACATGATAACGATCAGTTTATTCTCCACTCATTACTAATAAAGTAATAAAAAAATAGAAACTAATGATATACAAAAAGACCTGAATTGGGGTTGCCATAGTAATGACGTCACTACGCCCTTCTTCTTTAAAAAAGACGCAAGTGGCATAGAAACGTATGTTAGGGTGAGGCATAGCTTGTGACGTCACATGCTGGCATCCTTAGAGAACTGTAGATAGTGAGACCCCGTCGGCTGTTTTAGGCAGGTACTTTATGTATGTTATAGCATTCATAGTATAAGGAGACAGAGAGAGAAATATGAGTTTACCAAACAGTAATCATACTCCATACTAGGAGACAGTATGGGTAAACATTGTCCTGTTATATCAGTATAATAATGAACTGACTAACAGTAAACCTGTAAATCATTTTTCAAATGTTGGATGCGCGGCCGTGAGCATGATCAATTAGTCAAACACATAGTTACGGGTTTAGATGGAGCCAATGGAAACAGAGATCGTCATCATTACTTCAATGAAAAATGGAGGTTGGATTTCAAAGTCTTACGGGGTTCAATTACTAGTTACGATCGGACCCACATTCCAGATATAATTCAATACTGATAAAGCCATAAGTATGATATTCTATTACATGTAAGTTACATTATATGTATTAACACATTGATTGCCGTGATCGATATAACAAGGAAATTAAACATGAAATAATGTATTTTTTTGCTGATTTGCGAGGTTGAGAATGTTGTGCTATTAATTCTAAGACAAAACATCACTTTCCCTTTTAACATAAGTGTGTGTGTGTATATGTGCATTTACAGTGCTACGGATAGGACTTTAAGCCCCTTGCGGGTCCTCTCTAGTACCCATTGGCCTTTGGGCTCCATTTGCAGATTATGGGCTTGAACGCCAGTGAATTTGTTGCAATTTAAAAGCATGATTGGAAACGTAACAGTTACGTGCTTGACACATCAAAGAATACGCAGGCGTGCAGTTCAAATTTCCACGTCCTGTAGCCCTTTCCTGGCCCCACCCCGCTAGTCGTTGACGGGTTGCTTTACGTGTCTAATTTAATAGATTTAAGTCTTGCGGGCTACGTTGCGGGCCATGGTTTTACACGTTTTGCTAATTTTATAGGGCTGTATGTGTGTCTGAGTGGTTTGCATTAATAGGCATCAAATGAGTGGCCTTTACAGAATTGTGGAGATAACCACGTTTCAGAACATCTTATGGGGGAAAACCCCTATTGTAGCAAGATATAAAGTACAGTAGTTATATGTGGTATGGGAGAATAACTCACATTACAAAAACACTCTTATGCATGTCATTTTCAGACATTATTACAAAATAAGTCCCATTCACAACTTGGTTCGAATAAACCCTTTAGAAGAAGCAGTATATTGAAAACAGTAGTGAGTTATGGTGTGTGAGAGCACCTTAACCTGAGATATATTTAGGAATGCTAATTCTGATATAACTGTGAAACAAGTCCCATTTATACCTGTACCACTTCCTGCTGGGTAGAAATAAGTTCAGTGAGCCTCAAAAAATACAATATTCTACTTGAGAAGTTCTGGTCTGAGCTAGGAGTGATTGAGTATATCTAATTGAAGAAGGAATATATTTAAGATCCCAGCAAGGGACAATATTTAGCCAATAACTAACCTAGCTCTGAATACTCTCTTTCAAGAATTTCCACAAAAAGGTGTCACATACATTTTGAATTAATTGGTTTTAAAGTTGATTTTAATCTATTGTGCCTCTGTTATACTGAAGAATGAAGAAAATTAAATATATGTGTATATGGAAAAAAATAATGTATTCTCCCATTTTCAGGTATAAATGAGACCAACGGTATGTGAACATGCTTAAATTAAATGTGTTTATGTCAAACATGAAGATAACCACATAGTTCTCAGAATGACAATAATATCCATTTTTTCATTCTCTGCTATGAGCAGCTGTTCATTTATAGTATGAGTCTATAAAGTCACAAACTTCCAAGAGTCCGAGTGATCTCATTTCCTATCTAACTGATGTGGCTTCTCTTTAATAAAGTAAACTTAGAGCACAATGCATTCTTGTTACTGTTTCTCTCATTAGGTCCAGTTTTTTGATGCTCTATTCTTCAGCCAGAATGATGAAAAGTGTGAGACCTTGCTCTTTGAGGCAATAAGGCACAGCAGGGTGGCTAAAATATTAATAGTCAACTATTCATGTTAGTATCTGGTACTGCAAAATGAATTACACAATCAGGTATGTTATCCCTAGCCCTACATTGTCTTACCTTCAAACAACAACTTTGTCTTGTTTAAGTAATCTTGGCAATATAAGTGCTAAACTTTGTGCCAGTGCTCTCTTAATTTCACAGTTTAAGATGAATATTGGTTCATAGTGTAAATACTTTGAGCCTCATTCAACTGAGGTTTCGAGCGATCCGGTAGCACATAAGTGAGGTTGCTTTTCAATTGGTGTCTTTTTGCGGGCTCCAAACAGTTTATGAGTTAACTTACAGCCTCCCAAAGCCGTTAATATTTCACTTTTGCAAGGGTTACAATGGCTAAAATCACAAATCACTATTCAATTGCTCAATTTCCCCAAGCCTGCAAATGTTTTCACACTCGTAAATGGCAAAAGAAGGACCTGCAAGGGGGTTTAACACTCATTCGCAGCACTGTAAATGCTAATAAAAAATCAATCCTGCACATGACAGACATTAGAATTAATTGCACAACAGTCTCAAGCCTGCAAATCGGCAGTAAAAACGACCCTGAAGCCAGTAACACTTTGCCGAAGCCAGTAAAAACTAACTGAAGCCAGTAAGACTTAGCCGAACCACGCAAGCAATGGCTCTCATCGCCAAAATTCAGCAGAGATACAGAGCAGAAAGACACAGGGGAGGGAGAGGGTGGAAAGAGACACAGGGCTGAGAGTCGGAGGAAAAGAGATGGAGGGGGACAGGAGGGGGAGGGAGAGAGGGGGAAACAGACAGAGAGTGGGGAGAGCCTTGCAATGAGCACTGAAGGCGCTCGTCGCGAGCCCAGTAAAGTAGATGGGGGAGAGGCTTGCGATGAGCGCCAAAGGGACAACATTCCCAGCCTTAAAATGTTTGTCCCATCATTTTTGACGGGCAAGTCGCTAGTATCAAATATCTCTCAAAACCTTGAATATATTTAGAGACTGTAGCAGCTGTCTTATGAGTTCATAATTTGTGTACCTCTTTTTTTTTTTTTGCCACACGAATTGTAAATTCTGCAGATAAATATTTAAGTTTTTTAGCACCTCAACTATTTAAAACAGTGCTATTAAAGGTCAAATTAATTTCAATTGAGGTGATTTGAAATATTCTATTCTCATTACATCTCCAAAAATTACTAATCTTTCAACAAGCAGAAAAAGGCATCACATAACTTAAGGTTGCAGATTTTGTATATAAACTTTCATCATCAGGACATTTCTCATTGTAAAATATGTTTTTTTTTGTTTTTATGTTTTAAACTACATCTTCTTAAAGTCTGCAGAGGGTGTAATGCTACATTTTATTACTAACACAAATTATATGTTTTTTACATATGTCCACTGAGATTTTACATTTACTGTTATAAAAAAATCAAGTTACAATTTCTTCACTTAAATTATTCATAAAAAGATCATATATATTTATTCATTTCACAAAGTTTTTCTTGAATCCTAAAATATTTTTTGTAATAAAGAATCAAATCAGAAAGAGTCAAAATAAATTAATCAAGGGGGTTAGTACAAAGAAATTGTTAATTTTTTGTGATATTATTTTCCAAAAATTCAAACTATCTAGAACAAAATGCCCATATTTTCTAAAAAAAAATTCAAAATATTACTTAAAGGTTTATTCAAAATATCAATACTTTTTGATAATTCGGTTTTAATTTTAAAGGGATATTTCCTTTATACTCTACATTAGCATCAGTCAGTACTCCACAAATGTCCTATGCTGTCTGATTTTTAAATACTGAATATGGAAATAATTTCACCTCTCAGTCCTGTCTTAGAAGTTTCCCCAAACAGTGGATTATAAGTAGTAAGTTATCTTTCATTTTTTTTTCTTAACTAATATCTGAAAATTACATAAATTGATTGGAAATGATCATGTTAAAGGAAAATAAAATTCTCTGAATTGGAGGTGTAAGCGTATAGGAATATGATCAGACAAAAGAATATCTTAAATCTTAACATGATTTACATTATGTGCAAAATTAGAAGATATGAAAAAAAAATGTGCAGGTATTAGAAAAATACATTTTAGAAAATGATCCATGTATTTTAGAATAACATATACACCCTTCTGATGCAGGATTCTCAATTCTGTATTTAACAACTGCATTAGTGTAATTTAACACATTCCATTAATAAATGTTCTCTTTTATACTTAGATACTATTTTCTGTGACTTTATTTCTACTGTATCTATCTAGGTAGATATTAGAAATCAAATTACATAAAAAAAAAGGAATTACCTTAACTATTATTCAATATACTTAACTATAAAGATTAATTACCGTAACAGCCTTATTAAATTGTGATTCCGCCAATTGAATAGGGCTCCATATAAGTGCATAGCATATTTTTTTACAGAAGTTTTTATTTTGTGAGGACCTTGCTGTTGGATAGAAGTTCACTAACTAAAAACATCTGTAAATAAAAATGCCATGCTGCTTATATAGAGCCCTATTCAATTGGCCGAATCGCAATTTAATAAGGCTGTTAATAAGGAAGGTGCTTAAGTTTTACATTTGTTATAACATAAGTTTTCAAAACTGTCTATACATGAGCTTTAATTCATTTTGGTTATATTATAATCCCAACCAAATCCAGAAATGTTAATTTTAATTGTCTAAATTGTGTTTCCATATTCTTGATTTGAAATACTTTTAAAGCTGATTCTGTTATAATCATAAATGTTTCTTTATATATATATATATATATATATATATATATATATATATATATATATATAAGGAAATAATGATTGGCAAATGTATTTTCAATAACTTGTGTATTTGAAACTATTTGTATCTTTCTATTATTTGAAATGGCAACAAACATTAACAATGGATGATGTTTTATAAAGCAAAAAGTTAAATAAAATAATAAATAAATAAATAAACAATTAAAAATAAATATAAAATAAACACATCTTTGACATGTTTATATTTTATACCCAATTATTAATTATTGCAGCTTTTTATTATCTTTTATCAGCTAATCCTCACTGTTATTTTCTCAGGATGGGGTAACTAATTAATACACTGGCCATTGTAGATCTCACATTCCCATTGTGCAGGTACATATTTCCCACATTTTCAAAGTTTCTTCTCACTTCAAGAAGTTAAACAGTAGAAAAAAAAGCATAGATCTCAAAACAACATAATTGCATATAAAAGGTTATATATTACATGCTGTATTTTATTTTTCAACAAAAAATTTCATATTTTTTGTGTAGTTTTTCAAAATAGTATATTTTTAATATATCTCCTCAGTAGTTCTTTAAATCTGTTTATTTTTATTTTTCCTCTCTTATATAAAAAGTAATTGACATAGAAGCATTTTTTCACAGAATATCTTCCGTTTAGCAGACTCTGCTAGTGCATGGAACCTGCCATGATACCTCCATACAATGGATGGATAGAGGATAATACAAACAAGGAGTGGAAGTATACTTGGAAGTTGCCTTTAATGAGTCTATGAGAGGGAGGGGCACGGTGCCCTATGCGGAAATCTTATCTGACTGTGCTGGTGAATCAACTAATCTTCCTCCCTCCTTCTTCACCCTCCTTCGATACTTGCAAAATACATTTAAAATTAGAAGAACACTACCATATACTCCTCAGCAATCCATTGTTGAAGACACAAACATGGTATTCTTCAGACAGAAGCAGTGTCTACTAAATTAAACATTTTATCTAGAAATGCTTTTATGCCCATGGCAGATGATGGCTAATGTTTTTAGTTTGTTACCACCTCCACAAACATATGACAATTTCCGAAACTTTATCTATTATTTGTTTTTCAGGGTCTCTCTCCCAGAGTATCCAAGTATCTCAGATCCCTACAGTGACCGCCACATCAGGTAGCACAGTTACATTACAATGTTATTACAAGCTAAGCACTGGAGAGACACCAGAGATTGGTTGGGTTAAATGGTACAGACATATACTAGGTGGACCTGAGGTGAGCGATACTTCTCCAGATTTCTTGGATAGACTCACCAGATCAAATGCAAGTGATTTCATCAATAACAGATTAGCCAGTATTGATCTGCACAGAGTGGATGCTACAGACACTGGGATATATATCTGTCAAGTTGAATTACAACTCAACAAAACAATATCAGGACATGGAAAGGGAACGTTCCTCACAGTTACAGGTGAGATTGTTAATTAACAGAGATATGCTATAGAGTTCTTGGAATTAGTATGCAATATGATTATGTTAAAACTTCTTTAATTAAACACCATTTCTTCAAAGTATTCTCTTTCATTAGGCTGGCTGGTAAGCTTATCATACCACTCCTAACGAGCCTCCCATAATATCTCTGCTAAGCTCATAAATCTTCCTAGTTATTTCACATCTGCTGCTTCACTCTGCCAATACCTTCATCATTTTAGAAAATTTAAGCATTAAGATTTAAAGGGACTCAATGTATTTTTTTTGTTTTATACAAATGATTTAACTAGATAAATGAATGAATGAATTAATTAAATCATCATCCATGTAATTCTGATAGAATTACCCTTTTCACTTTCTTTTAAGAAGTCCTCAGAGAAACAGATTCCTAACTTTTACGATTTCCCACTTTTTTTATTCCTCCTGCTCACCTAAGTTGCCATCTTGCACAATTAGGATCTCCTGTCATGACCACAGGAAATGGATTTCACACTACCAGTGTCTTGTGCTACTCAGACATACAACATGCCACTTGTCTGTTGTTAGCGACTTATGAAACTGATATCATGAAACATATCGCCGCAAATGCTATTTACAAATATATATAACAGATAAATAATTGAATAATTGTTGAACAACCTACTATTGGGTACCTTTCTGTTTTTTCTACACTGATATCTGAATCTTTGATAAATAGATTATTTTTCTGGTAGATAAGGAACTCTCAGTAAGTTGGCTGAAACGAGAATTTTATTCAAATATACATTTTAAATGATTAAATAAACTGCTTGCTGCATATGGCTAAATCAAGTTTCTTTTTTATTAACCGTTGTCTTTACCAAAAAAATTAGTATCAAATAAGAAAATAATTGTGACTAAGAAACGGTGTAGCAGTTTCATCTAACAGAAAATTATTGTTCACATCATAATCAGTGGCGAAGCTACTGTTGGTGCAGCAGGTGCAAAGCAATAGGGCCCATAGCAGGGTATGGGTCCTCTGCTATCTGTCTTCTGCTTAATTGGGGAGTTATTATTTATATAGAAAGGTGATCTGACCATATACATACATTTTGGGCTTTGCTGTGCAAACTGACATTATGTATGAGAGAGAACAGGAAGAAATGGGAAAGTTCCAGATGGGGAGAACGTGTTATTTTAAGGGCTTCTTTCACTGGAAGCCTATTTCACTTATCTATCACCTCTTGTAAAGTAATATTAACGCTTTGTATCCTTAAATAATTAATAATAATTCAGATAACTAGAGAAAAAGGCAAAGTTAAAACACTAACCCAGAGCTGTTGTTTAATATCTGACTGGTTAGTTGTTGTTTGTTTGTATCTCTGCACAGAATGCAGATCTCTTCTATTGTTTAAAGGTAAATGAAGAATTGTGTCAGTTCCTCAGGGTGCCTAGATCTTCTTTTGCAAACAGTAACTTGATAACACCTCTATAGACCAGCTTACACAGTATTCCTTAAATTCCCACAACACTACCTATAAAAGTTTATCTACAAATATGATTTATGTTTCACATGAACAATGCAAATGCAAGTAAATATCATACCCAGAAATAAAAATAATATCCTTTACAATAGTTAATTTCAACTGTACATGGGAACAACTACTAATATTGAATAAAAAAAATAAGTTGTTCATGTTTACATTTATATTATGTATAATTGGAAAAATAATTGTCTCATCTTTCCGATCTGTGCGGTTTCCCCAGACTTTTAACATACCTTCCCTTCCTGGATCTTCTGTCCCAAGTTATTTATTTATGTTATTTTTTAACCTCCTGATGAGTATTATAGCACAAATTATAACATATAACTTTGTTTAAAATTGTTACTAGGGTCTAAATAAACTTAGCACTTGGGATTCATTAGGGTATTCCCCCACATGTCTCCCGATGCATTGTGCCTTTTTAAAGGAAATGGAAGCATGCAGCAAAGAGAAAATGTACAAAAAAGTTAAATATTTAAAATCTTTATTATTTTTTATTTTTTTTTAAGACAAAAGTTGACAATAGTGGTCCGTTTATATTAAATACTAGCAGATAAACTGAAGTAATCACTTAATATATCTGGATACATTTATTATTATTATTGTTTATTTATAAAGCACCAACATATTCCGTAGCGCTGTACATAAGATAAGTTCAAGTTCAAATTAAACATAGCAAAGCCAGGAGGGCCCTGTCTTTGAGCCTCGAATCCACCCTGCAGTTTTGAAACTTGCAGGCTTACAATCTAAAGGTATTATGTGTGGTAAAGGAGGGAGAGAGGTGCTGAGTGTGTTAGGGTGGAAGGTGATACACTTCTTTAAAGAGATGCATTTTTAGAGAGGATTTGAATGTTTTGAGGCAGGAGGATAATCTGGTGGAGCGAGGCAAAGAGTTCCAGAGAATAGTGACAGCACAAGAAAAGTCCTGAAGGCGAGAGTGAGAGGAGGTGACAAGAGTTGTGGAAAGAAGAAGGTCATTAGCAGAATGAAGAGGGCAGGTGGGGGAGTATTTGGAGATGAGACCAGAGATGTATGGGGGTGCACTGTTGTTGATGGCTTTGAAAATTGGGGTTAGGATTTTAAATTTGATTCTAGAGGCTAAGAGAAACCAGGGGAGTGATTGACAGAGAGGGGATTCTGACACTGAACGTTGTGTACGGAAGATGAGTCTAGCAGAGGCATTCATAATAGATTGAAGTGGGTATAGTCGGGTGGTGGGTAGGCCAGCAAGAAGCGAGTTGCAGTAGCTCAAGAGATGATGAGAGACTGTATTAGGATTGTAGTTGTGTCTTGCGTAAGGTAGTGTTGAATTCTGGAGATGATTTTTCGATGGACAAGGCAAGATTTTGTTAGTGACTGTATGTGAGGGATGAAAGACAGGGCGGGTCCAGTAGAACCCCAAGGCAACGGGCTTGGGAGGTTGAGGTAATGATGTCATTGTTGACATTGAGAGAGATATGAGGAATTGAAGCTGTGGTAGACGGAGGGAAGATAAGGAGTTTCAGTCTTAGACATGTTGAGTTTGAGATGGTGGGTGGACATCCAAGAGCATATACTAGAGAGACAGTGGAGACGTGTGTTAGAAGAGAGCGGGATAGATCTGGTGCTGAGAGGAAGATTTGTGTGTCAAGGGAGTTAGAGGAAATAAAGCTGGTAAGGCGGTTATAGAAGAGCCGCTCTAACAGTTTGGAAGCCAGGGGAAGTAGAGAGATACAGCGGTAGTTAGATGCAATGTCAGAGTCAGATGAGTGTTTTTTGATGGTGGGTGTAATTATGGTGTGTTTTAGAGAAGATGGAAGCATGCCAGTGTTTAGGGAAAGGTTGAAAATATGTGTGAAAGCTGGGATTAGTGTGGTAGAGAGGGGAGGGATGAGCTGAGATGGAATAGAATCCTGAGGACAGGTAGTGAGGTGAGTGGATGATAGTAGGCTGGCAACTTTGTCCTCTGCAGCCAGGTCAAAGCAGTTCAAAGTGGCTGTTGGATTGGGGGAGGGAGAAGACTGGATGTTGTTGGTTAGTTGAGAGGGTAGAGTGTGTGAGCCACTGTGAGATGAGAGTTCATTAAGGATGTTTTGAATTTTATTAATAAAATGGTAGGCGAAGTCTTCAGCTGTGAGAGAGGAAGGGATGGGAGGAGGTGGTGGGCGGAGGAGAGTATTATAAGTGGCGAAAAGATGCTTGGGGTTAGAGGACAGAGATGATATTAGTGATGTGAAGAAGTGTTGTTTGGCGAGGTTGAGGGCAGAGGAATAGGAGTGTAACATAAATTTGTAGTGGAGGAAATCTGCTGAAGTGTGTGATTTTCTCCAGAGTCGTTAAGCAGTGAGGGAGCACCTCTGGATGTATCGTGTTTGTGTAGTGTGCCATGGTTGTGGATGAGAGCGAGCGCATCTGCATGTTGTTATGGGAGCCAGAGTGTCAAGGGTGGAAGACAGAGTAGAGTTGCAGTGTGAGGTAGCAGTGGCAGGGCAGTTGAGGTTAGCGATGGGTCTGAGAAGGGGTTGGAGAATAGTGGAGAGCTGTGTAGGGTCAAGTGCTAGCAGGTTTCTGTAGGTGATGGTGGCAGGGGTTGAAGAAGGGTGGTGAGAGGAAGATGTGGTGAAGCTGAAGGTAAGGGAGTGATGGTCAGATAGAGGGAGTGGGTTGATGACTGGGTTGGAGGTTGTGCTTAGATTGGTGAAGATAAGGTCTAGAGCATGTCCAGCATGATGAGTTGAAGAATCTGTAAGTTGTGAGAGGCCAAGGGAAGAGGTGAGTGCAAGCAGAGTTGCTGCTGTTGGGGAGGTAGGAGTGTCAATGAGAATGTTAAAATCTTAAAAAAAGTACCAGTGAAGGAAAGTTGGAGGAGAGAAAGTGAGGGAGCCAGGCAGAAAAGTGATCAAGAAATTGAGAGGGAGTGCCTGGGGGAGATAGATCACAGCAACACGTAGAGAGATAGGTGAAAAGAGGCGGATTGTATGAACTTCAAAGGATGATAATTGGAGGGATGGAACAGGGGGTAAGAGGTGAAATGTATAGCGAGTGGAAAGCAAAATACCCACACCACCACCTTGTTTGTTCCCAGGTCTAGGTGTGTGGCTGAGGTGAAAGCCACCATGAGGGAGTGCTACAAGTGAGGCAGTGTCTGAGGAAGAGAGTCAGGATTCAGCGAGAGCCAGTGGATTGAGGGAGTTGTAAATGAATGTCATGAGTGAAAGTGAGTTTATTGCAGATAGATCATGCGTTCCAGAGGGCACAGGAGAAAGGTAAAGTAGAAGATTTGGGACAAGTCATGGATTTCAGATTCTGGGTGTTACGGTTGTTTGCTGGCCTTGATCCAGAGCGTGGGTAACAGCAAGTAGAGATGAGTGAGGGGCCTGGGTTAGGGGATATATCTCATGCAGCCAGGAGAAGGAGGGGTGAAAGTGAGAGAAGATGGGACTGGGACTTGCAGTGCTGTTTCTGCTTGTGAGTGTTAGGGAGGGTATGAGATTGTGACTGGAGGAGGGAGAGGAGCTTATTTATCAATATGCTTATCTGAAACAAATGACACAAGCTTTAAAATACCTTTCTTTGGGATATCAGTGTATCTTAATCCTAATTTGGTCATTCTTGTATGTAAATTTGCCTTGACTATACATTTTATTCCTGTGGAACGATGGCCTTCATTTTCTGTTGCAATGTTTTTCTATTTCATCAGGGTCTCTCACCCAGAGAATCCACATATCCCAGATCACTGCAGCGACCACCACATCGGGCAGCACTGTCACCTTACAATGTAATTACAACTTCAGCAGCCCTGAAGAACCAGAGATTGTCTGGGCCACCTGGTACAAACATGTGTTACATGGTCCTGTGGTCTCTGATACCAATCCACATTTCATGGGCAGAGTGAGAGAAGAAATTTTCATTAAAAACAGAACAGCCAATGTTGATCTATACAGATTAAATATCACAGATTCCGGGATATATATCTGTCAAGTTAAATTACAACTCAAAAGCATGATAATATCAGGACATGGGATTGGAACATTTCTCAATGTGAAAGGTTAGTAATCACAATTTGGTGGAATACTAATGACATACAAAATGTGAGTCTGACTAAGAGCATTAGCAAGTAGGTAAGATAATATCCCTCTTCTTGATCACTACCTTGTTGTGGAAGCTGTAAGCTATACCATGTAGAGTCACCCAAGATGGGCAGGTCATAGCAGAGGGTTGCCAGTTCCTTCTCCACTGAATCTAAGGAAATCCAGTGACTTGATGAGAAGAGGAAACATGTTCATTTAAAGAGACTAACTGGCAAAACATTATGTTTTATGTAAAATGTTTTAAGTAGGGGCATTTAACTAATTTAATAGCTCAATAGCTTTCTTTATAAAATGAACACTCAGAGTAACAGTTTCTCAGTTTCCAGATATTCACTGTCTACCATCTTCTGTAGACTGCCATCTTTTGTAAGCTAAGGACACTACCCCTGAGAAAGATAATTCACGCTACCAGTGTTATCTGTTAGACTGCAAGAGGACAGTGACATGCTGCGTGTAAGAAGTTGCAAAACATTACACTAAAATAATTTCCAATCTTAATCATGATTAATCACGTATTAATTTATAATAAAACTCTGCAGGTGTATAGAATAAAAAAATACTGTCAGTACATGATGCTGGTGGTGCGAATTCCATTCCCTGTGAGAGTGTCCTTAGCTTACAAAATGCAGTACTGCAAGTGACAGGTGACCAAGGAGAGTATAGAGGGAGAAATGGGGGGAAAACCAGAAACTGAGAAACTATTACACTGTAGGTTTCTTTTAAATAAAAATTACATTGATGAGGATCAAATTAATTAATAAAAGTTAGTTAAAGCATCTATAAAAAATATATATATGCCTTTTAATTCATTAAAATACTACAGAAAAAGAGAAAGTTAATTTAGCCTATGCAAATCATATTAATCACACTTTATTTATATATGATGGGACCTTGTGATATGTTGGTATAACTATGTGTATATTAGACCAGTTCTGTTTTCAAACACCACTTATAGTAGAAATGTATGTTGAAAAAAGAAAAAGCTACCAATCAATACAATGTCCTCAATAATTGAACCCAAAGTCATAAACTTAAATAGATGTTCTGATCAATCTTTCCGACAGAAAACAACCAAGACCATATTATCCTCCAGAACTTGATCAGAATTACTCTTGGGGTGCTGATCCTAGTGGTGGTTCTACCAGTTCTCCTGCATTGTGACAGGAAAGGTGAGAGACACTTTTCCCAGAGTCAGTATGTTTCTCTGCTCTATGTAGGGTTCAGTGCTGGACATTCACATTGTTCTCCTTGATTTGCAGGAACGAGAGGTTCTACAGGCGTAAGAGGCAGCTGAAATCTTCATGGGTTGGAGTTCTATGAACAACGTTCTTGAATCTATGTATCAGAATTTGTCAGGAATATTCCTGATATCAGCAGCAGGAGACTGTTACCTTACAGCCCCAATAGAGCCAAATACTCAGGGGGTAAATGTTGCTGAAACTGAAATCAGACACTCAGGTGTTAATCCACTTGCGGCAGTCAGGTTTCAGCAGGGGTCACATCTCCTAATAACAACTAACACAAGGTCTTTGCAAAGGTGTTTATACTAGAAGCATGTAAAGAAAATACAGTGATGTTTGTCCAGTCCATCCTTAAGGGATGCCTTTTTATTCTAGCCCCTAAATCGCTTCACCGTATGTGAGAATCCATCATTTGAAAGTCATTAATATTATCTCCTATGTTATACCACCTATCTATCCTTACATTTCCACCTCAAAATATACTATTAAAAAACAAAATACTCTCCAAAGTTGATATACTTCTGCGATCAACTTTTAATAAAATTGAGGTTCTAAAATGTATATATTCTAAAGAATTAAAATGCAAACTGTTACATAAATGGACTTATTTACACAGTGTATATATATATATATATATATATATATATATATATATATATATATATATATACATATATATATATATATATATATATATATATATATATATATATATTTCCTTAGAGAAAACAATTCAGAATAAACTCTATGTTTAAACCATAGGTGGCATTTGAATTCATATTTAAAATGTATTCTACTTCTTTCTTTGAAAGTTTTCTAATGGAAACCACTACTTTCCACTATCCCATAATCTATTCAAATGCTATAAATTTGAAAACATCAGGATTATACTCTTTAAGATGGTTAAACAAAGAATCGTTTTCATATCATTTTTAAAATATTACCAACATGCTCTAATACTGTATTTTTCAAAGTTCCTGATTATGCACTCTTTATTGGATAGAACATTGGCACTGTAAAAGATAAATTACATTCACAGAACTGCATGTTAAAAATCCCCTTACTACTATATATTTATATATATATATATATATATATATATATATATATATATATATATATATATATATATATATTTATTTTTTTATTATTTTTTTTTACTTATAACTTTTTTCCATCTTGTGGGTGTATTTTTACAAACCCTTTTATTCATGCCATAGAGTTACCATATCTTACAAACCTACGTTTTTTATTAGTAGCTAATGCACTTGAAACCAATTTATTTTTGTGGTTTTATGATTTCCTAGTTCTAATATTTTTATTAGAAAATTAGAGTAATGGTTCTCTTTGTAATATTTGAACGATCTAATCATCTTGGGTGTTTGTTTGAACTTCATCCTTTGGCTATTTTGGTCTGCTATTATAGCAACCTTCCCTACATAGCTCATAGCTATAATTATTTTCATTATTTGCTCCAAACATAGGTTCTCTCACTGAAATATACATTTATTTTAAACCTTTACCTATCACTTCCTCAATAAAACCTTTATCAATTAAATTAATTTTTCATGACCTTTTCTTAATTCTTTAAGGTAGGACCAGCATATGCTGTATATGATAACCAGGAGTACTTTATATACACAGATCTACTATCCTTATATATGCATACATTTGTATTATAATTGTGTTCAGTTCTAGTACCATTGACAAAGGTCCAGGTAGGACCAAAACACGTTTGGTTGGCTATACTTTTTATGCAGCATAGTCTGCTTTTTTTTCTTCCCAGAATAATACTGGATTTGTTTTTATGTGCATTGTATCCAGTGTAATAGTGTGCGTGCGCGAGACGAAACCATTAGCGTAGTTGTGTACTTCCGCATTGGCGTAAAATGGCGGGTAATGTGTGGTATGCGTCTTAGCGGAATATCCGTAGGTCGTTTGTGGTATTTTGCGAGTTTCTTGTGGTGTTTTGTGTGTTTAAAGTGCTGTAGCCTCGTTTTCGTTTTGTTCGGCGGCCATTTTTTCTCTCGCTTGGCGAATTTTTTTGTGTCTAAACTCTTTTATCTTTAGTTAAATGAAGGTGTAAGTTGTTTTTTGAGGTCCTGGATGCTTACTCTTGCTGTAGGTAAGCTTTTTATGTTTGTGGTGTGTGTATTTATTGTGTTTTGAATTTTGTCATGTTCGCGAGTTGCGTCCGATTTTTGCGAGGTCGTAATGTGTGATAACGTGTCTCGTATATTTTTTGCGTTGCGAGGTAAAGTTTGCGAGGGTCGTAGTTGGTGTGTTGTTTGTGTTGCGACGAAAAGTTTGCGAGGGTCGCAGTTGCTGGCAAGGAGCAACGGCTCTGGCTGGCTCGCCTGCTCAAAACTATATATGTGATTGTTTTGTTTTTTATATATTCATGTACAATAAATTACTTATTGATCCGCACCATTGGGAACTTTGCATTTTCTTCCCACCCTAAATCTCCCTTTTGCCTGTTTTTAAAAGACATTATTCATGTAATTTCTCCTGACTCTTCTAAATTTTCCTTTAGGGATGTTATCAAGCCATTTTTTATAATGTTGGCTCCAAGAATTCACATAACTACTACAGTCAATTGGTTTATAATATGTTTTAGTTGTGTCTGTCTTTTCTCAACCTAAATAATTAAGATAAAAAAAAAAATTAAGATTTTCCATTATAAATTTCTTCAATAAAATAGTTTAAAAACATTTTTATTATTAGTCAATAAAATATTTACGTTCAAATGTCTGACCCTTCCAAATGAAGATTACTTTATCCACATATCCACCGGTGCTTAAAATAAAAAATATCTATTTTATTTTCTCAATAACCCATGAGAGAGAGGGATATCAGGTGCAAACCTAGTAGCCATGGCTGTACATACTTATTTTTACTAATTTATGTTGGGTTCCCTTAGTTTTTTATGTATTTGTAATTATTATCTATCTCAAACATTCATTTCTATTCTTATTTCTATCTTGAATTACAATTTATCCCACTTTATTAGCAGATTTAATGACAGTGTCTGTATTTTCCATTAAACCGCCTAAAGTTTTTTTTTCTTTTTGGATAAATGTGATCATAGGCGGAGGTACTGCTGGTGCAGATGGTGAAAGGCAGCAAGGTCCCTGACCCCCTGTGGCCCCCTCGGCCCTCCCATGGTTCCCACGTCCCTCCCATGAGCTACCATGGGTCTTCTTTGTCCCCCACAGATCCTATTTGTTCCCCGCAGATCCTCTGTGGCCCCCATGTATCCACTGTGGCCCCCACAAATCCTCTGTGGCCCCCTCATGTCCCGTGTCCCCCGCAGGTCCCATAAGGCTCTTGCGGGTTGTACACTGTTGCTTTCTACCCTGGCCTTTTTTCTGTTTGCTGGTATACCCTAAAGATCCACTGTAATGCACTAGCAAACATGGTAGTTATTTTAATTATGCACTGATCATTAATTCAATTCCTAATTAATAGTTTATAAAATTAATATTTGATATTTATTTAATTTGCCAAGATTAGAGTATCAACCTTCAGCTGTTTCCAACCAGATAATGCCATTAAAGGAAGGGTGAGGGGTTAGACATATCTAAAGGATTTAAAGAACAATCAGTGGATAAAAGAAAAAGCAATTACTGAAAAAATTTGATTAGGCTGTTTGTGTCTAAAAATTAAGTAGCTGTTTGCAAGACAAAGCCACCTTTAGCAGTTAACTTTAAACCTTGAAACATTTAATGCAGAATTTTGCATTTTAAATCATGGAATATTTGTTTTATTAATGATTAATACCTAATTAAAACATAAAGCAGTACAGTGATCCTTAATTGTATTGAGCCAAGATTCTAAAAATAGATGGGCTACACCAGTCAATATCAGCAAAAGTAGTGTGGTCATTTCTTTTCTATATTGTTAATTACATAGTTACATAGTAATTGAGGTTGAAAAAGGACTTTTAGTCCATGAAGTTCAACCTTTTTAGATCTCCTCTGATCTGCAATATGTGGATTAATTGTTAATTAATCCAGAGGAAGGCAAACGGAAACAAACAGTGAAACATTGCCAATTGGTGTAGCCCATTTATGTTTGTCTCAAAAGGGGAAACAAATATAAAGTTATTTCCTGTCCCCAGATACTGGCGATCAGACTCCTGCATGGAGCAATACTCCTTCTCTAATTATTTAATTAATTGCATGGCTTCCCAGTTGCATAACTTCACATTTAATCATATTACATCTCATCTGCCATTTAGTCACCCACTTCTCTAACTTATGCAAATCCCTTTGGAGGGAAAGTACATCATTATCTGATCTCCATAGTAGACCAGTTGGATCACAAATATAGGATGGTTGTGTTACTACCAGATCTCTAAGATAACTGTCTACATATAAACAAATGTTATGTGTCATATTATCAGTCCCTGACACAATAGGTCTGCCAGGGATTGGAGTTTTGTTTTTATGGATCTTTTGTAGTGAATAGAATGAAGAGCATGTTGGATGTTTGTTGTACAACTGATCCCAAGTTATGGAATCTATAAGTCCAGTATCTTTGGCATGAGCAAGTATGGATTTCAGTTTACATTGAAATTCTATAGTAGGATCTTTTTTCAAGATATTATAGGAGGAAGTATCTTCTAAAATCCTTAGGCACATTTCAAGATAATCCTGATTGTCTTGCACTACCACATCCCTTGTCTGTAGGTTTCATAGTCATCGTTATCTTTACGTTCTAATAAAGCTTTTCTTTCAGAATGGTTCAGATTTTTATTAGACTTCAGACTTAAATAGATTGATATCTTTAGTACTTTCAAAGAGACTGGGATATGAGTGAGGTACACAGGAGGGGCCCTTCTTAAGGATGGACTGATGATGTTCATTTAATGGAAAGCTTGAAAGATTGACAATCCTTTTACTTTCTGTAGAAGGATTAGACATTTGTTGGGTTTCTGTGTTAGTCTTTGATGCTGACTTTACAGACTCATTAGTTTCAATGTTGAATGTTATGTTTCCTTGTTTAGAGATATCAGTATTAGTCTGAGGTAATGCACATTTTGGATTCAATTGAATATCTAATTGTTTGTTACAATACATAAGCAAAGTTGGACCCAAAGAATTTACTCTATTTTGTTCATATTCTAAAGGAGTATGTAATTCCATTTTCCTTTGTTTCTGGGAATATATTGGCATTTTGGCCTGGCCCCTTCTCTAAAAAAGAGGGCATTTAAGAGGGCCCTTTTAATTAACAGGAATGAACTGCTGACGGACAACAACAAAAAAAGTGGAAATAAGGCATGGAAGAAAATAAAACGAGATGCATACTTACCTATGGCCAAAACTTTCAGGAAATTAGAGACATTCTAGATAGAAATTGGGGGCTATTGAAAGCAGATGAGGATTTATCTGACGTAGTAACCCCTAAAGCTTCAATAACATACAGGAGAGCACGAAGCTTTAAGGACAACATTATACATAGCTTATTCCATACGGTTAAACCTGGCTTCAACCTCTAACAGGCCTGTACCAATGTGGGAGATGCAAGGCCTGTGAATATATACAGCCCACCAAAGATTTCACAATTCCAAATAACAGTAAAAAATACAAGTTAAACAAGTTTATAAGCGTGGATCCACTGGCATAGTATATGTGATGCAATGTTGTTGCAAAAAGCATTACATTGGAAAAACGATATGTCAGCTCAGAAGACGCTTTTTGGAACACGTCAATTCCATAAAAAATGAACTTGACACGCCAGTGCTCACCACATCAAACTGTATCATAATAATGAGGCAAGGGTAATTCAGTTCTTTGTCCTGGACAGTGTAACCCTAGGACAGAGGAAAGGTAATTTAGATAGGATTCTACTTCAAAAAGAATCAAGATGAATCCACCAATTGAAAACGTTAAATCCAGCAGGATCAAATGAAGGATTCTCCTTCACTTCATTCATATACACCAATAAATCATAATTTTTGATAAATATGAAAATTATAATATATTACACTTTTCTTGGTCTAGAATACAAATGAGATATGTGTGTGTTCTATCTCTACTAGTACAATACAATACATTTATGATCCATTGTTTTGTATGATATATTTTGCATTCCTTCCTCTATTTATGGAAGGTATTTAAATATCATTCAAGGAACGTGTATTTCTAATAGAATCCCAATTTTTATCACTGCTTTTCACATTAATAGATTTATGAGGTATTGTATCAATAATACTAATTTCCCAATCACAAATCACAATACATTATATATTTTTCATTAATTATATATATTTTTTAAATGTATAAATGGCCCTTGTTATTTTCAGTCACTTACAGATACCTCTTACAGAGAATGTTACACTTTCTATCAGAATGTGTTTTTGAATTTTAGATAACACACAAAATGTATGTTTTTCATTGACATGAAGTCTTGGAGTCCCCTTATCTTCAAGCTCACTTTACTTTCACAGTCACTACAAAAATAATAATACACACCACTATACTTTGGTTATGTAATTCATCTTTTCACCAATAATAAATACACAAGACATTTTTGAATGTTCTATACATGATGTATACACAAACTCTGCCATATACTTGATAGGCAGCCCAAATTAAATATGGGAACCAGGGATGTCAATGTTATCACACAGATACGTGTAAATATTTTTCTCTTTGTAACAGGATCATACATAAACATGCAAATATAGAATTAGAATAACAGCTGCTGTGGGATTTTATATATTTCTAAAAAATTGTATGGTGCATTTGCAATGGAATAGACTATTTGGTATAATCAAATATGCTTCCAAGTATTTTAACATGATCCAAACATTTTGAAGTACTGCACTCGAGTTAAGGATATACTATTTTCGTCTTTAAGTGTTTACACTGCACATGCGTGTAATAAGGAGAATGATCACACATATAGTTTCCTGTTGTGGGATCAATTTATTTCTAAGTGCCTGGTTTCTCCTGTTACGCATGCGCGAATGTGTATACAAGTGAATGGCAATGCTTTAGCATCTCAATATATACAATCTAAGTGAGCAGAATCTTCTAAGTGGACACATATACTAACTACCCATGCGCATGAATTAGATCAAATATGCTGAAATTTCAAAGACACTTTTCTTTTCAATCACGCATGCGCAGATGATGTCATTACGCTAATACTCGCGCGTAAGACATCATTACGTTGATGTACACGCCTACATGCACGAGAATGAGGCAAAAACGCACCTGATGGCTTCTCTAAATTATCAAAGGTATAAAAAGATTGTGAATACACAGCACAAGCTGTTTTTCCACTTTAGCCTTTGAAAAAGCCTAAAATAGGTGAAACGGAACAGCAATACCGTTAGGCCACTGAAATACTAAGACTGCCATGGAATTTTTTGCAAACAGAGCGTTTACTTATACCCAATAGGGTGTTAAAAACGGTGATAACTTTATTGATATTCCATTTTCCTAGGCAGGTGGATTCTAAACACCATAGGGGAAGACAACAAGGCTAGAAACATGTTTTTCTTTTAGTAGTATGCATGAGTGTGAAAGTATAATTTTAAACCCCACTTCTTTTCCAGCAATTGGTGTTACGATTTTTACTGGCCACTGATTTAACCTAATAACAAGACAATTCACCTAAAAGAAAAATTTTCATAGAAATACTTAATACCAACAACATGGGACTATACTTAACCTCAGAAATAAGTGAAAATGAAATTACCTTTTTGGACTTGAAAATTGCAAAGTCAGATAATGGCAAACTTCAAACAACTACATATAGAAAACCAACAGCGACAAATAGTCTGCTACAAGCAGACAGCAGTCACCCCAAATCATTGATTGAAGGAATACCAGTGGGGCAATATTTAAGAATCAAAAGAAATTGCTCCAGTCAAATTAATTTTGAGATGGAAGCCAAAGAGTTACAGCACCGTTTTAAAGAGAGAGGGTATAAAAACAAACCCCTAAAAAGAGCATATCAAAGAGCACAAGCAGTAGACAGAGAATCACTGCTGTCTAATAAAAATAGAGGCCAAGATGAAGTGGTTAGATGTATAGGAACCTATAATGGAAAATGGCATGAAATCAGGAAAATATTCAGTGACCATTGGAAGATCCTACTAGATGATGATGATTTAAGGCCATTTTTGAGTAATCAAGCTCAAATCACTAGTAGAAGAGCAACTAACCTGAGAGATATGCTAACTAGAAGCCATCTTGAAGGTGCTAGAAACAATACCTGGCTTAACAGAACAAAGGGCTGCTTCAAATGTTTATTGTGTAAAGCATGTAAATATGTTAAAACTACAAAAACATTCCCCTCAAAAGATGGAAAAAATAATTTTAAGATCCAACAGTTAATAACATGCAAAAATGTAGGGGTAATATATCTCATGCTATGCAAATGTGGTATGAACTATGTAGGAAAAACCTGTAGAGAACTGAGACGCAGAATCTTAGAACATGTATATAGTATCACCAAAGAATATGACACACCAGTGGCAAATCATGTTAATTCCCACCATAATGGAGACCTAAGATATATTTCCTTTATAGCCATTGACGGCGTGAAACAAAATATTAGAAGAGGCAATATTGATAGGGAATTATTAAAAAAGGAGGCCTACTGGATTTTTACACTTAAGACCAAAAAACCATGGGGTCTAAATGATGGATTCACTTTTACACCATTTATTTAGGGCCTCCATTTAACATCTAATATGTGTGATGTCCGACACTTCAAATATAATACATTACTTGATGAATGTGAATAAATTTGCTACAATGACATTATAAATTCTTCCCTCCATGTACTTTGTACGATAACCGTGAAGGAAATAAGGAAAAGAATCAAGGAGGTTATTATTGTAGAGCAATATCATTCTATATCTGGGCATGTATTCCATAATACTCAATAACCCTAGATATAGAAGAACATAGCATAACTCACATTTCATCATAGCACATGTGGAATACCAGTATATTATATAATATTGGAATACTATCCCTATCCTTCAATCATAATAGCCCTATTTATACATTAGGCTAACCTTTGAGCCATATGACACTACAATAGTAGTGCATCTACATTTATATATCTAAGCCTATATCTAATTTATGATTGTCACATTTTTAATAGAGTCAATACTTATTACATGTAGGACACTGTCCTGTTTCCAGTTTCTGCCAGGATCATCATTCTAATTATTATAATATTGACACTACACAGCCATGTAACAACATGGCACTGGCTCTGAGTACATCCCACCATATCAACAGTAATATTTTAAGATCGCATATTCCTTTTAATGCATATGATTTTATTAGCCCCTGAGGTTGCTATGACAACCACTGAGCATAAATAGCTCCCTAAGAGACTCCTTCGGTAACCCCTGATGAAATATTCAGAAACGTGCGTCGGGTTGCACGTTCTATACCGCGTGACCACGTCATGACGTCACACGCAGACGCCTAGACCTCGCGCGGATAGTTTAGGAACACAGGAGCTGTGCTAATCTGACATTAGAGAATATCTGATGTTACAAAGATCGCATAATATTATTCCTACCTGCTTTAAATGTACAATATACTTCTCAATATGATGCAGAGGTGGAATTTAATAAACCACAGCTCCTAAGTTCGTATAAGTGACTCTGATAAATAATCACAACGTTATAGGACTTCCCCACATCAAATTATACTGTATTATCTGAACATATCCTCATAAGCACTGTCACTTCATATATAATATATATTGTATTCACTATTATAACTATTTATTATATCAATTTATAATATTGATACTGGCACAGCACTTTAAAATATCTTATTTATATAAAGGTGCAATATTTACTAGTGACATCACATTTGTAGCACAAGTCACTTTATGTATATGGAATACATATCAAGCAAACATATAGGCCTTTGAATTTCAGGACCTATGTTTTTGCTATTTATTAGTATTCCACAATTTATTTGCACTTTATAATCACCTAGCACCTTATATAGGAGGACCTAGTGTTTATTCCCAGTTTATAATTTTTCCCTATTTAATCAGGTAGTCCTTACTATTTCAGATCTCATTATACATTGGATCTCGTCAGTCTTTCAGGATTTTACTATATTTTTTTAATATTGATTATTAAACGTTAAGTTTTAATTTTACTGTTCTATATTGTAATTAGGGCAGAGGGTGTGCACTTTAACATAAAAGGATACTTTTCTTTCCTTCTTCAGCCATTTAAGTTATTTATATCCTTAAGTAGCACCCCTTGTGTATTCCCCAGATTCTCTCTTTCACCTAGAGCCACCCACTCTCTTTGTATAATATCTAAAAGGAAGTTTTACCTGACTTTTCAAACGAGATAGGTGAATGTGGATGTGCCACAACCATTGAATGTTTGTGATGGACAAAAGACAGTAGTCATCCATTTAGATAACACGTTTTATTTATAAGTGTGGCTAATTAAAATAAAAGTGGTTATTGGATAAAGAATAAGAATATTACTATAAAGGATTCATATCACCAAAGAGTTTCTGGATTGAAGTGGCTGACAGCGAAGTAATCATATTTTTTACTATTATTATTATTATTAAAGTTCTAAATAGTGATGTCGCAAACCTAAAATTTTCGGTTCGCGAACCACGAACGCGAACCTCCGCAAATGTTCGCGAACCGGCGAACATCGGCGAACCGCCATAGACTTCAATGGGCAGGCGAATTTTAAAACCCACAGGGACTCTTTCTGGCCACAATAGTGATGGGAAAGTTGTTTCAAGGGGTGTAACAACTGGACTGTGGCATGCCGGAGAGGGATCCATGGCAAAACTCCCACGGAAAATTACATAGTTGATACAGAGTCTGGTTTTAAGCCATAAAGGGCATAAATTACCTAACATTCCTAAATTGTTTGGAATAACGTGCTTTAAAACATCAGGTATGATGTTGTATCGATCAGGTAGTGTAAAGGTTACACCTTACATGACTGGGGGTCTATAGGTGACATTAGTACTGACCTTTATCTGACTGGGTGTCTATAGAGTGACATTAGTACTGACCTTTATATGACTGGGGGTCAATAGGTGACATTAGTACTGACCTTTATCTGACTGGGTGTCTATAGAGGGACATTAGTAATGACCTTTATATGACTGGGGGTCTATAGAGGGACATTAGTACTGACCTTTGTCTGACTGGGTGTCTATAGAGGGACATTAGTACTGACCTTTAGCTGACTGGGTGTCTACAGAGGGACATTAGTACTGACCTTTAGATGACTGGGTGTCTATAGAGGGACATTAGTACTGACCTTTATCTGACTGAGTGTCTATAGAGTGACATTAGTACTGACCTATATCTGACTGGGTGTCTATAGAGTGACAGTACTGACCTTTATATGACTGGGGGTCTATAGGTGACATTAGTACTGACCTTTATCTGACTGGGTGTCTATAGAGGGACATTAGTAATGACCTTTATATGACTGGGGGTCTATAGAGGGACATTAGTACTGACCTTTATCTGACTGGGTGTCTATAGAGGGACATTAGTAATGACCTTTATCTGACTGGGTGTCTATAGAGGGACATTAGTACTGACCTTTATCTGACTGGGTGTCTATAGAGTGACAGTACTGATCTTTATATGACTGGGGGTCTATAGGTGACATTAGTACTGACCTTTATCTGACTGGGTGTCTATAGAGGGACATTAGTAATGACCTTTATATGACTGGGGGTCTATAGAGGGACATTAGTACTGACCTTTATCTGACTGGGTGTCTATAGAGGGACATTAGTAATGACCTTTATCTGACTGGGTGTCTATAGAGGGACATTAGTACTGACCTTTATATGACTGGGGGTCTATAGGTGACATTAGTACTGACCTTTATATGACTGGGGGTCTATAGGTGACATTAGTACTGACCTTTATCTGACTGGGTGTCTATAGAGGGACATTAGTATTGACCTTTATCTGACTGGGTGTCTATAGAGGGACATTATTACTGACCTTTAGCTGACTGGGTGTCTATAGAGGGACATTAGTACTGACCTTTAGCTGACTGGGTGTCTACAGAGGGACATTAGTACTGACCTTTAGCTGACTGGGTGTCTATAGAGGGACATTAGTACTGACCTTTATCTGACTGGGTGTCTATAGAGTGACATTAGTACTGACCTATATCTGACTGGGTGTCTATAGGGTGACAGTACTGACCTTTATATGACTGGGGGTCTATAGGTGACATTAGTACTGACCTTTATCTGACTGGGTGTCTATAGAGGGACATTAGTAATGACCTTTATATGACTGGGGGTCTATAGAGGGACATTAGTACTGACCTTTATCTGACTGGGTGTCTATAGAGGGACATTAGTAATGACCTTTATCTGACTGGGTGTCTATAGAGGGACATTAGTACTGACCTTTATCTGACTGGGTGTCTATAGAGTGACAGTACTGACCTTTATATGACTGGGGGTCTATAGGTGACATTAGTACTGATCTTTATCTGACTGGGTGTCTATAGAGGGACATTAGTAATGACCTTTATATGACTGGGGGTCTATAGAGGGACATTAGTACTGACCTTTATCTGACTGGGTGTCTATAAAGGGACATTAGTAATGACCTTTATCTGACTGGGTGTCTATAGAGGGACATTAGTACTGACCTTTATATGACTGGGGGTCTATAGGTGACATTAGTACTGACCTTTATATGACTGGGGGTCTATAGGTGACATTAGTACTGACCTTTATCTGACTGGGTGTCTATAGAGGGACATTAGTAATGACCTTTATCTGACTGGGTGTCTATAGAGGGACATTAGTACTGACCTTTAGCTGACTGGGTGTCTATAGAGGGACATTAGTACTGACCTTTATCTGACTGGGTGTCTATAGAGTGACATTAGTACTGACCTTTATATGACTGGGGGTCTATAGGTGACATTAGTACTGACCTTTATCTGACTGGGTGTCTATAGAGGGACATTAGTAATGACCTTTATCTGACTGGGTGTCTATAGAGTGACATTAGTACTGACCTTTATATGACTGGGGGTCTATAGGTGACATTAGTACTGACCTTTATCTGACTGGGTGTCTATAGAGGGACATTAGTAATGACCTTTATATGACTGGGGGTCTATAGAGGGACATTAGTACTGACGTTTATCTGACTGGGTGTCTATAGAGTGACATTAGTCCTGACCTCCTGCTGCAGTATTATTACTCCCAGTACTCCCAGGCTTGCTACTATTAGATATAATAACCTCAGTTTCGTTTCCTTATCTGTTGGTAACATCAAAATATGATTATTAAATATTTCATATTTGTTTGTTTTTTTCTCCCAAAGTGAACCCCTTTGTGTGTGTCCCACAGATGTGGCGTTTCCGCTCTGCGTATGTTGGATTTCCACCGCTCAAAAAGTATGAAAAGAGATCCCCCCCCCTTGAAGCCCATTAATGACATTAACAGATTCCAGTGTTTAGGGTTTATGACCCAATACTGCGATCATATCACTTATGACAAAAATCCGTATTTGTCGTATTATTCAGACGCGCGTGCATCTTTGTGTTACATTTCCTGATACTTTTATTATCTTGATCTTTATCTATTTACTAGCGACTTGCCCGTCAAAAAATGGCGGCAATAAGATTGTAAGGCAGGTAATGGTTTGGACGAGACATTCATTTTGTTGGCGGTCGGAGATCCTTCGGCGCTCATTGCGAGGCTGTTGGTTGTATTTTTTTTCTGATAGGCGCTTTTGCTGTTATTCTTTGGTCGGCGGTGATGTGTTTTTTGCGCTTATTGCAAGGCTTTGTATGCTATGAGCAGCGTTGGCGCTCGTTGTGAGGCGCGCAGTGAATGTCTTTTATGTTTAATGTGATAATGTTTTTTTTGTGTATATGTATTTTTGTATGCTAATGAAATAATTACTAAATGAATATACTTTACCTATTTGTAAGTAATATATGCAGGAAGCATTGTGCTGAAGAGCTGACAATCTGTTTTCATGTTCCTGCAGCATACAATGTAGGTTTTCAGTGCTGTGGAGCTGCTGTGTAAGTGTCAGCAATGTGTGCAGTGTGTAGTGTAAATAGGCTGCGTGCGCGAGGGGAAGCCGTTAGGGTAGCTGGGTACTTCCGCATTGTGTAAGTTAGTGTTGTAAAATGGCGGGGAATGTGTGGTACGCGGGTGTGGATGATTTAGCGTCCTTGTTAATAGTGTATCTTTACCTCGTACGGCTTTTTAGGAAAATCCGTATGTGTTTTGCGTGTTTAGGGTCCTGTAGCCTCGTTTTCTTTTTTTCAAGGGCCATTTTTTTTCTCACTTAGGTGATTTTCGGGTGTCTAAACTCATGAATTTGGACTTAAATGGAGGTGTAACTTCACTTGCAGAGGTCCTCGGTGCCCGCCTTGCTGTGGGTAAGCTTTTTATGGGTTTGTTGTGTGTATTTATTGTGTTTTTAATGTTTTTAAGTGCGTGTGGTTCGGGCGTTAAGGTCGTATTTTTGTGAGCTCGTAATGTTTTTTTTTTCTAATTCCCGTATTTTTGGATGGTAAGTCCGTAAATTTGATGGTGTAAGTCACGCCTGCGGCTCATTGCAGCCGACGTGGGAGCCTTCAGCGCTCCTTGCCAGCAACTCTGGCCCTCGCTTCGCAAGCCTGCAGCGTTAGCAACAACCCGCCTGCTCACAACTATATATGTGATATCTGTAACGTCTTCCCCAGTTGGCACTTGTAAATCGGCTAAGCGACAAAAAAAATGGCGTCCGGAAAAAATGAAAACGAAGCTACACGACCCCAAACCGCGCAAAACATCGCCAGCCATGTACGACTTTTACCTAGGAACAGACGAGGTACAAAATACACTATTATAAATAATGGAAACTGCTGGCGAGCAGCGTAACACATACACAATCGCCGCCATTTTACAACACTAACTTGCAACTAATAACATTACAAATCTAAAATGGCGCGTTACACGACTATACAAGCGGTTTCCCCTAGTGCACTGCGCACATTGCTGACACTTACACCTCGGGTCACCAACAGTCCAAATGTACACTGTAAGCTGCAGGAAAATCAAAACTGATTGTTAGCTCTTCAGGTTATTGATCACTGGATATATTAATTACAAATAGGTAAAGTATTTTAGTAATTAATTAATTAATTATTATTAAAAAAAATATATATAAAAAAAATACGCTTAATAGCATATTTTACACTGCGGTTACTTTACATACATTAACGCTTCGCACTTCCTAATACATTTGTTCATTCACAATAGTTATTATCGTGCATTCATTTAATAAGTATTAATTAGTAATGGAAAATAAAAATGTAGACTTTACACTACACTAAAATGTTTTACTTTTTACTCTGCAGTTATATATCTGGATTACTGCTCATTGGCTGCCAGCGATAGCACTCTCAAAGCAGTTACAAATCTAAATCACTTTATTATGCTCTGAGACCTGAATAATTTTTTTTATTTACACTGCACACAAAAAATTATATATTTAACACTGTACTTATATATCTGTCTTTGCGATGAGCGCCGAAAATTGATCGTTGCAAAGCACGAAACATGAAGGACACGAGGGAAGAGACTCACAATGAGCGCCGAAGGTCCTCAGAGTACAAAAAGCATCACATTGTGTGGCAAACAGCATTGCCATGGCTTCAAACTTTATTGCCCCATCATTTGTGCCAGGCAAGTCGCTAGTGATATAATATAACATAATGCAATACAATATTATACAGTACACATGGGTGTTGGAACTGGGGGGGGGGGGGGGTAAGGGGTAACCCCCCCCCCCCCCAGATTTCTTATCGTATGTATGTATGCGTATAGAAGCTAACAGGGGAGGAGAGAGGGGGAGGAAACACAGGGGAGAGGGAGAGGAAGACACAGGAGAGGGGAGAGGGGGAGGAAGACACAGTGGAGAGGGGGAGGAAGACACAGGGCAGAGGGGGGAAGAGAAACAGGGTAAGGGAGAGGTGAGGGGAAGAGACACATGGGAGGGGGGAGAGACACAGGAGAGAGTGGGGGTAGAGACACAGGGGAGAGGGGGGGAGAGACTAATGGGAGGGAGTGGTGAGGAGACACCGGGGAGAGAAAAGGGGGTAAAGACACAGAGGAGGGGGGGAAGAAACACAGGGGAAGCGAGAGGGGGTAGAGACACAGGGGAGAGGGGGTAGAGACACAGGGGGGAAGGGGGAAGAGACACAGATGAGGGGGGAGAGACACAGGGGAGAGGGAAGGGGGGAAAGACACAGGGGAGGGGGGAAAGAAACACGGGAAGGGAGAGGGGAGTAGAGACACAGGGGAGGGGGGAGTGACACAGGGAAGAGGGAAGGGGGAAAAGACACAGGAGAGGGGGGAAAGAAACACTGGGGAAGGGAGTGGGTGTAGAGACACAGGCAAGGGTGGGAGAGACACAGGGGAGAGGGGGGGTAGAGAGACACATGGGAGGGAGTGGGGAGGAGACACAGGGGAGAGGGGGGAGAGAGACACATGGGAGGGAGTGGGGGGGAGACACAGGGGAGGTCTTCTGCTTTATTATTATTATTATTATTATTATTACTATATAATGTGTAGATGTACCGGCTGGGCATGCTCTTGTGCATTATTATTATTATTATTATTATTATTATTACTATATAATGTGTAGATGTACCGGCTGGGCATGCTCTTCTATATTATTATTATTATTATTATTATTATTACTACTATATAATGTGTAGATGTACCGGCTGGGCATGCTCTTGAGCATTATTATTATTATTGTTATTATTATTATTATTATTAGTAGTAGTATATAATGTGTAAATGTTCCGGCTGGGCATGCTCTTCTACATTATTATTATTATTACTATATAATGTGTAGATGTACCGGCTGGGCATGCTCTTGTGTATTATTATTATTATTATTATTATTACTATATAATGTGTAGATGTACTGGCTGGGCATGCTCTTGTGCATTAGTATTATTATTAGTAGTAGTATTTTACTAATAATAATAATAATAATGCACAAGAGCATGCCCAGCTGGTACATCTACACATTATATAATAATAATAATAATAATAATTATAATAATAATAATAATAATAATAATAATAATAATGCATGCCCAGCTGGTACATCTACACATTAAATAGTAGTAATAATAATAATAATAATGCACAAGAGTCCTTCAGCACTGCACTGGACACTGAATAAACTTGCCTAGCTATGGTTTTCCCTATTGATGCAGTATCATCCAAACTGTCCCTCCTCTCAGTAAGACTGCAAGTTACTTATGATTCCAAAATGGCTTCTGTCCATGAGTTGAAAGGGTGTGGAAGGGAGTGTATGCTGCTGATTGGCTGGAATGTGTCTGCTGACTGTGACATGCAGGGTCAAAGTTTGCTCAATGATAAAGTATTGGGGGCGGGTCGAATCTCGCATATGTTCGCAGTTCGCCGCGAACGCGAACATGCTATGTTCGCCGAAAAAAGTCCGCCGGCGAACTATTCGCGACATCTCTAGTTCTAAATTCTAATTTGTGAATATCTAATCTAGTGTTAAGCACTAAAACATAAGTAGGGTAAACTAATTTGTTTTTTCTGAAGGTACAGTCCTATTGGTTCAATCCAAATTATTTTAAACCAAAAATTGATATTATATATATCAGATACATACTGCTATATCAATCTATTTTTTAGTAAATTTAAAAATTATTTCCATAATTGTAAAGAAAAGGAAATAAAATTTTGAGAAATATTAATCTTATACAATACCTAGTACTTGTGCTTGGTTTAATCAAATGACTCCTACTTATACCCAAAACTTAATTTACTTATCAGAAATACAAATCAGACTATGTATTTGGAAACCAATCAGAAACAATGATGATATCAGAAATATTTAACCCATAAGAGAATGTATGCTTGTTCAAGAGACTTATGAAATGTCAATTCTTATCTGGGAACACCAGAAGGCGCCCTTGTACCTTCAAATTAACATCAAAACATTAAAATAAGATTAGCTTAATAAACTTTGAACTTAACTAGTAAAATGATCTGTATCTTAATTAGATTTCAACATTTCAATGTAAAACTGTCAAATGTTACATACCATAGGTAAATGTATTGAATAGAACTGCTAGAAGTATCCCTATGTATGAGAACGTAGAAGGTGTATCCTTCTCAGTGATAATAAAGACAGAAACCTTTCCAATTAAACTAAAAGAAGCATTAAGAATCCTATTTCAGTGAGGAACTGGAAAAACATCATTACATAAAAAATATCCAAATTGAAATCCATGCATATGTTATATAAATAAATAAAATAATATAATCATTATATATAATAGAAAGCTATAATAGGAATATAAGCGAGGGGCCGAATTTGCGGAGGTGGAGGCTCTACACCGCCTTACTCCTGGTACAAAAAAGCCCTAACAAAGCGTGACTTCATCAACCGGGGGCCATATCCACAGTACTAGTCTACCTCACTGCCACCTGGATTTTTGCACTGTGAGAACAGATCTGAATGGCAACCAGCCAATTGATAGATACATAGCATCTATCTATCTGTCCGCCATCAGTACAGTGTATATATAAATAACATTTCAACATAAGAGAGACTAACATTGGAAGCTTCAGACCAAACATTATCCCATTACATTGGGACTACTGAAGGGACTCCACCTTTGCATTTCTCTTTTTCTCGGGCACTGACGTGAACAGAGCCTCAAGAAAAGCTGCAGATCCCAGTTCACACCAATAGAAGCCAAAGCATTGCCTAACCCTGAAACAGGGAATCACCATACCTGACATCCCAGTCTGGACGACCTCCAGACAGGGGTAAGAAAGAACATCCAGTAGGACTACCTATAAGAACCTACTACAAATACACGGATCATCTTACCGACACACCTACCCTGCGCTACGCCTAAGTTGGGGACACACACCCGACATCCTATTCCATCCAGAACTTGTTTATACCATTTGAACCAGGAAGTATGTGCTTCTCTCCATTGCTGAGGGTGTAGTTACACTGTAAGCTGACTGTACTGCCCATTGTGGTCGTCACCGCAAGGTCATGGATTACGTGGATAAGCAGCCTCAGTTGCTGGGCGAGCCGCGGCCCTCGTGTAGCGAGGGCTGCGGGCAAGGGCCTCAGTTGCTGGGATGGAGGCTACAGCACTCTAACCACGAAAAACACTTACGGATAATCCGCTAAGACGCATACCACACATTACGACATCGCAAAAATCGGACGCAACCCGCGGACAAAGAAAAAGCAAAAACACAATAAATACACACAACACATACATAAAAAGCTTACCTACAGCAAGAGGAAGCATCCAGGACCTCAAAAAAACTACTTACACCGTCACTTAACTAAAAATCAAAGAGTTTACACACTACAAAATTCTCTAAGCGAGAGAAAAAATGGTGAACAAACAAAACTAAAATGAGGCTACAGCACTATAACCACAGAAAACACTTACGGATAATCCGCTAAGATGCATACCACACATTACCCGCCATTAAACGACCTACGGATAATACGCGAAGACGCATACCACACATTACCCGCCATTTTACGCTAATGCGGAAGTACACAACTACTCTAACGGTTTCGGCTCGCGCACGCACACTATTACACTGCACACGTTCATCACGCTCACACAGCACCTCCACACCACTAATGCTGCAGCAACATCAAACAAGGTTCACAGCTCTTCAACACAATGCTTCAAAATAGGTAAAGTATATTCATTTATTAATTTGTATTATATATTTCAGTAGTACACACAAAACAACATTAGCTACCTTACAATTCCATATGTATATTATTAACTAAACAACTTTCCAAACATACACATCTCATTGCCGTCATTTTTTGACGGGAAAGTCATGTGTATATATATATATATATATATATATATATAAATATATATATACTATATATATATATACTAGCGACTTGCCCGTCAAAAAAGACGGCAATAACATTTTAAGCCATGGCAATGCTATTTGCCTCACAATGTAAGGCTTTTGCTTCTCTGTGGACCTTTCGGCGCTCATTGTGAGCATCTCCCCTTTTGTACTTCAAGTTTCCTGCTTTGCAACGATCACCTTTGGCGCTCATTGTGAAGACAGATATATCAGTGAATTAATAAAGTAATATGAATTAATAAATTAATATACTTTACCTATTTATATTTAATATGCAACAATTAATATCCTAAAGAGCTAACAATCTCTTTTGATTTTCCTGAATCTGAAAATGTACAGTTGGACTGTTGATTGGCTAATAGAAAGTGTCAGCAATGTGGCAAGTGTGCAGTTTAAATAGGCTGCGTGCGCAAGACCAAACCGTTTGTTTAGGAGGGTAAACCGGCAGTATAGAATCCTAATGTTATTAATCGCAAGTTATTGTTGTAAAATGGCGGTGATTGTCTATGTGTTACTTGGCTCGCGAGCATTTTACGTCCGTTTAATGTTATATTTTGTATCTCCTATATTCCTGGCTAACTCGTACATGCCTGGTGATGATTTTCGCGGCTTTGTCTCCTTTTGCCTCAACTTTATTTTTTTCGGTCGTCATTTTTTCTCTCGCTGAGGCGATTTTCAAGTGCCGAAACTGCTTAAATGCAACTTAAAACTCACTCCCATATGTCCTGGCTGTCCCCCCAAGCTGTGTGTGATGTTTGTTTTATGTTGTATTTTGTTGTTGTTGTGCTTTTCGTGTTTTTCGATGTGCTTCGTATGTTTGCGACCTCATATTATTTTTTTCTAAGTCCCGTGGGTCTTTTTTTTCCCCTTGTAATTGTTGTTTGTAAAAGTTGTACGTCCTTGGCAGTGTTTTGCGAGTTTCCGGGTCGTGTGGCCTCGTTTTCCTTTGTTTTTTGCCACAATTTTTGTTTTTGCTTAGGCGATTTTCAAGTGCCGAAACTGTTAAATGCGACTTAAATTGGCGTGCAATCTCACTCCCAGACGTCCTGGCTATCCCCCCTTCTGTGTGTGATGTCTTTTTTATGTTTTTTTTTTCTTCAGTGTTTTTGGTGTTTTGGATGTACATGTTTCGGTCGTTAACTTCATATTTTTCCTACCTCATAATTATTTTTTTCTATGTCTCGTGGGCCTTTTTTTTTTTTTCTATGTCCCGATTTCCTAATCTTGTGTTGTTTTAATTTTTTATAAGTCCCGCGTCCCTGGGTTGTTTATTACCGAGACTGAGGCGCCGTATAGCCTCCATCTCTGCAAATGCAGACGCTCGCTTTGTGAGGTCTGCATTTGCGGCCTGCAATGAGCCTTCTGCTCATTGCACTTTATGTCCAACTCCGCAAATGCTGACGTGGGAGCCTCCACCTCCGCAAATGCGGCCTGCATTTGCGGCCCGAACTGACGACAACTCAAGTTTGACAATTAGAATATGTAATATATATATATATATATATATATATATATATATAAGATATATAATATTTGCACGGCAAAGGAAGGGCAGCAAAAACAGGGAGAGCCCCGGGCGGCAAAAGCTTTAGCTACGCCACTGTCTGTGAGTAAGACCCTGAGGGATGCAGAGTAAGATTAAGAATCAAAAATTAAAAGGGATCACAACAAAGTGGTCCAACTGACAAATAGTAGTAAAATTATACAAAATATATTGCACAAAATGAGTATGCCCATATAGATTACAGTGTTCATACAGATAATATATCCCTCAGCTACAATATGTGTAGTGCAGCTTTGCTTTCTATGATAAATACATTCTTTTTTTATTGACAAATCTGACCAAAATAGTGTTCTAATGATAAACCGTAAAACATTATTTGCTTTTATTAAAAATGCATGTTTAAATGAGGTATAGCTTGCTTAGTTATGATTTTGCAAGAATTTGTTTTTATTTTGTTTAATACTTGAAACTAAAGGAAAAAAAATAGAGGAAAGTTGTTTTCCATACAGATCACATAGCTTTATTTAGGCTTATGCATCAGTCGACAACCGTTTATTTACATATAGTAGGGTATCTAATGATGTATTCAGTATCTGTACCACTGTATCCTGTATATATCTACTGTAGATTGCATTTTCTTCTGATGAAAAAATGCATGTTTAAATGTCTTACTGAATAGGGCAATGGCAATGAATGTTTGGCTAAAGGGCCCAGGATGCATTGATGCTAAACCTCCTAACTTAACTGATTATTTAACTTAATAGACTTGTTCTTTTTTTTTAATATAGGCATTATTTGTTTTCCATGCTTTAGCTAAATTAGGTCATGTTTAAATACTGTAAGTGGGCAATATATATTTTTCTCATTTTTAAATACTAAACAGTAATAATAAACAGTATTTTTAACATTCATGTTATCGCTATGTGGATCAAAGATTCTGTTTTTTTTCCCATCCAGTTATATTAAAATGTGTAGTAAAAATGTATTGGTGGTGCCAAGAGAATTTGATGAGATTAGAAATATTTTTTTATTTATTTATCTTTTTTTACATTATATTTTGAAGGTATCTTTGACCTGTAACATGAAACCAAATATTACTTTTGAAGGAATATCCCCACATATAATGATAAATCATGATAAATGATTAAACAGGATAATGATAAAACATTATTTCTATCCCAGTCATATACTTCTTTCTATATCCAATTTGTTTCCGGCCACTCTCCCAAATTTCTAAGAGAAAGCGAGAATTTGATATGCAAGGGCTCTGAAGTTTATCATAGTATTTTTTTCAAAATGAAGACAAAAGCAAGAATATTACTTATAAGACACCCTTAGTATTGTAGTATTTTAGTGTAATAATATTTTAATTGTTCTATATCTCCATGTTTACCAGCATAATCACAGTTATTTCTCAAATAAAATTACATTATACTTAAAAATATTCACAGCTAAAGATATGTTCCATGTATCTCCCATTGTGTAACTATGTCCGCATTACCAAACTAATATAATAAAGCATGATATAACACTAAATATTTGCGTCTTAATATATTAGCTTCCCTGATGTAAATGATTGCCGTCAGTGTTCTCTATCATGTTCTTACCTTGCAGGGCTCCCAGTATAAGTAGCAGTATCTCACTTCCCACCATGATGGAGAAAAGAGCAAAAACTCTGGTTCAAGAAGAGAAGCAGGAAACCAAGAAACCATGGTTTATACTGTATGTGTTATTAAATAGTCTTTCATTTTTAATTTGTTGGAGAAGCCAAAATACTTCTTGTTCGTTCTCTAAAAAAATACGCATATGCAGAACAGGCTATAATAGGTCTATACATTACACTGTACAGCTATGATGGTTTTGGAGGTTTGTGGCTTCAATTACTTGCAATGAAAATGAACAGCAGGTTATAGCAGAGTGGGAATAAGGGGAAGTTCATTGTCATACCGAGAGCTATGTGGTTACCTTCATGTTGAATAAAGAAAAAGAAAACCACATTGAATTTGAGAAAATATAGCTTTACAATTTATTCTTGAAGGAAATAATAGGACCTCAAGAAGCAGTCATCCAGTGAATTTACTTTGTTCAGACACGGCATACAATACAGGACAATAGTCATGTACTCTATGTGTGAAAAGAGTGCTTATAGAGGTACTTTATCGATGACCTAGGTAAATATAGCATGCTACTACACAACCAGGTCATTTTGTCTTGGTCTTCAATATTCACCATTGAGAAAAAATTAGTTCATGCTAAATTTCTCCAAATCAGCAATGCTCATTTTGGCATTCTGTAATGTCATCTTATTAGCAGATGGCATCCTTTATCCCTACCATATTGCAAGGCCAGAACTTCTTGAGGGGTAAGGTGAATTCAAGCAGTAAAGTTAATAAGAGTTATGCTGCAATTTCCCCTTTACTCTAGTCAGCAATGAACACTGTGAATATGGAGATCTTAATCCATTCATGGATGAAACTTGTAACACAGTCAAAGCTGCTTGAAAACACAATATGTGGGATGTAGTCTATAGACCATAACATTTGAGGAAACTTGGCTTCTTACTGGTCTCATTTGTAACTAGGGAGGGAAAGAAGTATTTGCAATGGAACAAGTCAAATGTTATTATCACTGTGCACTTTTATTATGACTTAATAAGTAGTATTTTACTGTGTATTCATAAATTTACCCTTTTTTTACCACACCATTTTTTCATTTTCTTTAATTTTCTCTCTTTCCCACTTTTTTATTTTCCTCCAGTTTTCATATTTGTGCCTTGGAAGATTGCACCATTAAGTAATCTTCTGAAACATGGATTTTGGGACTTTCCTTTAAAATATATACCTTGTTTTACTTACAGTATAACAGAAAGAATGCAGACTTGTATATCTGCAACTGTGGATCCCCGAGATATCCAACAATTACTTTGCTGGTTTTACTCTTTTTTTCCTGACAGTGTGGATACAACACTTTGCACTTATATTCCCTTCAAACTTTGATCATTAAACATTCATATGTTATATATTATTTATGTGCTTGTTATTTTCATTTTACACCACAAAAATAGATAAAAATTTGAAAAAACATATTACATAGCCTCCAAAATGCATATCTCGCCAAGTCCATACATCATATCTGAAAATCAAATGCAATTTAGACAATCTAGGCCATAAACAATGCTGTGTAATGAATCTAATGCAATATTTTACTTTTAGTCAGTTTATTAGCACTGAATTCACTTATTTTCTTTATCTTTCATCATGCGCATGTAATAAAATATATGTAGGCAAAACTACTTGCATACAAACATTTTATTCGGCACAGAAGGAATGTTCTTGGGGCCACACTGGAAATGTTGTGTCACATGAAGGATTGGTGAGCAAAGATCTGAAATAGTATTATTAAAATTATACAAAATATTTCTGTAAAATTTGAACCAGTCTACCATGCTGTTTCTCTCCCTCTCTCTCTCTCTGCAGGAGTAAAAATGTAAACAGTGCTACTGATTCATTGCATCATCACTTACTCTTTAAATGGGGCATAGTCTTGCAGGTTGGTTATGGAGACACAGTAGAGATGAAATAAGAGTTTATAGTCTATTCTGTAAGTGTGCATGTGTGGGTGTCAGTAAACAGAATGTGTATCAGTAAACACTTATGTCAGTGTTCAAAATGTATGACTCTGTACATGGCTGTAAGTGTACATGAATAAAACTTCATAAATGATGTCCAAGGACATGAATGTGTAATTGTCTATGAATGGATGTGAAAGCATACTAATTCATTTAAATTCATTAGGTTTGATCAACTGAGCAATTATGTTGGTACTTGCTCTCTCCATTTCTTTAACTGGTTGCCTGAAACCCTAAACAACTTTGCAGGCATTCCATGTTTCCACTGCAATTCTAGTTCCCACAAACCATTCAGCTACAGCATAAGAGTTTCCTTGGCAGATTAATCTTTGTTGGCTGAGTTGAGCCGGATTGTAAGGTGTCAAGAGGGGAGTTGGAGGACATAAATTGGGTAAGGCGATTTTAGATGAGCCGCTCAAGAAGTTTTGAAGCCAGGGGAAGTAGAGAGAGAGGGTGATAGTTAGATCCAGAATCAAATCCAGATGAGGGTTTCTAAAGAATTGGTGTACTTTTAACATATTTTAGAGAGGATGAAAACATGCCAGTATTTAAGCAATGGTTGAAGACATGTGTGAGAGCTAGGATTAGTGTGGTAGAGAGGAGAGGGATAAGCTGTGATGGAACAGGATCCAGAGGACAGATAAACGAGATGAGGAAATTAATGCACCAACAAGGCATCAAATTTGGGTGTAGTATGTGCATTCTGTATATAATTAATATTTTGTTGCTGTTTAGTCATTCAGTCGACCCTATGGAATGCAGCACATCAGGCACATCTTGTATCTGGTTGTGCTTATCCATAATGTTTACCAGGTACTGTAATGGTTTACCAATCCATTCCTTCTCAAGTGGACCATGATTTGTCTGACCTCTCTGCTATGACCTGTCTATCATGGGCGACCCTACATGGTATACCTCACAGCTTCATTGAAGTAGACAAACCCCTTCACCATGACAAGGAAGCGATCCAGAATGGGATTTTGAATATAGAGGTAGGTGTAAATAGTATATATAAAATTAAATGAGGAGATTATGTACCAATGTAGCATTTATATACTCTATTGTCTAGTAAACTAGAACAGAAGCTAGTAAGTAGATGTCACTACAACCTTCCCAGGTTTTACACATTAAAATAAAGAATCTGAAAGCAGACAAATTAAAGGAATTCTTTGGGACTCATTTTATATTTAAGAAGCAAGCAATAAAGGTTTTCTTGGCTTTGGATGCATCAACATTACAGAAAAAAATAATTAGGTGACACTACTGACACGTCTTGATATAGCATGAAATAAGATGCCACCTTGGACTTCCCTTTAGTGTTAGTTCAACACGAAATAAATGATACTAATATAGATACAGCACAAGGAAGAGAAAGTGAATGAGCAATGAGAGACAAAAGAGACAAGGGAAAGAAGGAATAAATAAGGAATGATAGAAAAAGAGGAAATGGAGAAAGACAACACAAAAAAGTGTTATCAACTTTTTTCAATATAGTTCATTAAATAACTCAACACATAACAGGAAAATGTTTTTAGAAAATTAAGCACCGAATATGAATTTACATTTTTTAGCCAATTATTCATTGTTGCAGGCAGAGGCGGAGCTACCGCTGGAGGGGCTACCACACTATGGCCCCCACAGCCCTCCGGTGCCCCATGTGGCCTTCCTGAGGCCCCAGTGGCCCTCCTGTTGACCCAGTGGGTCCTTTAGGCCCTGTGTGTCTTCTGTGGCCCCCATGGATCCCGTGTGACCCCCGTAGGTATCCTATGACAGCCACGGACCTCCCGTGGGCTCCTGAAGCTCCACATGACCCACTTTTGCCTCCCACAGGCCCCAGGAGCCCCATGTGCCCCCTGCAGGCCCTGTGGCCCCCATGGCCCCTTTAATGGGGCTGTAAGAGTGCTAAGGCTGTTATGGTATAATAGGAAAAAATCACATGAAATTGTGATAATGTGTTAGAAAACCCAAATCCATATTAAGTCCTGTATTTTTAGTGTTGAAGAATGTGATCACCTTTATTTCAAATGCTTTTCTCTCTTGGATGTTTTTACATTTTCCTCTGAGTATTTTGACTTTTACGTTTTAGATGGAGTGATCATTCTGGTTAAAATGGTGTCCCACTGGGCTACAATAATCGTCTTCATTATGCTTTCTTATGGAATGTCTGTGTAAATTCATCCTTAAGTAAATTTTTTCTCCAATGTAACAGCCTGTGTCACATAAAGTACATTGTATTATATAAACTACATTAGACGATGTACATGTATACGATCCTTTGATTTTATAGGTGTTATGTATGGCTGTATCATCATTACAAATGTGTTGACATAATCAGGGTTTGTTCCATTTTTTTATATTCAGTTGTTCATTGGCCAATTTTCTTCTGACAAGTTTTTGTTTCAGGTTTGGTGGTTGTTTAAATGCAAAGATGGGAGGTTTTAGAAATATACTTTTTAATTCAGTATATTCAGTTAGTAATGGTTGTAAATCTTTTATTATTTTCCATAATTGGATGGTATGTGATCACTAGAGGTATACGTGAAGTTGTTTCTTTTGTTTTGTGCTTTAACAGGTGTTCATGGGGTGTTTTGAAGTCAGTGGTTATTTTTGGTGTAATAATACTGAGTTTGTATCCCTTTTGTTTGAAAGTTTCAGACAGTGTTTTAAAATTGTTATCATGGTCTCCAGTGTTTGAGCAAATGCAATGGTATGTAATATCTTGACTATGGATGATGGCTTGTTTGGTGTGGGAGGGATGGAAACTGGAGCTGTGTAGGTAATTACATCTGTCTGTAGGTTTCCTATTTATAGATGAGTGGAGAGTGACGTTGGTAATGGATATAGTAGTGTCTAGAAAGTTTACCTGTTCTGTAGAGAAACCTTTTAAGTTTTATAGATGAATGGAAGGTGTTGAATGAACTGTGAAAGTCTCTGAGTTTGCTTTCTCCTTCTGTCCATATGATGAACAGATAATCTATGTAACTGTAGTATCTGTATGGTTTGTAAATAGATACAGATAAGAATGTTTCTTCTAGATAAATAGATGTACGTATTGTTTAGCTTTTTTTGGTACCCATGGCAGTCCCCATCATCTGTAGGTAGGTATCTTGGTTAAAAGTAAAATAGTTGTGGGTAAGGATATATTCTATTAGTTTAACAATAACTTCAGGGCCATATTTATTGATTTCCATGTGTGTTGGAAGCACTTAAAGCATGCCTCAGTGCCTTCTTTGTGTGGGATATTACTGTAAAGAGACTCCACGTCCATTGTGACAAGTAGTTTGTTAGCAGGTTATTCTGACTGAGTTTGTTGAGAAAGTCAGTGGTGTCTTGTATATAGCTACTGGTGTTACTGACTAATGGTTTAAGGATGTTTTCAACAAATCCAGATATCTGTTCAGTCAGTGTGTCCATACCTGTAACAATACCTGAGGGTTCCATCTCAGGTTAGTATTGCTTGAGACTTGATAAAGAGAGGTTGAACCTCTTGAAAGCTCGTCAATATAAATGAGACGTTTGTGCAATACAAAAGATATAATATATAGCAATACTCATTAATAAAATATGTATATATATATATATATATATATATATATATATATATATATATATATATATTAATAAATACTAAATTACTAGATTACTGGGCATTCACTGCTATTTCACTCTTCGATTATTATGGAAGATACCGAATTTAGCCAAATCAAGAAGCTACTAATTAAAATAACAACAAAAATAACACATTTATTATTATTTTTTTGCACCAGGCCCCCTATTCACTAGCTTCGCCACTGGTTGCAGGGTTGTATTTTATTTGATCAGCTGATCCTGTCTGTAACTTTTTCAGGAGGGTGTGTCCTTGTCAACTAATGAGCTATCCTTTAGACTTCATAAATGCAATGTTAATTGTAATGTACATACTTCCACTATGCACATACAAACTTCTTGTGTACTACAAGTCACCTCCCACCTCAAGAAGTTTTTCAGCAAAAACTAAATTAAATCATTAAAAAAAAAAGGGCTTTTTTCAAGTGTAGTTCATCTAAAAAAGTATATTTTAAATATAAGACCACAATGGTCATTTAAGGAGAAATTCGTAATAAAAAAATATAGATGTGAAGGGCAAAGGAATGGAGACCACCCTAATGCATTTTGTGTCAATATTTGGTGAACATTCCTATCTTACTTTTTTGTGTAGCAATAAGTGTACAGACCCAATGGTAAATATAGTAAATACATTTTTATATCCATCAATGCACAAATATATTTGGTAACATTAAGTCAAGGATCAGAATCCATATTTTTATACATTTACATACAGAAATGTTTCATATAATTACACTGAAAATGGCACATGAAGGAAGCTAAACAGGCAATGATAGAAGGAGGGTACCATTTAAAGAGACATTTAATGCTCCCTGTTATTAATATTAAAATAAACAACTTAATTATATTTAAACATAATTTTATTAACAAATGCTTAAAAGCTCTGTTTTTACGCACTAAAAACTTCCAAATAGTCCCAACAAAGCTTCGCCCCCTCTAAGTCATGCATACAATATGTCTATGATACTAGATGTACTAACCAAATTAATGCAGCAAGGGGGCGGCTAAGACACAATGTCTAATACTAATTTAGATTTTGCTAATAACATTCACTTAAAAATATTGTTATCTATATGTGTAGGTTTAATTTCTACTATAATTACAAACTTTGCTGTGTCCTTTTAAAGGGTCTCTTCAGCCAAAATTGTTTTGCTTTGAAGGTTTTAAATAGGTTACTTAATTAACGTTATCCTACACAATGTAATTATGTAAAATTTAAACGTTACTTTCTTCTAAGTAATAATAACACATTTTCACCTTCACCTTCTGTAAAAAACCCTGTTCTTGTTCTGACTTATGAGAGCTGCCAAGATGTGACTTAAAGCCATGTCCATTGAGAAGAAGCTTCACATTACTAGTACATCATGCTGCACATAATTGAAAAAACATGTATTAGTAAGGCTGCAGCTGGGACTAGTGACAACAGCAGTGCGGCCAGTCTGAATACACTGTGCTAAGTAGGAAGACCAAATAAGTGATAACTAAACCTAGAACTTAATTTTATATTTGTGTGTTTCAAATTCAACAGAGCAGCTGCTTGCCGGTACCCAAGATTTCACCATTTAATGTTGTCCTCTTGATAGCAGCATGAGACACTATTACTGTGAATCTCCTCTCCTATGGTTATGGCTTTAGGTCACAGATGTGCAATATGGCATCTTTCCGGATCGAGAACTGGAAGAAAAGGGGCAGTTCCGGAAGGTTATTATATATTACTATGGATACTTCATGTAAAAAATAGTCCCTTCAAATAACATTTAGAGTATTTCTCTCTTTGTGTAGTAGAATATCTTCGATCTTGTTGATGGTCAGGAGGTCTCACACCTGTAGATCAAGAAATGTAACATGAGTGTCCAGCACTAAACTCTATATGGATTAGAGGAATCAATTGACCTACCAAACGGGTCTATAACCTTTCTTGATACAGTACAGGAGAACTGGAATAGCCACTAGAATCAAGACCCCGAGTAGGATCCTAATCAGATTTTCGATAAACGAGTGGTCTTTTGTGTCTGTTGATCAAGAAAATATTAAGTTGAGGTTCATGATAAAGATTTTACTTTTTGTTAGTTTTATTAAATGGACTCATCATGTTATTTTGCTCTTTGTTTTATTTAAATGTTTTAACAAGATGACAATTAATTTTATTCTCCTCAGTGTTATCACTATAATAGTTGTGGATCTGCGGGGTGGTTCGTAATGCTTATGATGTTGGTCACGCTTTGCAAGCCTTGTGAAGCGTGGCGAGCCGTCGACCTCAAGCTCATGGGACTTAGGCTGCAATGATTGCCGAAGGCGCTCATTGCAGGCCTCGCGATGAGCGCCGCAGGTGCTCATCCCCAGCGGCGTCGGCCTCTCTCATCCCTCTCTGCCTCTCTCTCATCTCCCCCTCTGCCGCAGTGAGGGCCGCAATCCTCCTCCTCCTCCCTACTAACTCCCTTATCCCTTGACTTCGGTGCTCAGGCCCACAGGACTTAGCCTGAGGACCATAATCCTCATCCTCCTCTCCTAACCCCCTTATCCTTCATCCCTCTTGTACCGGCATATGCTAATTACGTGACGTCACATGCACGTCATTTGCATATGCCGGTTCCAGACACAGGCAGAAGACGCGCTGCAGAAACAGGAGCTCAGCGGATCAAGGTAAGAAGAGAGGAGAGAGGGGGAATGGGATAGGGAGGTTTTTTTGAGAGGGGGGAAGGGAGAAGGAGGAAGAGACACAAGGAAGAGGAGTGGGAAAAGGAGACACAAGGGATGGAGAGGTGGGGTAAAAGGAGACACAAGGGCAGGAAAGGAGGGGGAAAGGGAACAAAAGGAAGGGAGATGTAAGGAAAAAGGAGACACAAGGGAGGGAGAGGTGGGGGAAAAGGACACACAAGGGAGGGAGAGGAGGGGGAAAAGCAGACACAAGGGTGGCAGAGGAGGGGGAAAGGAGACCTAAGGGAAGCAGAGGAGGGGGAAAGGACCCCCAATAATAAATATAAATAAATAATAAAGTTACAGTTAAAACTAAAATGTATGAATACAAATAAAAATTTAATTTAAAATAAAAAAATACATACAAAAATAAAAAAGTTTTACAGAAAATAAAATTTAACATTTAAACTAAACAGATAGATAAATGAAATAAACATCAAAAATAAAAATAAAAATAAAATGTAGAAGGGAAAAATGTAATACTTACAAACCTTTTGTGCCTTTCAGCAATAATCGACAATGCCCATATCCATTCCTTTGACCTGGATAAACGGGCTATCTATTTTCATAAAAGTATCTGGTCTGCTTCAATTTTGCTTGAAGCCATTGTTCTTCATTTTCTGGTCCATTTCATGGGGACCCCACTATAAATACCGGACACTCTATATAAAAAAAATTCTAATGGAGCTTCCCTGCTGCAATAGATTTATGCAGAGCTTTTCCATCTAAAATATAATTTTTGGCATGGGAACATTTTTAAACCAATCAGAATTCACAGATTGAAGTCAATCTGAAGCAGCCAAAAACATATTGGAGGTGTGGGAGCTCCTTGTAAGAGGAGCTCATACTTTTTTTTTAGTTTTAGGCAGAGGCCCTTTGCAGTGGACCAGGAAATGAGGAATACTGGCTTCAAATAAGATTGAAGAGGACCAGAAATGATGATCATGGATAGCGCCTTCATCCAGGGCAGGAGAATGAGGAAATGGACATTGCTGATCATTGCTGGAGGGAATGAAAGGGTAGGTTAGTATTAATTATTTCCCATAAGGGTGTAATTTTTTTGGTAGCTATTAATGTGTTTAGTTTATAATATATATATTTTTATTTTCTGTAATTCTTTCATTATTTTTCATGTGATACTTTTTTTTGCTGTCTAATTATTTTATTATTTTCTGCATATTTATTATTTTTATATGTATTTTCTTATTTTACTCTAACTCCATGATTATTCGGGGTCCTTTTGTGATTGTAATATACACGGGGTTGAATATGTCTCCCTAGTAGTTAGTTACCCCCATGGCTTATAAGGGTTAATTTAAGTTACCATGGAGGCCCTTAGAGGTAAGGGTATGTCTGAGTACACGTGGGATTTTTGTGCCTTCTGAAGACTTACATGTCCTCAGTAGGAAAAACTTTGGGGGAAATTTGAAGGGGACAGCTACACCTAGATTGTGTGTTTTGACATTTTTATGCTGCTTTGCATGAACTTCTCTTTGGGCTGCTTTTTCTGGGTAATGGAATAGCTAGGTAGTGGTTTATGAGTCAACTTGGCTCATAAATCATCTCAAAAAAATAATTAAATGAGGCCCTTAATACTTCAGAGTAATATGAGTACAGACAACATAAAGTTTATAGACATCTGAGTCGACACAAGTGTCTTTGTATAATATGGAGCTCACCTGTTACGTTGAGGAATGTTCCACTCCCATGTCCAGGTATCATATTGTGTAACATAACCTGACAGATATATACTCCTTGGTCTGCAAGTTCCACTTTGTGTAGTATAATATTAGCTGAACATTTTTCAATGAAATCGACTGAATTCACTTTGGTGACTCTGCCCTTGAACCATGGACATGTATCACAGACCTCGGGCCCATCCAGCACATGTCTGTACCAACTGACATAGCCGATCTGTGACCTTTCAGAGCTGTTAACTGTGTAGTTACAGTGTAAGGTCACTGTGCTGCCCTTAGTGGTGGTCACATTAGGAATCTGGTAAACATGGACACTCTGTGAGATCGTCCTTGAGAGACACAGAGCTGAGACCAAACCCAAGAAAAGATAAATATAAGATAAGTTACATTTCATAGCAATAAATAGTATAAGAACTATACTTAATGCATTGTAGCAAATTATGAACTGTAATAACCTCAGATAAAATATCTCTGGGGCTTACAAAGCCTGGAGAATCCATTGCTTTTCTTATATGGCAGATGGCTGTTCTTATGTGGCAGAGGATACAGGTGGTGGGAATCTGTTACTCTGAGCACTTCTTCGTTGTAAGCGAAGTACAAATTCATTATGACAATAAAATTGAGAAGGATACAATTCAGTCACCAGGTGAAAATATTTCTATAGAACAAAAACAAGTTTCCTAAACAGTCTCATAATCTAAAGTTTCTTAAATTAACTCTTATGTGCCATGGGGGTCTTCATGGACCTCCATTGCAACCTAATCACTCACATAGGGGTCCATATTGGACCAGCATTTAAATTACACTCTCCATAGTAGTCCAAAAGGACCCCCAATAATAAATATAAATACATAATAAAGTTACAGTTAAAACTAAAATGTATGAATAAAAAAATAAAAGAATTTTAAATAAAAGAATACATAAAAAAATAAAATAAAAAAGTTTTACAGAAAATAAAAATAAAAATGTAAACTAAACACATAGATAAAAGAAAAAAACTATCAAAAATAAAAAATAAATAAAACCAAAATATAAATAAAACTTAGAAGGGAAAAATGTAATACTTACAAACCTTTTGTGCCTTTCAGCAATGATCGACAATGCACATATCCATTGCTTTGCCCTGGATAAACGGGCTATCTATTTTTATAAAAGTATCTGGTCTGCTTCAATTTTGCTTGAAGCCATCGTACTTCATTTTCTTGTCCATTTCATGGGGACCCCACTTTAAATACCGGACACTCTATATGAATTTTTTTTCTAATGGAGCTCCTACTATAAGGAGCTCCCCTGCTGCAATATATTTATGCAGAGCTTTTCCATCTTAAATATAATTTTTGGCATGTGAACATTTTTAAACCAATCAGAATTCACAGATTGAAGTCAATCTGAAGCAGCCAAAAACATACTGGAGGTGTGGGAGTTCCTTGTAAGAGGAGCTCATAAAAATGTTTTGTTTTAGGCAGAGGTCCCTTGCAGTGGACCAGGAAATGAGGAATACTGGCTTCAAATAAGATTGAAGAGGACAAGAAATGATGATCATGGATAGCCACTTTATCCAGGGCAGGAGCTTTTTTTGGTAGCTATTAATGTATTTAGTTTAAAATATATTTTGTTTATTTTCTGTAATTCTTTTATTATTTTTCATGTTATACTTTTTTTTGCTGTCTAATTATTTTATTATTTTCTGCATATTTATTATTTTTATATGTATTTTCTTATTTTACTGTAACTCCTGATGATTCAGGGTCCTTTTGTGATTGTAATATACACAGGGTTAAATATGTCTCCCTAGTAGTTAGTTAGTAGATAGGGTGCCATGGTGGTCATTGAGGACCGCCATGGCATATAAGGGTTAATTTAAGTTACCATGGAGGCCCTTAGAGGTAAGCGTATGTCTGAGTACACGTAGGATTTTTGTGCCTTCTGAAGACTTATATGTCCTCAGTAGGAAAAACTTTGGGGGAAATTTGAAGGGGACAGCTACAACTAGATTGTGTGTTTTGATATTTTTATGCTGCTTTGCATGAACTTCTCTTTGGGCTGCTTTTTCTGGGTAATGGAATAGCTAGGTAGGGGTTTATGAGTCAACTTGGCTCATAAATAATCTTTAAAAAATTAATTAAATGAAGCCCTTTATACTTCAGAGTAATAGGAGTACAGACGACATAAAGTTTATAAACATCTGAGTCGACACAAGTATCTTTGTATTATATGGAGCTCACCTGTTACGTTAAGGAATGTTCCTTTCCCATGTCCAGGTATCAAATTGTGTAACGTAACCTGACAGATATATACTCCTTGGTCTGCAGGTTCCACTTTGTGTAGTATAATATTAGCTGAACATTTTTCAATGAAATCGACTGAATTCACTTTGGTGACTCTGCCCTTGAACCATGGACATGTATCACAGACCTCGGGCCCTTCCAGCCCATGTCTGTACCATCTGACATAGCCGATCTGTGACCTTTCAGAGCTGTTAACTGTGTAGTTACAGTGTAAGGTCACATTGCTGCCCTCAGTGGTGGTCACTACAGGAATCTGGTAAACATGGACACTCTGTGAGAGAGACCCTGAGAGACACAGAGCTGAGACCAAACCCAAGAAAAGATAAATATAAGATAAGTCACATTTCATAGCAATAAATAGTATAAGAACTATACTTCATGCATTGTAGCAAATTATGAACTGTAATAACCTCAGATAAAATATCTCTGGGGCTTACAAAGCCTGGAGAATACATTGCTTTTGATATTCTATATGTCATAAACAAGCAACATATTTCTTCATTCTATCTCTGAGACAATTATTTATTTTCTACAAAGGTTATTGTTCCAAACATATTCAGATTTTAGCACCCATAGGCTTATATAGTCTATCCATTCAAACCACCTAAAATGCACCGTACTCTGTCACTCCTAAGTTAAGTTGGTTTCCTTATTTACCAAAGCAATCACTATTTAAGGGAAATAAACACAGTGTAAGTTATCAAACTTACATTTGAACTTAGCATAGCAAATTCCAGTAGACATACTTCTCTCAACCCCTTGTTAGGTGCCCAGACAGTCAAAGATGATTTGTCCAGGAGGCTGTGCTAATGTTTTGCCCTGCCAGTATAGATTTGCCTGCAATAACCACTACAAGGCAGGCGGTGGGTAAACAATGTTGTAAGGACAACAGATACATACATCTAAAAGGACAGTCCCTCTGGGATCCTCCTCCACCCTTTGAAATCTTATGAAAAGAAGCACATCTGCTGAAGTCTAATACACGCAAATTTATATATACAGTAAATTCCCCGTTATCCGGCACCCACAGGAAATCCCTATTGCCGGATAAGTGTAGTTCCCGGCTAATTTTGAGTCCCCCGCTAAAAAGGGTCTAATCAACCCTTAAACCCCTCAAAGACTCGAAATGCCTTTAAAAGGGCATTAGCACCTAAACTGGGCCATTTAGGTCCAGAAAAAAAGTTAGTATTTTTTGTGCAGTCTCGAACTGCTGGTTAGTGCCGGATAGTGCCGGTTTAACGGGAGATTTGTGCAAATGGGGAATTGATGCAGTGCCGGTTGCTTGAGAGTCCCGGATGGTTGAGTGCCGGATAATCAGGAGTTTACTGTAATTATAAAAACTACATTGTTTTTAGACAAATATGGATTTTTGTGCTAGACAGTAGCTGAATAAGAAAATTACTACTACACTTAATGTAATATAATTAAATCATCAAAGTAAGAAGACGACAGATGACATAAAGTTTATAAACCTGTCTGTCTGATAGTGTCGTACTCCCATGTCCAGGTATGACATTGTATGACACAACCGGACATATTCCAGTATCTGTTAGTTCTGCTTTGTGTAGTATAATATCAGCTGAACTTTTTTCAATGAAATCAACTAGACTCCTTTTGGAGACTCTGCCTGTGAACCCTGGACATGTGTCACTGATCTCAGGACCATCCAGTACATCTGTACCATCTGGCATAGCCAATGTGTGACCTTTCGGAGCTAGGTGTAGTGGTGGTCACTTCAGGAACCTGGTAAACATGGACACTGTGAAAGAGACCCTGATAGACAAAGAGCAAAGGCCAAACACAAAAAGATGAATAAAAACAAGTTAAGTCACATTACAAGCACTAGGCTACAATAGCTATTGGCAGTACATGAAGAATATTCCTTTATTACATGGTTTCCAGATCTTTAGAAGAATGCCATGAATTCTTCTAATATATGTATGATTCGGTCATTGATTGAGCAATTAATTAAATGTATTTTTGACTGCAGTATTTAGTGGATCCGATTTCCATTGCTTAGCTACTTGTCTCTATGTAACCAACATGAAGAATTGCATTAATTTGTTGTGGACATTGGTAAGGCCTCGGACTAGTGTACCTAAAAGACATTTTCCCATTTCTAGGGTAATCTAGATCTAGGGTCTAATTTATTAGTTGTAGCACTACAGATCTCCAGAGTTTGGATAACTTTGGGCATTAATAAAAGTTCCTCTTTCCAGACATCCCCTGAAGCAAAAAGGTCTTCCAGGAATTGAATTTGGAAGGAGAAAGATAAATCATATGAATCACCTTGAGAGCAGTTTCTATTTTGCTGCAGTTTAGGGAATGTTTAGAAGTCCAGGACTCCGTCCAGGTATCTTAAACCCAGGCCAGGTGTGTAGGAACCAAAATAATTCTGGGGGATGTAGCTCACGTGATACAAAGAACACTTAACAGCTTCTATACGCAAACATACACACAATGAGAAATCTGGGGGGATTTGTCCCCCTCATCCCGCCCATTTCCTATACCCATGGTCCCAGGCCTGGTTCAGATCTTCCCATGAAATCATACATATTTATCACCTTCTGGAGGAGTATTAACGGAATTGTAAATCTTTCCTATGATTCTTCATATCAGAGGACTTTTTATGGCAGATGAATAAAAAAGAGGTATCTTGTGAGTGTCCCAAGGTACTTATTAAATAAGATACAAAATGTTTTATCTCACAAAGCTAAAGTGTTCTTGAAATAGAAGGTTAAATTTGTCTCTCAGAGTTTTGTGGGCTAACAATTCCTCATCTGAAATCCAAGAATATATTTTGGTGATTTTTTTTATTTACCGCCAAGTGAAGCTCTTATCAAGGTGTCCAGGTGGGAATTGTGGATGCGGTTAAAGGGGAGTAAGGGGAGAAATGGCAGATCTTCATTTATATTGTTCTACTGTCTCATCCTCTCTCTCTTTTTTAGATCTCATTATCTCTATGTCTTCCAGTCTATCTCACTATCTCAATCCATCTCTCTCATTGTATCTGTGTTTCTCTCCTTATGTGTATGTTTGTGTGTCTCTCTCTGTGTTTTGCCTCTTTCTCATTCCTTCTGTGTCTCATTTTGCCATTGTCTATGTGTGTCTCTCTCTCATATTATCTGTGTCTATTTTCACTCTCTCTCCTATGGTCTCTGAGTGTCTCTCGTTATCACAGTGTCTCATTCTCTCTCATTGATTATATATCACTCTCTTTTTCTCTCATTGCCTGTGTGTGTTTGTGTGTCTGTCATTATCTCTGTCTCTCATTCTCCCTCTCTCTCATTGTCTCAGGGTGTTTCACTCATCTCTGTGTCTCATTTTCTCTAATTGCTCAAGTGTGTCTCACTCATTCTCTCATTGTCAGTGTGTGTCTCTTTCATTATCTCTGTCTCTCATTCTCCATCTCTCTCACTGTATCTGTGTGTCTCTTATTATATATTTGTATGTCTCTTTCATTGCATGTGTGTGTGGCTCATTATCTCACTATTTCTCTCATTGGCCATGTGTGTCTCTCATTGTCAGTGTGTGTTTGTCTCTCTAATTATCTCTGTGTCTCAGTCTCAATCTTGCATTGCATCACACTCGCTCCCTGTCTTTATATTTCTTTATCCCCATCTCTCACCTTCTGTCTTTCCTCCTCCCTCTGTCTCATTTCCAGATGATTATGCGTCCATATACATGCTCTCTGTACATTAGACTGTCTCAGTGACACAGATATAAAACAAATGCAGCCTTTATGTAATATATCAGTGCAATGCATTAAGTTGTTACCCTCGGTCTGAAGAACCTTAATAACATGGATCACTTCACCTCATATAAGAAGCAGCTCTCACCTTGCAGGGCTCCCAATATAAGCACCAATCTCAGACACTCCATCACGTTGCTGTGACTGAGGAGATAAAGGCATCAGTGGAAACCCATATGAGACTTTAGTTTGCTCAGGAAGAAACGTGACTACAGCCCACCTAGATGAGGAACACAAAATAGAAACAAATCCAGTGATTCAATTATGGTTTCCGGGTTTATTATATTTTTTTGCAGTAAAAAAATGATTTGAAACTCCAGTGTGGGTGCACGAAGCAAACAGGTTCAGTTTCATATGCAATTTCAAGGACCACCACACAATGAAAAAAAAATGTTGGAAGCCTAACTAAGAGCATCATTTTAAGCAGGAAAATAAATCATACAGCTAGATTTTCATTAGAAAAATAATTGGTCATGTCTCTACTAAGTGCTAGAGAAATCCATTATACAGAAGTGGATATTGTATATGTGTAAGAGGGCATTTACAATCCTTGTGAGATATTGTTGTTTTTCCTGAAGCAAGTAGTCTGCTTCTGGGGCAGTGAATGGGAATGGGTGTGTTGTTTATTTCAGTTTCACCTAGGTATGTTAATAAAGACTCTCTGTTCCTCCTTCCCCACTCATCTCTCCACTCCAAAATAGCTCTGATTCATCTCTGCAGAATTGATATAGCAAACACAAAATGCATTCCTATGCTTATGTCCATGATATACACAGCTGCTAATATTGTTTGTTTGGTGCATACCTGACAAACAAGTGTCTTTTTCTTTAACTGCAAAATAATGAGTTGCACTTTCAATATGTGAAGCAACTAAAGTAACGCTTAATATCCTGCAAGTTCAGCTCCAAGAATATATGGACTAGGAACGACCAGATGTGCAAGCGGGGATCCGCAGAGGAAGATGCACAAGAGATCAAATTGCCAATGTCCGCTGGATAATAGAGAAAGCAATAGAGTTCCAGAAAAGCATTACTTCTGCTTTATAGACTATTCGAAAGCCTTTGACTGTGTGGATAACAACAAAATGTGACATGTCCTTAGAGAGATGGGAGTACCAGATCATCTTATCTAGCTACAGAGGAATCTGTATATGGACCAAAAATCCACAGTCAGAACCAAACATGGAACAACAGAATCATTTAGCATCCAGAAATGAGTGCAGCTAGGTTATATATTGTAACCTTATTTGTTCAATTTATAAATGGAACATATCATGAGTAAGGCCGGGCTGGTTGAATCCAAAACAACAATCCATATTGCTGAGAGAAATATGAATAACCTCAGATATGCCAATGATACTACTCTGATGACTGAGAATGAGGAGGGACAAAGGGCCTTATTGATGAGGGTGAAAGAAGAGAGTGCAAAAGCTGGCCTGCTGCTCAACATTAAAAAAAAATGAAGTTCATGGCAAACCGCAATCACAGTTCCTGGTAAATAGATGGGGAAGAAGTGGAGGCAGTGACAGATTTTATTTTCCTTGGATTCAAGATCTCTGCAGATGGTGACTGCAGCCATGAAATTAAAGGATGTGTGCTTCTGGGGAGGAAAGAGTGGCAAGAGTGGACGTTATCAACCAAGGTCGGCATAGTTGGAACTCTGGTATTCCCAGTAGTCACATACGGATGTGAGAGCTGGACCATAAAGTCTGAGCACCATAGCATTGATCTCTTTAAATTGTGGTTTTGGAAAAAATAGCTTAGAGTCCCTTGGACTGCAAGAAGATCCAATAAATCAATACTTCAGGAAGTCAAGTCAAACATGTTTGGAAGGTATGATCATGAGGCTGAAGTGCAAATATTTTGTCCATGTCATGAGAAGACAGGATTTCCTAGAGAAGACTCTGATGCTGAGAAAGATTTAAGACACATGACAGAGGCAGAGATGGGTAGATGAGGCAATTAAGCAATTAGCATGAGCTTGATGGAGCTCATAGTGCCAGTGGCTGACAGATGTGCATGGTATGTTGTGGCCCATAGAGTCACAGAGAGTCAAACATGACTGAACAACTAAACAACACAACAAAAATGCCCACAATAAATTGTCCCTCTGGGTCCTAACTCCTCCATAAGCAAACTTTTCACATGGGGGCAACTGGTGGATCCTCATAGTACACCACTGTGTTATCGTGACAAGGGATCCCACCACTAACACCAGTTATCACAGCCCACCTCATTGTTAGGCTTGAAAAGGTCGTTAGCAGTAGGTGTTCTTCAGTTCGGTATCCCCTCACACAGGACGGCTATAAGTCTCCAGGATCTCAGTAGCAAACTCCAGGATTTGCCTTAAGAAAACACACCATGTACTGTATTTGTGCTCCAAATGAAAGCATAATCTTTCCTTTTTTAGTTCACATTTTATATCATATTTTCCAAAAATAGATAATGAATTATTGACTATAAAGAAAATAAATAAAGTAAGTAATTAATTAAGTAAAAATGCTTGGGCAACTTTCACAGCTTTGAATCCCCCCCCCCCCCGCCCTGGTTTCCTAGACCAATCACAAAATGAACCTTGTCAGTGCTATGGTGATTGGTTGACAGAATCATACCGTAGCCAATCAGCAAGGTTGGTCCTGATGGAAATACATTTCAAGTATAGGCTAGCTAAAGGGCTTCCCCATGGGCTGGGGTGCTTTAAAGTCTAGGATGACAGACAAAGGTAAATGTTATCTCCAGTAATGGTATTAGAAAAATCCCCTTAGCATGTCTACACTTGGTAGGGGGTCCATTGTTGAATTAGTACCAGTAGTGTACCCAGTGATGGTACAGTAGACTCTCAGTTAACCGGCACCCATGGAGATTGGTAAATGCAGTTTCTGGTTGCTTGAGACTTACTATTAAAAGAGGCCTAAATTAGCTGCACATAGGATGTTCTGCTAAGTATATTTGTCAGTGAGGGCTGTTGTAGCAGCAGTAGCTTTCACTCCTCACTTACACAAAGGTAAATTTGGCTGCGGTGCTGAACCTGGGAATGTAACGCCAACACTGCAATGGCTCAGTCACTCATGGCTGTCTGCTTCCAGGTTACATTGAATTGGAGAGACCTACAGTGGATAAAATCTAGGTGCCTGTAAGCATTTTCTGGAATGACAACCTGGCTACTGGCATTTGTTGAGCCTTGTAAATTTGAATTTTTATTTAAAGTACAGTATTCATTTTTTTTCTGGTGCTTGAGAGTTCTAACTGCTTGAGTTCTGGTTAACTGAGAGTTTGATGTAGTATGGTTTTAGGAGTAGTGAAGCCAGCCTCCTACTGCTCTCCCTTTGGCCAGTAGGCCTTTTATTGTCTTGGGAGAGAGGCAGCCATGGGAAACATGTTTAGAACTGGGAGGTAGTACACTTTTCAGGAGGTTAAAAGCCCCCATGGGGATTTTTTTACTAATTTAGAACTATGTACTAACAATAGAACATATTAGGGGGGTCTAGCTTATTAATAACTCAGTATTACAAGCGAATAGCCACAAGACAATGGATCAAAAGGGTACCATTGTGTATTTTACTTTATCAAAAAATACATGTCACCACTTGACCTTTGTCACTTGAAAGAAAGACCTCATATTGCACACAGACAGCCTTCTCAGTTAGCGTCCCAATAAAAGTCTATGGAGGTTATATCACAGTGACCGCAACTTTACACCCTAGATCTTTAGACAGGGAGTAAACTGGGTTGACTAGTGGAAGTGGCTATTTGTTGCCTTAAAGTGATATTAACCCCAATATTTCAACATCCCAAAATACATTCCCCACACAAAATAAAATTAGTTTGTCAAAACCCGCTTTTTGCGGCCACGGTGGGATATCCCTGACCCTGTCATGAAAACCAGGGGCCTTATTCAATTGCAAGCCCGCATACATATGGCTTGTACAATGCAATTTGCGAGGTTGCAATTGAATTACAATTGGGCTACAATTAAAGAGCGATTCAATTGAACAAGCCCGCAACTTCCGAACCAAAAGCCCAAACCGTAAACCATGTAAGTAGCATTTCAGAGCGTGATCATAATCAATTAAGCAAGGCCATAACTACCGATTTAGAAACAGATAATAGTAAATGAGACATGGAGGTTACATGTCAATCAATTAGCGTCTAGGGGTCCCATATGCGATCAAACTCGCAATCCTGCAATGTACAAAATAATAAAAATGAATTAAGGAAATGTTCTAGTCCATGTGAGTGGCCTGATACATATTAACTCATTGATTCCCAAAACACTGAAATAACACATAAAAAGTAATTTTTGATTGCAGATTTACGAGCTTGAGGCTGTTGTGCAAATAATTCTAATGTCTTGATTCTCTTTTTCTCCGTCTTTTAAAGTGCAGTGTTGATTTTTTTGCATTGACAGTGCTACGAACAGGGGTTAAACCCCCTTGCAAGTCCTATCTGGTAATCGTAGGATTTTCTTCTACATTTGACATTTACGGGTGTGAAAATATTTGCTGGCTTGATGAATTGTAGCAATTGAATAGCGATTTTAGCGATTGTACCTCTTACAGGCTTGAAAGATCAAAAGCTTAGATGAGTTGTAAGCACTGGAGTGGGAAGGGTGGGGCACAGGGGGTGGACGGCCTCGGGAGCAACCTCCTTGGTGCCGGCACCAGCTGCCTCAAGATGCTGCGTGTGTGTGTGAGTGTGCGTGTGTCTGAGTGAGTGCATGTGTCTGTGATTGTGTGCATCTGTGAGTGAGTGAGTGTGTGTCTGTGAGTGAGTGTGTCTGTGAGTAAGTAAGTTTGTGAGTGTGTTTCTGAGTGAGTGAGTGTGTGTCTGTATGTGTCTGTGAGTGAGTGTAAGTCTGTATGTGTCTGTGAGTGAGTGTGTGTCTGTGTGAGTGTATCTGTGAATGTGTGTGTAAGTCTGTGTGTCTGAGTTTGGCAGCCCCGGGCAGCAAAAGCTCTAGCAAATGTAACTGGTTGTAAATTTCGATTTTGACAACCACAGGGATTTTCAGCCTGTAACCCGTAGATAGTTTGAAGCTCGCTAAAAGATGTCAATTGAATAGCAAATTTGTTTACAGGCTCCATTACGGGCTCCTGTAAACAACAATAGCTCAATTGAATAAGGCCCAAGGACACTTGGACTTTTTGGTTTGTCCACTGGATCCCGATGGACATTAACCACCTAGCCAGTTCAATTAAAGGGGTATTATAATGGCCATAGGGACCTTGTGAAAGGCTTTACCACTTGTTGATTTGTTATGTTGTGAGATGTTTTTCTCCAAGCTCTGGTTGTATACCCCTAAGGCCCCTTTCCACTAGGTAATTTGAGCCCAGAGAGCTCTTAATCTTTTTTCATTTTTAGAAGCCATTATATTGTGTGCAGAGTGTGTTTTTGGGTGCATCTGTTGCATTAAGCTATTCCCCTACACAGATTGGACCTCAATCCCCCACCCAGATGCTCTGTGATCCTGTGTTCCTGATGCTCCTGCTGATAATTCTGGTAAGACCATCAGGCACTGAGAAGCCCTCCAACCTCATGATCCTGAGGGAGAATTCATGTAGCTGAAGGCATGAGTTTTTGGAGGTAAAGCCTTTACTTTCTTGTGATATAGCCCCCTAGGCTCTAATTATCTAGAGGTTTCGTCTCCAGAGCCTCTGAGAAGTATAAAAACCAACTAAGAATTGTTATTACTGGGAAATGTCCATCGTTCAGGGCCATTTTGGCCACAACCAGTGGTCAGTGATTTATAGTATTTTATTAGAGGTAGTTTGGCTATTAGAATAGCCCTGATCCTTGACTGTGGCAGCCACTGGGAACCGGGGTTGTCAACTTACCCGACCTGCAGTCCTGGTAGTCCATCGGGTTGTTACAATTTTTTATCCAATTATTTGATGCTTCTGGGTTGCATCTTCTTTGCTCAGTTGATCATGTGTGTTACTTTCTCAGAAGGGTGTGCCCGTGTAAATTCAAGAACTATCCATTAAACCTAATGAATGCACTGTTAACTGTAGTTTACTCATTCCCACTAGGCAGATGCAAAATTTCTGTGTATTGACAGTCATCTCCAACATCTGAAAAATTATAAGCAACTTGTATTTTAAATATAAGACCATGTGGATAATTTGAGGAGAATTAACAAAAAAAATATATATATAAGAGAAGGGGAATGGAGATCCAGAGTAACTTCACTTTACAAAAACAATCAAAGTTCAAATGTATTTGTAAAAATGATGTCAAGGTTAAAAATCCATATTTTTATACATAAATATTTTAATATAAAAACACTGAAAAGGGCACATGAAGAAAGTGTAATAGGCAATGATAGAAACATTATACTATTTAAAGGGATGTGGAAAGTTCCATGTTATAAATAATAAAATTAACGACTTAAGTGTTTACATCAATATTTAAATACTACTTGATTTACAAGTGCTTAAAAGTTCTGTTTATACTCACTGAAACTAGATCTACTAGCTAATGAAAGATTCGGTTTCAGCAGCAATTCAGCAGTATGCTGCTGAAACATGATGTCTAATCCCATTTTAGCTTGTTTTAATAACATTCAGTTCAAAATATTCTTATTTATATGTCTCCCATAATTTAACTTTGCTGTGTCCCTTTAATGAGGCAAATGTGTTTTGCTTTATATGAATGCTTTAAATAGGTTACTTACTTAGGGCCTTATTAAATTGCGATTCGGCCAATTGAATAGGGCTCTATATAAGCACATAGCATATTTTGTTTACAGAAGTTTTTAGCTAGTGAACTTCTATCCAAAAGCAAGGTCTTCACTAACTAAAAACTTCTTTAAAAAGTATATGTTATGTGCTTATTTAGAGCCGTATTCAATTGGCCAAATAAGGCTGTTAATGTTTTCTTTCACCATGTTACATAGTTACATAGGGCCTCATTCTATTATCGGCCGTAGGAGATGCGGGGCCGCAAGGACCGGCCGCAAGCTATTCTGCTATTCTATTCCCTTCCGGCCGGGGATTCCGGCAGGCTTGCGGCCGGTGCCTTGCTATCTCTTGCGGCCGCATGCGCCGGAGGAAAGCCTTTGATCTTAAACGGCTGCAAGAGTTTCGGCCGCAAGAAAATCCTGGTTGCTATTCAATTGCTCCGGGAACCCTCTCTGCAAGGCTAAAACCGAGCCGCAGCTTACTTGCAGCAAAAAGGTCCCGCAGGCACACAATTAAGCACATTTTAAAGCCATAATAAAGCCATCCTGCACTCTGAGGAGACGATAAAGTGATTGTAGGTTTTAGCATTAATAGCACAACATTCCCCTACACTCAAATCCGTAAATACATTTTATTTTAGTTTATGTCACATATCCATGTAAAAAGTCCAGAGGGCTTGGAGCACCTCAGACCTGCCCACGCTGCGGCCGGAAAATAAATAGTTAATGTAATCTCGGATTTGGGCTGATGTGCAAGCTTGAGAGGGGGTTGCTATTAATCCTCATGTCCCCCATTATGATCCCTAGCATTTACAGAGCTCTACAGTGCCGTCTTGAATTTATTTTTGCATTTAAAGATTTCTGAGCTTACGGCCGATTGCAGGATATACGGCCGGCCGTAAGGGGATAGCCTTGCGGCGCCGTATAATTGAATTGCAAGGTAACGGGAGCCCCGCAAGGAATCGCAGCTTTGCGGCCAATTTACGGCCGATAATAGAATGAGGCCCATAGTAATTAAGGTTGAAAAAAGACTTTCAGTCCATCAAGTTCAACCTTTTAAGATCTCCTCTGATCTGGAATATGCATATTAGTTATTAATAAATTAGTTGTTAATTAATTATGAATCAACTATTTAATTATATATTTATTTTTTAGTTATTAATTAATCCAGAGGAAGGCAAACAGAAAAAAAACCCAAGTGAAACTTTGTCAATCGTCTCAAAGGAAAAAAAAAATTATTTCCTTCCTGACCCCAGACACTGGCGATCGAATTTCTCCCTGGATCAATACTCTCTCTCTAATTATCCAGGATAACCCTGAATTCCCTTTTTAATTAGAAATAAATCCAGTCCCCTTTTAAAGTTATCCATCGAATCGGCTGTTACCACCTTCTCTGGTAGAGAATTCCACAGATTAACCACCCTTACTGTGAAGAACCTTTTTCTTTCTTTAAGGTGGAATCTTTTTACTTTTAACCCCAAGGGATGTCCTCTTGTCAGTTGAAAACCTGTTGGCACGAAAAGCTCCCTTGACAAAACTTTATACTGACCCTGGATGTATTTATATAGGTAATCATATCTCCTCTTAGACGCCTTTTTTCTAGAGAAAATAAGTTTAATTTCTTTAGTCTTTCTTCATGACTTAGCCCCTCCATTCCCCTTATTATTTTTGTTGCCATCCTCTGAATCTTTTCCAGCTCTAAAATGTTTTTATGAAGTGGTGCCCAAAATTGTACTTCATATTCCAATTGAGGGCGTACTAGGGATTTGTATAGTGGCAGAATTATATTTGCTTCCCTTGCTTCTATACCCTTCTTAATACATGCTAATATTTGATTTGCCTTTGCAGCTGCTGCTTGGCTTTGAGCACCTAGGGTTTCCTAGGTGGTTGTCCACAAGCACTCCTAAATATCTTTCAATATCTGATACCCCTAGATTTGCTCCATTAATATTATAAATTGCATAGCTATTTTTCCTTCCCAGATGCATAATTTTACATTTATTTGCATTAAATCTCATCTGCCATTTAGATGTCCATTCCTCAATTTTATCCGACCTCATTATCCGATTTAATTACCTTGCACAACTTTGTGTCATCAGCGAAAATGGAGACACTACTTTCCAGTCCCACCTCTAAGTCATTAATAATTATGTTAAAAAGGAGGGGACCTAATACTGAACACTGAGGAACCCCACTTACCATATTAGTCCAATCGGAGTATGTTCCATTTACAACAACCCTTTGCTTCCTGTCTTTTAGCCAGCTCTTAATCCATGAGCAGATATTTACTGCAATTCCTGTATCTCTTAGTTTGCACAATAGTCTCCCATGTGGCACTGCATCAAACGCCTTTGCAAATTTAAAAAAGACTACATCCACTGAGTTGCCTTGATCCATGTTCCTACTAACCTCCTTATAGAAACTAATTAGATTTGTTTGACATGACCTATCCCTGATAAATCCATGTTGACTCCTACTTATAATCCTGTTCAAATAGACATATTCTTGTATATTATCCCTTATTAACCCTTCTAAAATCTTCCCCACCTTAGAAGTGAGGCTCACTGGTCTATAATTCCCCTGATTTGCTCTTGCTCCTTTTTTAAATATTGGTATCACATCTGCTTTTCTCCAGTCATCTGATAGAGACCCTGTGTTGAGTGAATCTTGAAAAAATGTAATAAAATTAAATATAATGTAATTATGATATCAAAAATGAACACATTGCTTAGTTCTAAGAAATCCCAAGAGTAAAAGATTCTCACCTTCTTGTTTTGTCTCATGAGAGCTGCCATGATGTGACATAAAGTTCTGTCCATAGAGGATAAGATTCACACTACTAGTACATTGTGCTGTTTAGACACACATCAAGCTTCTGAGGAAAGAAATGTCCCCAAAGCAAGGGGATCGCCACCAAGAAGGGAATCCAGCCTACCCACCTATTTGAAAAAACACTGAGGCTGTCCCACATGTAACAGAGTCTCACACTATTGGCAAGCAGGAAGTGAGATGTTATGAGTCTGAGCAGCGTGAGACAATTGGTAGTGTTGTGCCTTTCCCCTGTGGGCAAGATTATTGACTAACTTTTCCCTATGATCAGTCTTTATTTGCCATAAGAACCAAAATACCTATATTTGGCTGAACCTATTGCGTCCCACTCACATTCAGTCTTTTGTACATAGCTTAAACATCCATCATACCCACTTAAAAGCTCTTTGCCAGCTTAACTTTTTTAAAGGTAATGCATTCCTACTTTCCTAATGCTAAAGGGTTTATGTTATAGAAATAGGTCAAATTATGCTCCTTTATACTTGTTCTAATTTATTTTTTCACTGCTTTGATAATCCACCATTTGCCTCTAATAGAGCAGCGTTTGACATGAGACACAGCACTTCCTGAAAAATAAACATGTAACCGTATCTCAAGAGTTAATGGGATATCCCCATATGAAAATTGCAAATCTGTACTGTATAAGTGAAGTGAATGAAGATGACAGTATCACATGTTATGTTTAATGGTCTGTTGTGTCTCTCTCTCTGGACTTTCTCTCTTTGTGCTGTCTCTCGTTGTGGGACCTCTCTCTCTCTCTGTGTGCCCTCTCCCTCTCTCTGTGCACTCAATCTCTATGCGCCCTCTCTGTGAAATGTCTCTCTCTCTGTGCTCCCTTTTTTTGCTCTCTGCGAGCCCTCTCTCTCTCTGCCCTCTGTCTCTCTCTGTGCCCTCTCTCTCTCTTTGGCCTCTCTCTGTGCTCTGTGTGCGCTCTCTCTCCCTCCCCCTCTCCCTCCTTCCCCCTCCCTCCCTTCCACCCTCTCTCATTCTCTGCCTCTCTGCTGTGCATGCGCACTAGCAGTGAAATACGACACAACTGCATGCAGTTGCACAATTTCCCACAATTTAGGGATAGTAGCTTGTGAGAAACGCCTGCACAGAATGCATCTCGTAGGCGTTACAACTGAAAACTATTATAGGTGATAATGTCCATTATATTTCTTTATACCAAATCGACTAATTTGAATGGAAAGGCTGTTTACTTAACCTAGTTAGAAAAGTGAGGAGAGTAAGCTCTAACCAATTTTACAGAAATTTGTAACCAGGGGGTAAGAGGTTGAAATGCACCAAAAAGAGGTAATAGCACTTTTTTTTCGAAAAGTGATTTTTCAGCGGTTATTTTGTTGCTACTCTTCCCTGAGCCTCTATTTAATAATTACCTCATTAATTATGAATTAAAATGAGCACCATAAATTAGCACATGTTGCTTTAAAACTAAAGCCAAGTTGCTTTAAAAAGTTTTATTGCGTATTTAACCTAAATATAGCTAGTCATTCTAACACAAATTCTGTTCTTTTTCAGTTCCTACTAAATGTAAGTACTGTAGTTTCATGTAACTTATTTCTTTATCCTGCCAGTTGTCTACTCTGATATGTACAAAATAATGACCTCGCTAACCTGACTGACATGTATTGGTCTTTTGTGTATTGTGTAGAAAAAAAAACATTTGTAAGGCACTCCCATGGTTATTCTATTATTATTATTATTGGATTCCGCCGCTTTTGCTGATAATTTCTTAGGGCTAGGTGTTAGGGTTAGGGTTAGGTGTATGGATGAGGGGTGTTAGGGTTAGGGGTGTTAGGGTTAGGTATATGGATGAGGGGTGTTAGGATTAAGTTTATGGATGAGGGGTGTTAGGGTGAGGGGTGTTAGGGTTAGGTGTATAGATGAGGGGTGTTAGGGTGAGGGGTTTTAGGGTTAGGTATCTTAGCATTAAGTGTTATGGCACTCCCATGTTTATTCTAATTATTGGATTTCTGTTATGTTATAAAAAGAAGGGACCTTTCCTGTTGGCTGGCCGTGCGTGACCATGCGCAGCGGTGGCCATCGGCCACTAGGTGATGCCGCTGCTTTTGCTGATAATTTCTTAGGGCTAGGTGTTAGGGTGACGGGTGTTAGGTGTATGGATAAGGGGTGTTAGGGGTGTTAGAGTTAGGTGTATGGATGAGGGGTGTTAGGATTAAGTGTATGGATGAGGGGTGTTAGGGTGAGGGGTGTTTGGGTTAGGTGTTTGGATGAGGGGTGTTAGGGTGAGGGGTGTTAGGGTTAGGTATCTTAGGGTTAAGTGTTATGGCACTCCCATATTTATTCTAATTCTTATTGGATTTCTGTTATGTTATAAAAAGAGGGGACCTTTCCTGTTGGCTGGCTGTACGTGACCATGCGCAGTGGTGGCCATAGGCCACTAGGTGATGCAGCCGCTTTTGGTGATAATTTCTTAGGGCTAGGTGTTAGGGTGACGGGTGTTAGGTGTATGGATAAGGGGTGTTAGGGGTGTTAGGGTTAGGTGTATGAATGAGGGGGTGTTAGGATTAAGTGTATGGATGAGGGGTGTTAGGGTGAGGGGTGATAGGGTTAGGTGTATAGATGAGGGGTGTTAGGGTGAGGGGTGTTAGGGTGAGGTATCTAAGGTATCTTAGCGTTAAGTGTTATGGCACTCCCATATTTATTCTAATTCTTATTGGATTTCTGTTATGTTATAAAAAGAGGGGACCTTTCCTGTTGGCTGGCTGTACGTGACCATGCGCAGTGGTGGCCATCGGCCACTAGGTGATGCCGCCACTTTTGCTGATAATTTCTTAGGGTTAGGCGTTAGGGTGAGGGGTATTAAGGTTTGGTGTTAGGGTGAGGGATGTTAGGGTAAGGTATCTTAGGGTTACATGTTATGGTTCTGGTAGTGACAGATTATAAGCATTACAGTGAAAAAAAAAATCACGGACATCTCAGCAGCGCCACCTCGTGTTCCATGGCCGCAACTGCACATGGCCAGGCAACAGGAACGATCCAAAAAAGGTGGTATTTAATTTTTAATGGCAGACTACACATTTTTTATTTCTTGCGTGCGATTCACACACTGCACTCTCCAAGCCAGCTTGTTTAAATGAATAAAGTGTTCTGAGAACCTGTAATATTGATTGATTAGTTGGGTGTCCTGAGCTGGTAAGAGATAATCTGTATTACACCATTTAGAGAAATACCAACATTTCAAAAATATAAAACTAGTACACATTATAGTCAGCTTTAATTCTATGAAAAATATCCTAGGCCACAAGTGTGGAATTTCAGATTAATACATGTCATGTGTCAGTGACATTAATATTCTAAAACTGAAAGGGATGAGCCAAGAAGTTGCTGAGTTGTTGAAATATCAATCATAGAAAGTGCCTAAATAAGAAACAAAAAAACTTTTAATATGTAAAAAAGAATGAATGATCTGTTAAAATAATTGTATCTTATAGAGAAGTACTTAAGGTGTATCATACCACTCATAGGATCGAGAAATATCCTGGGGTGGTCGTGGGTTTAGTTGATTTGAGGATCTTGTCTCTGGAGAGTGGAAGGAGCTATAACTGGTACTTAAACACCACTCGGGGAACCATATACAGATTCACCACCCCAATAAGAAGTGCCATAGAAGATCCAAAGGAGAAAAGAAATGAGATTTGGATAAAAAAAGAAAGCAGGTTCAATGAGGAACTGTAGTCTAAATTTCTATAGCGATAAGAAACAAAATATATTGGTTGCTGAAATAGTAAATGAGTTAATAATGCAGGAAGTGGAAATAGCAAAAGTTAGAAGTGAAAATAAGAAGTGAAAATAGCAAAAGTCAAGAACTGCACAGCTGTAAGAACTACTCTCCACCTAAGGAATGTCTGAGCACCTTGAACAAATCGAAAATATTACATTTTGCTTCTTGAGTTCCATTTACCCTGATGGTGAACCTGCAGTATGGATAGGCACATTGGGTTGGGAGACTGTTGAGCACATATAACTACAAAAGAGACATCATTTTCTAAAGCGGAGGGGGGCAGCTCGTAGCTAGACGGGCGGCCAACATGCCAGCATTGCATTATCTCTCTTCCTGTATTCAGGACCCCTCTCTCTCTTAGCCCCGCTCGGTTACTCATTCTGATTGATCCATCTGGGCTCAATAGAGACATGGGCCCTCATTCTATTATCGGCCGTAAATCGGCCGTAAGGCTGCGATTCCTTGCGGGGGTTCAGTTAACTCGCGATTCTATTATACGGCCCCGCAAGGATCTCCTTTTACGGCCGGCCGCATATCTTTGAACCGGCCGTAAGCTGTGAAATATAAAAACTGAAAAATAAATTCAAGCCTGCACTGTACAGCTCTGTAAATGCTAGGGATCATATTGGGGGACATGAGGATTAAAAGGAACCCACTCTCAAGCTTGCACATCTGCCCAAACCCGAGTTCAAATTAACTGTTTATTTTCCGGCTGCGGCGTGGGTGTGTCTGAGGTGCTCCAAGCACTCTGGACTTTTTACATGGATATTTTACGGATATTAAAAATAAAATATTTTACGGATTTGAGTACAGGATAATTATGTGCTATTTTTTCTAACACCTAAAATCCCTTTATAGTCTTCTCAAAGTGCAGGATGGCTTTATTTGAGCTATTTTATGTGCTTAATTGGTGCTAGCGAGACCTCTTTCCTGCAAGTAAGCTGCGGCTCGTTTTTAGCCTTGCAGAGAGGTTTCCCGGAGCAATTGAATTGCAAATCTCTTGCGGCCGTTTTAGATCAAAGGCTTTCCTCCGGCGCGAGCGGCCGCAAGAGATAGCAAGGCACCGGCCGCAAGCCTGCCGGAATCCCCGGCCGTAAGGGAATAGAATAGCAGAATAGCTTGCGGCCGGTCCTTGCGGCCCCGCAACGGCTGCGGCCGCTAATAGAATGAGGCCCATGGAGTGTTGGTGGCCCTCATAGTATTGAGTTGCCTAGCACTGTTCCAGAGTATATTATGTAATTTTCTTCATAAACTCTAAAAAGCAAATACATTTGTATTTCTTAGCATTGGATGCATCAATATTACAAAAAAAAATGGTGAGACTTCTGATTGATACGTTGATATAGTGTGGAATAAGATATTGACTTTCCTTCTTGATCGCTACCTTGTGAAGGGGCTTATGTACCTCAATGAAACTGTGAGCTCTACCATGTAGGGTCATCAAAGATGGGCAGGTCATAACAGAGAGGTCAAACAAATTGTGGTCCACCGGAGAAGAAACTGGCAACCCACTCCAGTATCTTTGCCAAGAAAACCTTATGCATCAGCACAAGCCGTGACACAGCAATTTTTCCTTGTGTGCTGTGGTCCATAGGGTCATGGAGAGTCGGACCCAACTCGTGCTTCACTTTAGTGTTAGTTCAAAAGACAAGTCAATAATACAAATATAGACACAAGAGGAAATGGAAAGAGACAACATGGGAAAGTGTTAAACGATCACTGTGGTCAACTATTTTCAATATGGTTCTTTAAATATTTGAGCTTGTAACAGGAAAAAATGTTTTTAGAGCGTTAAAAAAATAAGCACAGCAATTGCTTTTTACATTTTTTTCCAAATTTTCATTGCTGCTGGATTACATTTTCTTTGATCAGCTGATCATGTTGGTTAACTTCTCAGGGGTGAGTGCCTTTGTAAACTCATGAGCTATCCATTCGACCTAATAAATGCACTTTAATTATTGTTTACACATTACCATTAAGCATCATTCTAAAAATATATACTTTTTGTCAATTTTCAATTGTAGTTCTTCAAGATAGTCTATTTTAAATACAAGATCATATGGATCATTTAAGACGTATAAATGTATCTGTAAAATTTAAGTCAAGAATCAGAATCCATATTTTTATACATATACACAAAGAAATATTTTAATATAATGGCACTGAAATGGCACATGAAGGAAGCTAAGTACGCAATGATAGTGAAAGGATACCCCTTAAAGAGACAAGCAATGCTCCCTGTTATTAATTAATAAAATAAACAACCTAAGGCCCTCATTCAATTGCAATTTGGGCAATTGAATAGGGCTCTAAATAAGCACATAACATATATTTTTTAAATAAGTTTTTAGTTAGCAAGCATCTATCCAAAAGCAAGGTTTTCACTAACTAAAAACTTCTTTAAAAAAAATATGCTATGTGCTTTTTAAGGGTCTCATTCAATTATCGGCCGCAGCCGCTGCGGGCCCGCAAGGACCGGCCGCAAGCTTTCCGGCTATTCTATTTTTCCTCCGGCCGGGGATTCCGGCAGGCTTGCGGCCGGTGCCTTGCTATCTCTTGCGGCCGCTCGCGCCGGAGGAAATCCTTTGATCTAAAACGGCCGCAAGTAAATCAGTCGTAAGAAATTCCTATTTGCAATTCAATTGCTCCGGGAACCCTCTCTGCAAGGCTAAAAATGAGCCGCAGCTTACTTGCAGCAAACAGGTCCCGCTAGCACCAATTAAGCACATAAAATAGCTCAAATAAAGCTATCCTGCACTTTGCGGAGTCTATAAAGTGATATTCGGTGTTAGAAAAAATAGCACATAATTACCCTATACTCAAATCCGTAAAATAATATTTTTTTAATATACGTAAAATATCCATGTAAAAAGTCCAGAGTGCTTGGAGCACCTCAGACACGCCCACGCCGCAGCCGGAAAATAAACAGTTAATTTGAACTTGGGTTTGGGCTGATGTGCAAGCTTGAGAGGGGGTTACTATTGATCCTCATGTCCCCCAATATGATCCCTAGCATTTACAGAGCTTTACAGTGCAGGCTTGAATATATTTTTGCGTTTTTATATTTCTGAGCTTACGGCCGGTTCCAAGATATGCGGCCGGCCGTAAGGGGAGATCCTTGCGGGGCCGTATAATTGAATCGCGAGTTAACTGAACCCCCGCAAGGAATCGCAGCCTTACGGCCGATTTACGGACGGTAATAGAATGAGGCCCTTAGAGTCCTATTCAATTGGCCAAATCGCAATTGAATGAGGCCCCATGTGTTTAATTGCATATTTAAACATAATTTTATTAACAAATTTTTAAAAGTTCGGTTTTTACTCACTGACGCCTTCCAAATTGTCCCAACAAAGTTCTACTACCTATAGCTCATGCATACAATGGCCCTCATTCAATTGCAATTTGGCCAATTGAATAGGGCTCTAAATAAGAACATAACATATTTTTTAAAGAAGTTTTTAGTTAGTAAACATCTATCCAAAAGCAAGGTTTTCACTGACTAAAAATGTCTTTAAAAAATGTATGCTATGGCCCTCATTCAATTGTGATTTGGCCAATTGAATAGTGCTCTAAATAAGCATATAACATATTTTTTTTAAATAAGTTTTTAGTTATTGAAAACCTTGTTTTTGGATAGATGTTTACTAACTAAAAACTTCTTTAAAAAAATATGTTATGTGCTTATTTAGACCCCTATTCAATTGGCCAAATTGCAATTGAATGAGGGCCTATGTGCTTATTTAGAGCCCTATTCAATTGGCCAAATCACAATTGAATGAGGCCCAATATGTCTGTAGTACTACATGTACTAACCATTGCAAGACTCGGTTTCAGTAGCAATGCAGCTGCTGAGACACTATGGGCCTCATTCAATTGCAATTCGGTCAATTAAATAGGGGTCAAAATAAGTACATAACATTTTTTTTTTAAATAAGTTTTTAGTTGGTAAACATCTATCCAAAAGCAAGGTTTTCACTAACAAAAAACATCTGTAAAAAAATATGCTATGTGCTTATTTAGAGCCCTATTCAATTGGCCAAATCGCAATTGAATGAGGCCCCATGTCTAATACTAATTAAGTTTGTTTTAATAACATTCAATTCAGAATATTTTTATTTATAGGTCTAGATTTAATTTCTACCATAACTGTGAACTTGTCTGTGTCCCTTTAAAAAGACTCTTGAGGCAAAATTGTTTTCCTATATATTAATTTTTTAAATAGGTTACTTAATTAATGTTATCCTACACCATGTAATTACTTCTAAGAAGTCCCCAGAGTAACAGATTATCACCTTCTGGAGAATCCCCTTTTCTTCTTGTTCTGTCTCACCAGAGATGCCATGATGTGACTTACATCCATGTCCATAGTGGAGAAACTTCACACTACTAGTACATCATGCTGCTCAGACACACATCAAGCCTATGTGGAGTGAAAACCAAGGAGACGGCCACCAAGAAGGGAAACCACTCAAGCCACATAATTGTTTAACTACATATCACTGGGGCTGTCCCAAGAGGAGCTGGGGCTAGTGAAGACCAAGTAAGTGATAACTAAATCCGAACCTAATTTTATATTTGTGTGTATCAAATTCAACAGAGCAGCTGATTTGGAGCAACTGATTGGCTGGTACTCAAGATTCTCCTGTGATTATGGCTTTAGGTCACAGATGTGTAACATGGCAGCTCTCCTGACAGAGAATTGGATGAAAAGGGGACAGTCCCAGAAGGTAATTATATATTACTAAAAATATTTAAAATTAGAGTTCCTTTAAAAACGTTTGCTGTTTCTCCAGTCCCAGTACTTGCACAGTAGCATATCTTCTTATCTTATTGCTGTACCAGGAGTCTCACACCTGTAGATGAAGAAATGTAACATGAGTGTCCAGTGTCCTATATGGATCAGAGGCACCAACTGACTCACCAAAAGGGTCTCTCACCTTTCTTGTTACAGCAAAGGAGAACTGGCACAGCCACCACTAGAATCAGGGCCCCGAGTATAATCCTAATCAGATTGAGGATACCAAATGAGTTGTCTGATGGGACTGGGCGATCTAGAAAATATTACGCTGACGTTTATGAGAAAAAATGTACTTTTTGTTAGTGCTACTAAATGGAATCTTCATTTTTTTTGCTCAGCAAATACTTTAACTTGGTGACAATTAATTTTATCCTCCTCAATGTTGTCTTATAATACAATTATTAGTTGGGCAGGGCTATGATAGCATTGAGCTGCGGGGTCATGACATCATCATGTGACAAGGCCTGAGAGCCGGTATAACAGCCGCCATTGCACACCTCAGAGAAACAGAGAGACAGCACACAGACAGACAGTAAATAGAGAGACAGACAGACAACAAAGTGAGAGAGAGAACCCACCACACACACAACTCAGCAAAGGTCGCCACACACCACAGCAAGCGCCATAACAGCTGCCATTACACGCCTGAGAGAGACACAGCACAGCGAGAGACAGCACAGAGATAGACTGCATACAGACAGCACAGAGAGACACAGCACAGAGAGGGACAGCACAGAGATAGACAGCATACAGACAGCACAGAGAGAGAGACAGCACAGAGAGAGATAGCACAGAGATGGACAGCATACATACAGCACAGAGAGACACAGCATAGAGAGAGACAGCACAGAGATAGACAACAGACAGCACAGAGAGAGATACCACAGAGATAGACAGCATACAGACAGCACAGAGAGACACAGCACAGAGAGTGACAGCACAGAGATAGACAGCATACAGACTGCACAGAGAGACACAACACAGAGACAGCACAGAGACAGACAGCACATAGATAAACAGCACAGATAGAGACAACACAGAGAGACAAAACAGAGACAGGCAGCAAACAGACAGCACACAGACAGACAGCACAGAGAGAGACAGACATATAGCAAAGAGTGAGAGAGAACCTGCAACACAATAAAGCAAGGGTCGCCACACACCACAGCAAGCGGCATAACAGAACATTATTAATCTCATAGAGAGAGAAACACAGCAAAGAGAGAGACAGCACAGAAGACAGACAACATACAAACAGACAGCACAGAGAGATAGAGAGACAGCACACAGAGAGATAGCACAGACAAAGAGGTAAGCTTTCACGTGGTATAATGGAAAGTTTTGAGGAGGGAGGAGTCTGCTGCTCTCAGTGCTGATTAAAAGTTAGTAAGTATTAAAGGGACTTTCAGTGTCGTGCAGGCTGCATGTTTATGCAAATGAATAACACCCACATACTAATGATCTGATTTGATATGCTAATTAGAATCTCAGTCTGATTGTATGTCTCAGTGGCATCAGCATAGCCACAAACACAGTGATACATATCTCAGCAATGATTTACAGTAAAGAAAAATGACTAGTACAATGTATAACTAATTTTTAAGATAATCAACTTCCTGTTGGTGTGTCAGTGTCCCTTTAACAAATTTATCTGTGCAGGCATAAAATGCTGTACTCACCTAAAACAGGTCAGCTATGGGTTAACTGGTCAGTGCAATGTAATCTGAGTCTAGGGGAAATCTGTGCTATAAATCATAGCCTCCACCATAGAGCCTCACACAGCGCACTTTGCACTCGGCACACTCATAATTACTCACGCAGCAGCCGGTTGGCAGAATAGATCATTATAACAAATCATTGTGTGCCATTTCCACATTTGTTTTGACAAATAATGATTTTTGTGCTAGTTGGAAACTGAACAAGTAAATGAAATCCTGTTGTATGAGCACTGCACTGGTATTATATTTCAGAGTAATAAGACTACAGGTGTCATAATGTTTAGATATACCTGAGATGACCCAACTGTCTTTGTATTATAAGGAGCTCACCTGTCACATTGAGGAATGTTCCACTCCCGTTTCCAGGTATCACATTGTGTAACACAACCTGACAGATATATACTCCAGTGTCTGTAAGTTCCACTTTGTGTAGTATAATAGCAGCTGAACTTTTTCCCATGATATCAACTAGATTCCATTTGAAGACTCTGCCCATGAACCCTGGACATGTATCACAGACCTCAGGCCCATCCAGCACATGTCTGTACCACTTGACATATCCGATCAGTGACCTTTCAGAGCTGATGAAGGTGTAGTTACAGTGTAAGGTCACTGTGCTGCCCTCAGTGGTGGTCATTACAGGAACCTGGTAAATGTGGATACTCTGTGAGAGAGACCCTGAGAGACACAGGGACCAAACCCAAAAAAAGATAAATATAAGATGTCACATTTTATAGTAATACATAGTATAAGAATTACACTGCATGCATTTAGTGGTGGAGCTATGGCTGGTGCAGCAGGTGCAAAGGTTAGGGGCTCTCTGCTATTGGCAACAAATGAGGAATATTAATTATTAATAAATAAATTAATTTATGAGGATGGCTTATAATTACTTTTTAGAAAGTTAATCTGATCCTTATAAAAAAGATCTAATCATCTTTTTTTATTGACCCCATTGACTGGATAGAAAAGTTACAATGGGGTCGCACAATTTTTTGCACTGGGCACTAGCTCCATCACTTCATTCATTGTTGTTAATGAACTGTAATATATCCAACCATGTTTTGTTTTTTTTAAAAAGAGAAACACTAAATACCTTAAGATAAATATAAATATATGTGGCTTACACAGCCCGGAGCCATATGAGAGGCCATTCATTTTGGTATTTTACACGTCATAAACAAGTAAGTATGTTTATTCATTATATTTCTGGCAAGAAAAATATTTTTTTTCTACAAAAGTTATCGCTAAAAATTATTGAGATTATAGCACCAATAATCTGCCCATTCTATCTACCTAAAAACAGTACTCTGTCACTACCAGAATAAGATGGTTTGTTTAGGTTATTTTAAAGAGCAAGAAAAGTGGCTATACATTGTATTAGTTATTTTTTCCTAAAGTGTATTATTCCTGAGAAATTCAGTAATATTTGTCTTACATTCTATGCAAGTGAGTGGCTTCCAAATACTAATAATGATCCTTTAATTAATTAGAATCACAGTCTGCTTGTCTGCCTCTTGGTGGCTAAAACAATGTTCCCCAATGTTCTCATTCAGTTACACCCCCTCCCAAACCCTTATCAATTACTCTGAGAATACTGAGCAGCACATTAGCTTTAAACACAATCCTGTATTTACTGTTTAAAAAAAAGGCTAGCACAATGTAGAGTCAGTTTTTATGACCCTTTAACATGAAACCAACCTATTTTTTCTTATATAAGTAGTGAAAGCACTTGCAGTTGTAGGTGCTACATTCCCATTATGCAGATAAAGTCTCCTCTTTACATACTGTATTTTATCTGTTGATGTATCAGTATTTGTATTAATGTATCCTGTATATTTCTACTTAGATTGCACTTTCTTCCAATAAAAAAATAAATAATAAAAAAACATGTTTAATGGTTTAATAACAATGAATATATGGCGGAAAGGCGCTGAGTGCATTGATGTTAAACCTAGTGATTGACTCCTAACTTAACTGCATATTTAAATAAAAAAACGTACAGATTTTCTTATTTTCGATTATTTTTATACAGTATTTGTAACATTTACGTATCACTTCTAGCCACATTAAATTCCCCATCGTCCCTGGTACAGCCGCAAAGCCTGCGGGCTTGAAATTTGGCGGAGATACAGAGCGATAAAATTAGACAAGCCTGCAACGTAGGCGGCCAACATCCAAACCCGTAAACCATTCTTGCGCACGCAGCATTTGCGGCCGTGAACATGATCAATTAGTCATATCCGTAGTTACGGGTTTAGACGGAGCCAATAGTAAAAGAGACCGTCATCATTACGTCACTAAAATAATGGAGGTAAGATTTCAATCACTTACGAGTTGCAAACAGACCCGCATTCCAGAAATATTGCAATATGAAATAATCAATCTATCCTATATTCTAGTCCATTCGAGTTCCATTATATGTATTAACACATTGATTGCCGGGATCGATATAACAGGGAAATCAAACATAAAATTAATTATTTTTTATTGCAAATTTGCGAGCTTGAGAATATTGTGCTATTAATTTTATTACCTAACATCGCTTTCCCTTTAAGATACAGTAGTGTGTGTATGTGCATTTACAGTGCTACGGACGGGACTTCAGTGGGTAGCTGAAAGAGGACAATTTAATAGCTGTAACTTAACTCTTGCAGGCTCCTTTACGGGCTACAATTTCTAAAGTTGGAGCAATTTAATGGGGCTTTAGGTGGATTAAACAAAGATTGTGTTTTTTCACCCAATTCTATGAAAGCATGTGTGGTAAATGTGTTGGTGGTGCCCAGAAAATTTTATGAGGTTACAAATGTTTTTTCTGAATTATCTTTATTTAAAATAGTATTTTGAAGATAAATGTAACCTGTAACATGAACCCTATCACTGACCCCTATTCCTCCCACGTAACCATATATCACTTTTTTGAAGGGATAAAACTATCAGTCTTATTAAATTGTGATTTGGCCAATTGAATAGGGCTCTATATAAGCACAGAGCATGTTTTTTGTAATTAAGTTTTTAGTTAGTGATCTTCTATACAAAAGCAAGGTTTTCACTAACTAAAAACTTCTGTAAAAAAAATATGCTCTGTGCTTATATAGAGCCCTATTCAATTGGCCAAATCACAATTTAATAAGGCTGTGTATGTCCAGCCCAGCCATATACTTCTTTCTATATCCGATTTGTTTCCAGCAGCTGTCCCAAACTTCCAGGACAAAGAGAGCGTCATATATGGAAGTGTCCTTGAGTTTATAGGTTTGAAGACAAAAACAAGAATAATAAATATAATTCACCCATAGTATTGTAGTATTTTGGTGTAATAATGTTTTAATTGCTCTGTATGTCCGCATTTACCAGCATTATCACAGTTATTTCTCAAATAAAATGGAATTATACTTAAAAATATTCCCAGCTAAGCATGTGTTCTATGTATCCCCCATTGTGTAATTATTTCTGCATTACTGAACACTTACATAATAAAGTATGATATAACATGGAATAGTCTCTTAATACATTAGTTACCCTGATGTACCTTATTGCCGTCAGTGTGTCCTCTATCATGTCCTTACCTTGCAGGGCTCCCAGTATAAGCAGCAGTATCTCACTTCCCACCATGATGGAGAAAAGAACAAAAACTCTGGTTCAGGAAGAGAAGATGAAACGAGAAACCAAGGTTTAAATGTGTTTTAAAATTGTCTTGTATATTTATCTTGTGTGAGAAGCCAAAACTATCCCTGATTCGTTCTATAAATGAAGACACATATGTGAGACAGGACATAAGAGGTCTGGACCTTACACTGTAGAGCTCTGATGGTTTTGGAGGTTGGTTTGTGGCGTTAATTATATATAGGAACAAAATAGTGGGAATTGTGGGAGCTCATCATCATACCGAGAACTATGTGGTTTCCTTCATGTTGAATAAAGAAAAAGACAAACACACTGAATTTGAGAAAATTCAGCATTACATGTACGTAGGTCTTGAAGGAAATAATAGGATCACAAGAAGCCGCCATTTGCTTTATTCAGGCGCAGCATACAATACAGGTCAGTAGTCGTGCACTCTGAGTGCAGAGAGAGGGCTTATAATGTTATCATCTCCCTGACCTAAGTAAGTAAATACAGCATGCTACTACTTTTATTTTATACAACTGGAAAAAGAGCATCTTATCCCTCACACAAGACATATTATGCAGGTGTACAAGTCTACACCCACAAGTTCTGTCCATCTTGCAACTGTCTTCTACACAACAAGGTAAATTTCTCTTGGTCTGCAATATTCAGCGTTAATAAACATTGTGTTCTTGCAACATTTCTCCAAATTAACAATCGTCAGATATTTTTGACATTCTACAATGTCATCTTATTAGCAAAGGGCATCTTTATCATCATCACACTGCAATGCAAAATCATCTTGATTAGGGTGGATCCAAGCAGGTCAGGTGAAAATAATCATGCTGTCCTCTCACATGTACCCTAGTCAGCAATGATCATTGAGGAAATGAAGATATTAACTCATTCATGGTTGAAACTTGTAACACAGTCCAATATGCTTGAAAACACAATATTTGGGATGTTATCTAGAAACCATAAGATTTGGGAGAAATTTGTCTTCTTACAGGTCTCATTTGTAAGCAGTATGGATCTCTGAAGTAGTATTTAAGGTTAAACAAGTCAAGTTTTATTGCCACTGTCCACTATTATTATGAATTAGTAAGTAGTATTTAACTGGGTAATCATAAAATAACCCTTCTTTTACAGATTTTTTTAGTTTTCGTCAATTTTCTCTCTTCCCACTTTTTTTCAGCATTCATCTTTGTGTCTTAGAAGATTGCGCCATTGAGTAATCTTGTGAAGCACTGATTTTGGGACTTTCTTTTTAAAGATCTACCTCGTTCTACATACAGTATCATAGAGGTGTTTAATCATTTCGTAACTGTCAATTGGTTTGACTTTTTCCTGAGGCTGATTTATCGCCCCAAATTCTAATAAATAACACAAGAGGATACTTTAGGTACACAGGCCCTCATTCAATTGCAATTTGGCAAATTGAATAGGGCTCTAAATAAGCACATAGCATACTTTTTTTAAAGACGTTTTTAGTTAGTGAAAACCTTGCTTTTAGATAGATGCTTCCTAACTAAAAACTTCTTTAAAAAAATATGTTATGTGCTTATTTAGAGCCCTATTCAATTGGCCAAATTGCAATTGAATGAGGGCCACAGACTCTAAAGCACAGAATTGCTTATTGTTAATAAGAACAACACAGGACTTTATATTTACAAAATATGTTTTTATCATTGTTGCTTTTGATGTAGTTTTGATCCAGGATTTTCCAGTGGCACTCTTGGGTTCCAGCTTTTCACTCCATATAATCATAGACAGGCAATGCATAGTACGTGTACCTACGTTGCTTCTAAGAGGGTGTGGATTCAACATTTTGCATCTCTACTCCCTTTCATAATTTAACATTCATAGTTACATAGTTACATAGTTACATAGTAATTAAGGTTGAAAAAAGACTTTCAGTCCATCAAGTTCAACCTGTTAAGATCTCCTCTGATCTGCAATATGCGGATTAGTTATTAATTAAATTATTGATTAAATAATTATTAATAGTATAGTATTGGAGAATGAATAAAGAGTTAGTCCATCAAGTTCAACCTTTTTAGATCTCTATTGATCTTCTTAATTTGGAATATTTATTATTATTGTTAATTGTTAATTATTGTTAATTGATCCAGAGGAAGGCAAACATAAAAAAAAAAACCATTGAAACTTTGCCAATTGTCTCATAAGGGGAAAAAAAAGCAAAATTCCTTCCTGACCCCAGAAACTGGCGATCAAATTTCTCCCTGGATCAATATTCCTTGCTAGTTATCTAGGATAGCCTTGAATGCCCTCTTTATTCAGAAATATATCTAACCCCTTTTTGAAGTTGTCTATCGAATTCGCTGTCACCACCTCCTTTGGTAGAGAATTCCACAGTTTAACCACCCTAACTGTGAAGAACCCTTTTCTTTGTTTAAGGTGAAATCTTTTTTCCTCTAACCTCAACGGATGTCCTCTTGTCAGTTGAAAATCTCTTGCTACAAAAAGTTCACTTGACAAAGCCTTATATTGACCCTGGATGTATTTAAATAACGTAATCATATCTCCTCTTAGACGCCTTTTTTCTAGCGAAAATAAGTTTAATTTTGCTAGTCTTTCTTCATAACTTAGCCCCTCCATTCCCCTTATTAGTTTTGTAGCCCTTCTCTGTACTTTTTCCAGCTCTAAAATGTCTTTTTTGTGAGGTGGTGCCCAAAATTGTACTCCATATTCCAAATGAGGGCATACTAGAGATTTGTATAGTGGCAGAATTATATCTTCTTCCCTGGCTTCTATACCCTTCCTAATACATGCTAATATTTTATTTGCCTTTGCAGCCGCTGCTTGGCTTTGAGCGCTGTTACCTAGGTGGTTGTCCACTAGTACTCCCAAATCCCTTTCAATTACTGATACCCCTAGATTTGCTCCATTAAGATTATAGATTGCTTGGCTATTGTTCCTTCCCAAATGCATAACCTTACATTTATTTGTATTAAATCTCATCTGCCATTTAGCCGCCCATTTCTCTAATTTATGCAAATCCTTTTGTAGGGAAAGTACATCATTATCTGATTTTATTACCTTGCACAACTTAGTGTCATCAGCAAAAATGGAGACACTACATTCGAGTCCTACTTCAATGTCATTAATAAATATGTTAAAAAGGAGAGGACCCAATACTGAGCCCTGAGGAACCCCACTTATCACATTAGACCAATCGGAGTATGTTCCATTTACAACAACCCTTTGCTTCCTGTCTTTTAGCCAGCTCTCGATCCATGAGCAGATATTTACTGCAATTCCTATATCCCTTAGTTTGCTCACTAGTCTTCCATGTGGCACTGTATCAAATGCCTTTGAAAAATCTAAAAAGAGTTGCCCTGATCCAAGTTCCTACTAACCTCCTCATAAAAACTAATTAGATTGGTCTGACACGACCTTTCCTTCATAAATCCATGTTGACTGCTACCTATGATCCTGTTCAAATAGACATATTCTTGTATTCTGTCCCTTATTAACCCTTCTAAAAGCTTCCCAACTACAGAAGTGAGGCTCACTGGTCTATAATTCCCCGGATTTGCTCTAGATCCCTTCTTAAATATAGGTATCACCTCTGCTTTTCTCCAGTCATCTGGTAGAGACCCTGTAGTGAGCGAGTCTTTAAAGATTAGATATAATGGTTTGGCTATTACAGAACCCAGCTCCCTCAGTACCCTTGGATGTATTCCATCAGGACCTGGGGCTTTATTAACATTTATTTTCTCCAACCTCTTTTGTATTTCTTCCTGCGTTAACCAATTATTTAGTGAAGGTAGTGTAGCCCCATTATGTTGCAGTGTCCCAACCACTGGTACCTCCCTTGTGTAAACCGACGAAAAGAACCTATTTAGCTCATCTGCCTTTTCCTGGTCACTAATTATCAGATGGCCTGTGTCACATTGTAATGGTCCTATTGATTCCTTCCTGGCCTTCTTCCCATTAATATATTTATAAAATATTTTAGGGTTAGTCTTACTTTCCATTGCAACTGACTTCTCATTTTCTATTTTAGCCAGTCTAATAGCCCTTTTGCAAGCCTTGTTGATTTCCTTATAGTCACATAAAGATGCCTCTGTTCCCTCCTTCTTGTATAATTTAAATGCATATTTCTTTTTCCTCATCATGATCTTTAAGTCATTGTTAAGCCACATGGGATGTGATTTACTCCTATTTATTTTATTTCTACATGGTACATGCTGATGAGTATGTTTATTTAGTAAGGATTTGAATGTTGTCCATTTATTTTCAGTATTCTTCCCTGTAAGTTCTTTGTCCCAGGCTATATGTTGTATTGCTGCCCGTAGCCCATTAAAGTTAGCCCTTTTAAAATTTAGAGTTTTTGTTGGCCCCTTACAACTTTGTTTTTTGTATTCAATCTCAAATGAGACTGTGTTGTGATCACTGTTCCCCAAGGGTTCCCCTATTTTTACATTTGATATTATATCAATATTACTTGTGATGACTAAATCCAAGATGGCCCCATTTCTAGTAGGTTCTTGTATTACTTGGGCTAGATAATGATCCCTGAGTGTACTCAAGAACCTGCTCCCCTTAGCTGAGCTGCTGGTCTCGTTTATCCAGTTTATATCAGGGTAATTAAAGTCTCCCATTATTAGAACTTGCCCATGCTTAGCTGCATTTCCAATCTGTAACAATAATTGTATTTCCTCACTTTCAGCTATATTTGGGGGTTTATAGCATACTCCCACCAATATGCATTTAGAATTAGCTCCTCCACTATTTAGCTCAACCCACAAGGATTCAATGATGCCGTTAGTGCCAGCATAAATATCTTCTCTAACTATAGGCTTAAATTCAGGCTTAACATAAAGACAGATCCCTCCTCCTCTTTTACCATTTCCCCTATCTTTCCTAAATAGGTTATAACCATCCAGATTAACAGTCCAGTCATGAGATTCATCCCACCATGTTTCCGTAATGCCTATTAAGCCCCATTTTTCTTGTACTGCTAATATTTCTAGCTCATCCATTTTCCCAGGCAAACTTCTTGCGTTTGCAATCATACACTTTATGTTGCTATGGCTCTGCTGATGTGAAGTGCCTGCCACTGTATTTGAGGCCCCTATTAATATCTCCCTACTTTCTATTGTAACCCTCCCCCCGTCTCCTCCCCCATGGGTAAATAATTCATCCCTTTCCCTCTCTACCCTATTTACCCCAATACTTCTATATAGTCCCTCCCCCCCACCTACAAGTTTAAAAACTCCCCCAGCCGTTCTACCATCCTATTCCCTAGCTCAAAAGCGCCCTCATCATTAAGGTGCAATCCATCCCTGCTATAGAGATTGTACCCAAGTGAGAAGTCAGCCCAGTGCTCTAAAAACCCAAAACCCTCTGCACTGCACCACTTTTTTTATATATTAACACTGAATGCAGTTATTTTATGTATCTTATATCATGTCCATGTGATATAAGGTATATAGGCAGAACTACTTGCATACAAACATTTTATTCGGCACAGAAGGAATATTCTAGGGAACACACTGGAAATGTTTTCTCACATGAAGAGTCAGTGAGAAAATGTCAGAAATAATATTAATAAAATAATATATATTATGGGGCATAGTCTTGCAGGTTGGTGACACAGGAGAGATGAAATTAGGGTTGACGGACTATTCATAAGTGTGTATATGTGTGGATACCAATATACTCTGATGTCAGTGATCAGAATGTATGTATCTGTACATAGCTGAAAGTGGATATTTATATATCTCCACAAATGGTGTCCAAGGACCTGCATGTGCAATTATATATGAATGTTTCAGCATGCATGTATGTGTTATGTCCATGGATGTGAATATGTGCATAGACATTTTAGTGTGCATAGCTTTGTAAGTGTGCCATTATGCATTGACTTATTAGCATGCATAGATGCGTAAGTAAGAATGGATGTGTAAAGTGAATAGATGGGTCAAAGTGCACTAATGTGTCAGCCTGCAAGGATGTGAAAGCAGACACGTTAATTTGAATTCATTATTTAAATGAACTGAGCAATAATGTTGGTACTTGTTCTCTCCATTTCTTCAGCAGGTTGTCTGAAACCCTAAACAAGTTTGCATGCTTTCCCTGTTTCCACTGCAATTCCCCTCGTTCCCACAATCTTTCCATCTACACTATAAGGTTTTTTTTTATTGGTAGAATTAACTATTGTGCCATCCTTTGATAGTGTAATAGATGATGGGGATTTGGGTGCCATGATGAGACATCCTATGGCCAGGCTAAAGTAACTTGTTGGCCAAATAAAGATATTTGACTCAGATATAGTTGACGCAGATTATTAACCAGACAACTTGTGACTTTAAAAAGTAAACACACTATATAGATAAACAAAATTAATGTACCAACAAGGCATCACATTTACTTGTAGTATGTGCATTTTGTTATTGTTGTTTAATCAAGTCATGTCCAACTCTCTGTGACAATATGGACCGCAGCACACCTGGCACATCTTTTGTCTGGTTGTGCTTAATCATAAGATTTTGTTGGCAAAGATACTGGAGTGGGTTGCCAGTTCCCCTCTAGTGAACCATGATTTGTCTGACCTCTGCAATGACCTGCCTATCTTGGATGACCCTACATGGTATAGCTCACAGCATCATTGAGGTACCCAAGTCCCTGCACCACGACAAGGTAGCGATCCAGAAGGGAATATACCATTTAGAGTTAGGTATATATTATATATATATTACATGATGAGATTATGTGCTGATTTATGCACATTTATATTCTCTGTTGTCTAGTTAACTAGAACAGTAATTAGAACAGTAACTAGAAATTAGATGTCACCACAACTTTCTCAGGTTTAACACAACTAAAGAAGGAATTTGAAAGCATAAGCATAAAAGGAATGGTTTAGGAAACATTTTTGTGATCTTCATAGGTGCACAATAATACAAATATAGATACAACACACGGAAGAGGAAGTGATGAATGAGACAAAAGAGAAAAGTGAGAGAGGGAGCAAATAATGAAAGAAAAAACTGGGGGAAGGAACTGGGTGGATGGGGGGTACAAATCCGCCACAGAACATATGGAAAAGGACATAGAACATGTTATTAAATAAATTGAGCTGCTGCCTGCCTGTTTCTTTAAGGCAGTAGCGGTAGCGTCATTGTAAACATGATCACGATCGCGCATGTAAAATGTGCTCTCCCCTCCCTGTGATGTGCTGCGCAGAGCACAGGCTGTGAGGTTATATGACTGCAGGACCCTGCTGCAGAAGGTGTCAAACTAGGTCACCTCGTTTTGGGCTCCTATACTTCCTAGAGATTCACAAAAAATCTATTATATAGATTATATAGACTATGGGCCATATTCAATTCGAAGCCTGCAACTTGATCGTCTGCGAGTGTGTTGCGGGCTCCCATTTGTCTCCGATTCCGGTGCTATTCAATTGCTCAAGCCCGCAAGTTGCGGACCCGAAGCAAAAACCGTAAACCATGCACTGGTTCGGAGCAGTTTAGGGCGGGAACATGATCAATCGAGCAAGCCCGTAACCTCCCATTTCGAATCAGCCAATAGAAAATGAGACTGTTATTATTACGGCACAAAAACAGGAAGGTTACATGTCAATCAATTAGGTTTGGGGGTCCAATATGCGATCAGACTCGCAAACCCTCAAAATAAAGAATTATGAATATGAATGCCAATACTGTTCTAGTCCATGTGGGTGGCCTGATATGTATTAACTCATTGAAACCCGAGATCAATTTAACCCCAAAATGAAACATAAAAAATAACTCTAATTTCTTGCCGATTTGCGTGCTTGAGACTGTAGTGCAATTAATTCTAATGTCTATTGTAGCTTTCCCCATTATTTACAGTGCAGTATTGATTTTTATTTGCATTTACAGTGCTATGAATAGGTGTTTAACCCCTTGCAGTTCCTCTCTAGCACTCGTTGGATTTTTCCCTTCATTTCCCGTTCACGGGTGTGAAAACATTTGTTGGCTTGGGGCAATTGAGCAATTGAATAGAGATTTGCGATTTTAGCCCTGCGAAAGTGAAAGATCAATGGCTTCTGGAGGCTGTAGGTTATGAGTTTAACCATCGCCTGTAAAAAGACGCCAAATGAATAGCAAATTAGCTTGCAACCTCACTTAGAGGCTCCCGGATCTCCCGAAAGCTCAACTGAATGGGGCTCTATATTGTCTATATTGTATAAATAGCTCCATAAAATAATACAGAGTACATTTTTTTTCCCAGCTTCAGTACTTTAAATACGCACTGTTGACACTGTACTGTACTGTACATTTTTTTCTGAGGCAGGCTTATTATGTTTAAAAGACACATCACAACAGTCACTTTCATTGCAGAGATTTCTAACTGAACTAAAGATGTTTCTTTCTCCAGGTCTCTTTCTCCGCCCCCCCATGTCTTTCTCTCTTCCTTGCCTCCCCTCCCCTTCCTCTCTGGTCAGACCATTCTATCTACCTAAGAATCAGTACAGTCTCTTATCCGTAATCCCAAACTGCTTAAATTCCATAACAGTGTTTACCTTTACTATTTCCACTGGAAGGCAGTTCCACTTCTTTTCTTTATCCAAAGTAGTACTTTCTCACAATATCCCCTAAATCTTTAATTGTCCTACTAAAAATCATGACCTCTTGTTCTTCCATTCCTATTTTTCTGGAAGATGCCTCATCATTTGGTACGGTTCAATATTTTTATCATACCCTCCTCTTTCTTCTTTCCTCTATGCCATACATCTTAATGTCCCAAAGACTTTAATTACAAGTTTTGTTTTTTTGGCCATGCACTATTTTAGACGTCCTCCTTTGAATGCTTTATAATGTATCGACATCCTCTTTATGATGTGTTTTCCAAAAATGTATACATTATTCTAGGTGATGTTTACTTAGGGATCAATAGAGTGACATTAGTACCGATTTTTCCACTAGTAATTGCCTTACCAATACATCCAAGCTTCCCTCTTGTGTTTCCTGAGGCATTTGTATATTTTTTTAAATTGTGATATGATAACTTCCAAGTACATTTTCTCATCAGTTTACCATTACTTGAATATTTACTTTTGACTTTTTGTACCCGCTGACCTATGTCTAAATCTAGTCCAAGCGATAAAGCTAAGAATTAGTTTATTATGTGGGACAGTGTCAAAGCTTTACTAAAATATAGAAAAGCGACATATACTGCTCCACAGTGGTCCATGATTTTATTTCTGAAACTTTGTCCGATCCTTAAAAATATACCATAGTTGGAATTGCTATTAAGTTTATGTTTTTAGCTATCCTTTACAACACACATTTCTGCATAATCTACATTAGCATGCAGAATGTTTTTATTAACATTTTTTAAAATGGATACCTAATGAGGAAGTTACTCATTTAAAAAGGCCGTCCTATATTTGTCTTCTTTTATCATATGCTTACTGCGTGCAAATATTATTACCATGCTATTTATATTTATTTAACATTTTGTTTACCCTATTTATGTTCTATTTCTATTGCTCTTAAAAATAAATATCTGGTCATGGTTCAGAAATGTTGTGCAGAGTGTTTACAATGTCGCAACATATATTTTTATATACATATACAAGGCCAGATTGGATCTGGTAATTTTGATGACATTTTATTTTTGTGATGAACCGCTAAGGGTTTTTGTCGCTTTAAAATGCACTTTTGTCTCTTATACCCCTCATAACTGAGGTGAACTTTTTTCATTATGGCTCTAAAATAAAAATAGCATTTGCCTTTTAATTTTTTATCTAATTTTTCATTGATGTAGGGTTGCATTTTCTTTGATCAGATGATCACGTCTGTTACTTGTGCCCTTATTAACTAATGAGCTATCCATTAGACACAATGAAAGCACTGTTAATTGAAGTTTACACATTCCCACTATGCAGATACAAACTTTCTCTGTATTCAAAAATGTAATCAAATCATACAAAAATAAACTTTTTGTCTAATTTCAAGTGTAGTTCTTCAAAATAATCTATTTTAAATATAAGACCAGAAAGATAATTTAAGGAGAAATAAGAAATAAAAAATATAGAAGAAGAAGTGAAGGGAATAGAGATCTCAGTATAAAGCATTTTTTTAAACTTCCTGTCTTACTTATTTGTGTAGTAAGATATGTCAGAGGACACGCCCAACGGTAAAGAGAGTAAAATCATTCATACAAAATCCATAAAAGTGCAAATGTAGGCTCAGAATCCACATTTTTATACATATACACATAGAAAAATGTTATTATAATAGCACTGAAAATGACATATGAAGGAAGACAAATAGGAATGACAGAGAAAAGATACCATTTAAAGAGACATATAACTCTCTCTGTTATTAATATTAAAATAAACTAAATGTTTAATTATATATTTAAACATAGTTTTATTAACATTTGCTTAAAAGCTCTATTTTTACTCACCTCCCAAATAGTCCATATAAAGCGTTGCCCCCTGTAGCTTATGGACACAATATGTCTGTAGCACTAGATGTACTAACCAATGAAAGAACGTATTTCAGCAGCAACATGCGGCTGAGACACAATATCTAATACTAATTAAGATTTTCTAATGGCATTCAATGAAAATATTCTTATCTATAGGTGTAGGTTTAATTTCTACCATAATTGTGAATTTTGCTGTATCCCTGTATTCAGGCGAGTGTTTTGCTTTATATGAATGTTTTAAATACCATATGTTAAATAGTATATTATCCTACACCATGTAATTATGTTTTAAAATTACAAATTACTAATTCTAAGAAATCCCCAGAGTATCAGATTCTCACCTTTGGGAGATTCCCCTTTTCTTCTTGTTCTGTCTCATGAGAACTGCCATGATGTGTCTTAAATTCATGTCCATAGCACATCATGCTGCTCAGAAACACATTAAGTTCCGTGGAGAGAAAAGTCCCCAAAGAGAAGGCCCCCAAGAAGGGAAACCACTAGTCTGTGCTAAGCGGGAAGGCCAAATATGTGATAACTAAATCAGGACTTAATCTTATATTTGTGTGTATCACATTCAACAGAACAACTGACCCCGAGCAACTGATTGACTGGCTCTCATGATTCCACCATTTAATGTAGTTTATTTGATAGCAGCATAAGAAACTAGTAGCATGACGCTCCTCTCCTGTGATTATGGCTCTAAGTCACAGATGTGAAACATGGCAGCTCTCCTGACAGAGAACTAGAAGAAAATGGGCAGTTCCCCTAGGTAATTATATAATACTTTGGATTCATCAAGTAAAATTAGTCCCTTTAAAGAAAATTTGCATTATTTCTGGTCCCAGTACTTGCACAGTAGAATATCTTCTTATCTTATTGCTGTACTGTGGGTCTCACACCTGTAGATGAAGAAATGTAACATGAGTGTCCAGCATTAAACCCGATATGGATCAGAGGCACCAACTCACTCACCAAAAGGGTCTCTCACCTTTCTTGTTACAGCACAGGAGAACTGTCACAGCCACCGCTAGAATCAGTGCCCCCAGTATAATCGTAATCAGGTTTTGGATAAATAAGAGGTCTTGTGTGACTTCCAGTGCTTGGCGATCTAGAAAATATTAAGTTGAGTTTCATGGTAAAAATGTTGCTTTTTGTTAGTGCTACTAAATTGCATTTTCATGTTTTATTTCTCTTTGTTTTATGTAAATGTTTTAGCTTGGTGACAATACATTTTATCCTCCTCAATGTTATAGTCTTATAAAATGTGCTCTTCCCTTACCTCTAAGACCTCAGAGTAATAGATTCTCACCTTCTGAAACCTTCCCCTGTTCTCTCTCATCTCAGGTTCCATTTTTCACATCTGTGACCTAAGGCCACGTACACAGGGGAGGAGCCTAAGGCTGCCAGTGACTCACACGGTTGGCAAGCAGGAAGTGACATGTTTTTGTCTGAGCAACATGAGACAACTGGTAGTTAGGAGTCTTTCCCCCAAGGCCATGGACACCATTGTGAGAACAGGAAGTAAGTGAATGGTAGAGAAGGTAAGATGGCAGCACCCATGTGGTAGTACAGGTAGACACAGGGAGGATATGGGAGGTGGGAACTTTTGCTCTGGGAGCTTATTAAATGTAAGTGAAAATTTAAATGTAAATCAAAGCTTTTTAAGTAATTCTTAAAGAGCACAGAAAACTGTCTTTACATAAAGTTAGTAATTCCTGTGATATTCAGTGTTTTGCATGCTGCATTTTTATGCAAATGAATAACACCCTACATACTAATTAGTTGATTTGATATGCTAATACGATCTCAGTCTGCTTGTATATCTCAGTTGCACCAAAACAATGACCCCAAACTTGTCATTCAGTTAGACCCCTTCTTATCCCTTATCAAGTACTCTAAGATGCACATTAGTATATTGAGCAGCAGCATAGCCACAAACACAATGCTGCATATCGCCACAATGTTTTACAGTAAAGAAAAATGGCTAGTACAAGGTATAGCCAGTTTTTAAGATTTAATCACTTTTTGCAGGCATGAAATGCTGTTCTTACCTAAAACAGGTCAGCTATGGGTTAACTGTTCAGAGCACTATAAACTGAGTCTAATGGAAAGCTGTGCTATAAATCATAGCCTCCCCCATAGAGCCTCACACATCTGCACTAGGCCCGCTGATAATTACTCACGCAGCAGCCAGTGGGCGGAATAGATCATTATAACATACCATTGTTTTTTTCGAGACAAATACTAATTTTTGTGCTAACCAGTCACAGAATATGTGAATGTAACCATGTTGTATTAGCACTGCACTTAATGTAATAATATTAATATTTAATTCTTCAGAGTAAGAAATCTACAGATGACATAAAGTTTATAAACATCTGAGATAACACAACTGTCTTTGTAATAAAAGGAGCTCACCTGTCACATCGAGGAATGTCCCACTCCCGTGTCCAGGTATCACATTGTGTAACGTAACCTGTAGTTACAGTGTAAGGTGGAACCTGGTAAAAGTGGACACTCTGTGAGAAAGACCCTGAGAGACTCAGAGGCCAAATCCAAGAAAAGATAAATAAAAATATAAGATGTTACATTTCACAGCAATAAATAGTATAAGAGTTAATTACACTGCATTCTATCTACCTAAAAACCGAACTATGTCACTCCCAAATTAAGATTGTTTGTTTAGTTTATTTTAAAGAGCAAGAAAAGTGGCTATGCATTGTAATAGTTATTTTTTTCCTAAAGTGCATTATTCCTGAGAAACTCAGTAGTATTTGTCATGTATTTTATGGAAGTGAGTGGCTATCAAATAATAATAATACTCCTTTAATTAATTAGAATCACAGCTTGCTTATCTGTCTCTGGGGTCACTAAAACAATGTTCCCCAATGTTCTCATTCAGTTACATCTCGGCCCAAACCCTTATCAATTACTCTGAGCATACGGAGCAGCACATTAGTTGCAAACACAATCCTGTATTTACTGCACAATGTAAAGTCAGCTTTTATGACCCTTTAACATGAAACCAAGCTATTTAAAAAAATAGTAGGAACATTATATAAAATATACTGCATCAAATATATGTACATATAGAGCCTCATTAAATTAGCCCTCTTAGTTCTCTCGGTCCTCGGAAAAGGCAGTTTTTTGCTGTTTGCAAGGACCGATTTCCCAATACGTCCCTCGCAGCCTGCTTTGCGAGATGACTCCGAAAAATGGCCGAGAATAGGTTCCGAGAGAGCTACGGAGTCACACGCAGTCTTAAATCTATGAGGTGAATCTCGCACCTCGGAAGAATCCCTACGGGCACAAAAAGTGCTTCGCAAGGGCTTTTAAAGACTCTACAAGCTGCCTCGGAGCAGCCAGAGACAGCCGTGTGAGGCTCCCCCCTGCTCCCTATACACATCCCCATGCTGCAGCCCCCCCCATGCATAGATCAGGCCCCCGCTGCATTTAAAAGTTTTAAATTCCCCGCTGCGGCTTCTTAAAGGGCCCGCTGCACACTATTGGCAATCCCGGCCGCGGCACCTAAAATAAACCCCCCTCTATGCTGGGGGTCCCCATTGGGACCCCTAAAGTGTCCCCACATTAACCCCTTGCAGCGGGGGTCCCCGATCTGCATAGATAAGGCCCCCACTGCATTTAAAACTTTTAAATTCCCTGCCGTGGCTCTTTAAATGGCCTGTGGCACACTATGGGCCATCCCGGTCGCGGCACCTAAAATGAATCCCCCTCTATGCTGGGGGTCCTCATCGGGAACCCCCGAAGTGTCCCCACATTAACCCCTTGCTGCAGGGGTCCATAGTGACCCTCGCAGCCCCCCCACATTAACCCCTTGCAGCGGGGGTCCCCGATCGGCCCTGATCGTGACCCCGCTGCATTTAAAATTTTAAATTTCCCGCCTTGCGGTCCTTAAAGGACCGTAAAGGTCCTGAAAGGACTTGCGCTAAAAAATTATAACCCCAGGCAACTAAAACAAAAACATACCTCATGGGGGTCAATACAGACCCCATAATCCCTTAATTAACCCTGTCACTCATGGGGATCAATACAGACCCCCTTAACCCCTAATTAACCCTGTCACTCGTGGGCGTCAATACAGACCCCCATAAGCACTTAATTAACCCTGTCACTCATGGGGGTCAATACAGACCCCCATAAGCCCTTCATTAACCCTGTCACTCATGAGGGTCAATACAGACCCCCATAAGCACTTAATTAACCCTGCTATTCATGGGGGTCAATACAGACCCCCATAAGCACTTCATTAACCCTGTCACTCATGGTGTTTAATACAGACCCCCATAAGCCCTTAATTAACCCAGTCACTCATGGGGGTCAATACAGACCCCCATAAGCCCTTCATTAACCCTATAACTCATGGGGGTCAATACAGACCCCAGAAACACTTAATTAACCATGTCACTCATGGGGGTCAATATAGACCCCCATAGGCACTTAATTAACCCCATAAATGATGGGGTCAATATAGACCCCCATAAGCACTAAATTAGCCCTGTCACTCATGGGGGTCAATACAGACCCCCATAGGCACTTAATTAACCCCATAACTCATGGGGGTCAATACAGACCCCCATAAGCACTTAATTAACCCTGTCACTCATGGGGGTCAATACAGACCCCCATAGGCACTTAATTAACCCCATAACTCATGGGGGTTCAATATAGACTCCCATAAGCACTTAATTAACCCAGTCACTCATGTGGGTCAATACAGACCCCCATAAGCACTTAATTAACCCCATAACTCTTGGGGGTCAACACAGACCCCCATAAGCACTTAATTAACCTCATAACTCATGGGGGTCAATACAGACCCCCATAAGCCTCTATTTAACCCCATCAGTCCCATAAGGGTGTTAAAACCCCATCATTAACCACATAAGTGCCATGACGGTCCTCAAGGACCCTCATGACACTAACTACAAACACTACACTGCACTATACCCCCCAATAAACCATTAAATCTAAACTACACTAATCTATTAACACTATTATTAGATCTATTAACACTTACCTACCTACACTATCTACCTACCCCCTAATAAACCCCCCACCACCTAATTACAGAAAATAAGAAAACCTAACTCACAAAAATAAAAAACCTACCTTACAGAAAATGAAAAATAAACTGTCACAAAAAATGAAAAACCTACCTTACAAAAAATTAAAAAAAACCTGTCACAAAAAATAAAAAAACTACCTTACAGAAAATAAAAATAACATGTCACAAAAAGTAAAACAAGGAACATTACAGAAGAAAATAAATAAATAAATAACCCCCCCCCCCCCCCACTACAGAAAAAAAAATTACACTCCTGAAAAGGAAAGACATACACAATACATACAATACATACAATACAATATAATGCAATACATACAATACAAATAAAATAAAATACAATACCCCCTATCTATCTAACATACAATCTATTTAATATACAATAAATCCTAACTATCTAAAATACATCCCCCTATCTATCTAATATGCAATAAATCCTAACTACATACAGAAACCCTAATTCTAAGCTAAAATAAAATAATTAAGACCACTTACCTTTGCAGAATATTTTTAAATTGGGTATGATGATGAGCTCCCCCAATTCCCACTATTCTGTTCCTATATATAATTAACGCCACAAACCTCCAAAACCATCAGAGCTCTACAGTGTAAGGTCCAGACCTCTTATGTCCTGTCTCACATATGTGTCTTCTTTTAGAGAACGAATCAGGGATAGTTTTGGCTTCTCACACAAGATAAAAATACAAGACAATTTTAAAACACATTTAAACCTTTGTTTCTTGTTTCATCTTCTCTTCCTGAACCAGTGTTTTTGCTCTTTTCTACATCATGGTGAGAAGTGAGATACTGCTGCTTATACTGGGAGCCCTGCAAGGTAAGAACATGATAGAGAACACACTGATGGCAATAAGGTACATCAGGGTAAATAATGTATTACGAAGCAACTATTCCATGTTATATCATGCTTTATTATATTAGTATTCAGTAATGCAGAAATAATTACACAATGGGGGATACATGGAACACATGCTTAGCTGGGAATATTTTTAAGTTTAATGCCATTTTATTTGAGAAATAACTGTGATAATGCTGGTAAATACAGACATACAGAACAATTAAAACATTATGACACCAATATACTACAATACTATGGGTGAATTATATTTATTATTCTTGTTCTTGTCTTCAAACCTATAAACTCAAGGACACTTGCATATCTGACTCTCTCTTTGTCCTGGAAGTTTGGGACAGCTGCTGGAGATACATCGGATATAGAAAGAAGGATATGGCTGGGCTGGACATATGTAGCCTTATTAAATTGCGATTCGGCCAATTGAATAGGGCTCTATATAAGCACAGAGCATATTTTTTTTACAGAAGTTTTTACTTCGTGAAGACCTTGCTTTTGGATAGACGTTGACAAACTAAAAACTGCTGTTCAAAAAAATATGCTCTGTGCTTATATAGAGCCCTATTCAATTGGCCAAATAGCAATTTAATAAGACTGATAGTTTTATCAGTTCAAAAAAGTGATATATGGTTATGTGGGAGGCATAGGGGTCAGTGATAGGGTTCATGTTACAGGGTAAATTTATCTTCAAAATATAATAAAAAAAAAGAGAAATCACAAAAAACATTTCTAACCTCATAAAATTCTCTGGGCACCACCAACACATTTACCACACATGCTTTCATAGAATTGGGTGGAAAAACACAATCTTTGTTTAATCCACCTAGTGAAACATAAATGTTACAAATGTGGTATAAAAATAATAAAAAATAGGAAAATCTATATTGTCCACTTTCAGTATATATATACATGGCCTAATTAAGCTAAAACATGAAAAAGAATGAATACCTATATATATATATAAAAAAAAAAAACAGTAAAGTTAAATAAGGTATGAGTCAATCACTAGGTTTAGCGACAATGCACTTGGCGCCCTTCCGCCATATATTCATTGTTATTGTCCTATTCACTGAGACCATTTTTAAATGTCATTTTTTATTAGAAGAAAGTGCAATCTACAGTAGATATATACAGGATACATTAATACAGATAATGAATACATCAATACATAAAATACAATATGTAAAAATTAGACTTTATCTGCATAATGGGAATGTAGCATCTACAACTGCCAGTGCTTTCATTACTCTAATAAAAAAAAGTTGGTTGGTTTCATTTTAAAGAGTCATAAAAACTGACAATACATTGTACTAGCTTTTTTCCATGCAGTAAATACAGGATTGTGTTTGCAGCTAATGTGCTGCTCAGTATACTATATAGTAATTTTTCTTGCTCTTTAAAATTTTGTTAACAAACCAACTTAATTTGGGAGTGATAGTGTACTGTTTTTAGGTAGATAGAATGGGCAGATTAATGGTGCTATAATCTCAATATTTTGGGAACAATAACTTTATCTGAAATTTTTTTTAAATATATTTTGTATTATAAATATAGTATTTTTTTATCAGAGACAGAATAAAAAAACATATTACCGGTACTTGTTTATGACGTATAGAATACCAAAAGTAAGGGCCTCTGGGCTGTATATGCAACAGAGATATTTATTTATTCAGTGTTTCTCCTTTAAAAAAACATGGTTGGATATATTACAGTTTATAATTAACTACAATTAATGCAGTGGGGGGGGGGCTAGTGTTTGAGGGGCCGGGTGTAAAATAATGTGGGACCCCCTATCTATCTCCAGTCATTGGGGTCAATAAAAAATATATATAGATGATCAGATTGTATTTATAATGATCCGATTAACCTTCTATAAAGTAATTATCAGCATACTCATGTAATAAATGAATATTCCTTATTTTTTCGCAATAGCGGAGGGCCCCTAACCTTTGCACCTGTTGCACCAGCAATAGCTCCCCTGCTCAATGCATGCAGTGTAATTCTTATACTATTTATTACTATAAAATGTGACTTATCTTGTATTTTTATTTATCTTTTCTTGGGTTTGGTCTCTGCTCTGTGTCCCTCAGGGTCTCTCTCACAGAGTGTGACCTTACACTGTAACTTCACCTTCATCAGCTCTTCAAGGTCACTGCTCGGATATGTCAAGTGGTACAGACATGTGCTGGATGGTCCTAAGGTCTGTAATACATGTCCAGGGTTCACAGGCAGAGTCTTCAAAGGGAGTACAGAAGTTTTCATTGAAAAAGGTTCAGCTGATATTACACTACACGAAGTGGAACTTACAGACACCGGACAATATATCTGTCAGGTTGTGTTATACAATGAGATGCCTAGACATGGGAGTGGGACATACCTCAATGTGACAGGTGAGCCATACACCATGGTTTAATTTGCTTATTCAGTTACTGACTAGCACAAAAATCTGTATTTGTTTAATAAAGAAATGATAGTTTAAAACACAATAGTATGTTAAATGAGCTATTCTGCCCACTGGCTTCTGCGTGAGTAATTATCAGAGCGCCAAGAGCAGAGTGCGCTGTGTGAGGCTCTATGGGAGGCTATGATTTATAGCACAGATTTCCATTAGACTCAGTTTACATTGCACTGACCAGTTAACCCATAGCTGACCAGTTTTAGGTGAGTACAGCATTTCATGCCTGCACAGATAAATGTGTTAAAGGGACCCTGTCACCCCAACAGGAAGTTGATTACATCTTAAAAACTGGCTATACATTGTACAAGCCATTCTTCCTTATTGTAAATCATTGCTTAAATATAGAGCATTTTGTTTGTGGCTATGCTTCAGCTCATTATACTAATGTGCACCTCACAGTACTTGATAAGGCTTAAGGAGGGGTCTAGCTGAATAAAAATTTTGTGGGTCATTGTTTTGGTGCCACTGAGACATTCAAGTAGAATGAGATTCTAATTAGCATATCAAATCAGCTAATTAGTATTTGGGTCCTATTCATTTGCATAAAAATGCAGCCTGTACGACACTGAATATCACAGGAATGACTACTTTTAGAAAAAAACTGGATAATGCAAAGTAAAGAAAGTTTTCAGTGCTCTTTAAGAATTATCTAAAAAAACTTTGATTTTCGTGGAGTCTTTTAAATTTTCATCATATGGTATCACCAACCTAGGGGAAAATCAAAAGAAAAAAATTAGTGCAACACATTAACATAAAATAAATAAACATTATACACATTCTAAATATTTTACCCACCTTTCCGGCATGTCCCCGTCCTTCTTCTTTTCTTCTTCTCCGGCACGGCACCTGTTAAAAAAAAACACATTACATTAATACAACATATAGACACAAAATACAGTAAAATAAACATAATATACATTCACCTTACCTCCCCGCGAAGTCCCCGACCTCCTCTCTTCTGTCCCGGGTGGGCCCTGGAACCTCCTTCCTCTCCACCCTCCTCGCCCTTCTCTCCTCCCTCCTCACCCTCCTCTCCCTCCACCTCCTCTCTCTCCTCCTCCACTCTCCTCCTCCCAAACTCTCCCCTCCTCTCCCCTCCTAGCTCCTCCCTCATCATCAAACGAAATTAATGGGATGGGGTGTGTGTGTCCTAACTCTATATATCTTTATGTGTGTTCTTTAACCTATGTGTATTGCAAATATGTGTAATCTGTAAATATGTGTAACTCCTAAGTGTAAATACGTTTAAAATAGAATATACATCAATCAAAAGGTAATGTACCTCAAAATTAAAAGAATGATAAATCAAAAAAAGTATTCCTGTTATATAGGTGTACCTCTCTCAAAATCACACCTACTCTCTTTCTCCAAAAATACACCCACCAGTTCCTGGACCTGCGTGCTACTTCCAATGAAATTTGCAATACAGTCAATGCATGGGCGTGTGTAAATCATATTTATAAGCTCCCACTGTCAATCATATTGTCTAGCCCGCATGTGATTGGCTGAGAGGCCTATGTCGCACTGTGTTATTCCTCAATTGGATGTTTCAGGTTGATCACGGCTATTCCATCTCCTTTGCAGCTTTTCGAGCATGGCTAAGGTTTACAGGCTTGAGTCTCAAGCCGTAACTCGCACCCAGCTCAAATTTTATTTCAAGCCCACATCCGTTGCAGGTCTCATGTTGCACTTTGAATTTAATCGGGCTGGTGGAGGTGACATTTTTATTATTATTATTGTTTATTTGTAACGAGCCAACATATTCCGTAGTGCAATACATAAGTTATATCATATTTCCTTTGCAGTTCTTCAAAAGTAATTATTCTATTTTCCTTATAGAGATCTACTATATAGTGCAAATTCCATTTCCCCTATATTAAGCTTTCCTTACGTGTATATTTCACTAATCGAGATTGGATAGTATATGCTAAAGATGCTTTATTTAACAGGTCATACTTTTTAATATTTCCAAATGTTTTAAATTAGTTTTGACTATCCGTGTAGCATTTGGAAAGATCACCTTCATATTTATATTTTGCCACAAAATATCTGTCAATTTGGTTGTACCCATTAAAGATTGTTCAATATCTAACCAACATGGTGTTTCCTCTGTTGGTCCCCAGTTAGCGAAATGGGCCAATCTTACCGCGATATAATAATCTTCTATGTTGCTTTTAACCCTCCTACATTTAGTTTCCTTTTAGTTATTGTAAGATTTATTCTTACTTTTTTCTTACTATAAATATATTTATCTATCATCTTTTGAAATAATTTTCTAATATACTTAGGTATTGTAATGGTATACAGCAAAATAAATAATTAATTTTAAGCAGAATTGCCATTTTAATGGCTGAAATTCTGTCTGACCATGAGAAGTTGTTCTCTCCCGAATTATTTAAAATTTCCTGTATGTCTCTTAACAAGTTCCTGGAATTTATTTTACTCACTTCATCTTAAATTGGTTATAATTTTATAAGTGTATCAGACTATTATTTTTCCAATTATACAAGTAATTACTGTTTAATTTTTCTGATTCTAATTTTTGTACACCGGACCACATTGTTTGAGTTTTATTTAAATTTATTTAAAAATTCAATACTTTGCTATATTCTTTATGGACTGTGAACTATATTCTTTACACTTTATGGACTGTGAACAAGGAAACTTCAGGTTTGCTTATACTTTAATATTGTGTCATCGGCAAAAGCCGTAACTTTATATTCTTTCTTACCAATGGAAACTCCAAAGATGTTGCTTGACTTTCTGAAACTTTCAAGAAGTGGTTCCATAATTAATATAAATATTAGAGGGGAGAGCGGGCATCCCTGCCGGGTTCCATTAGTTATATTAAATTTATCGCTCTTAAAATCCATTCCGACCACATGCACCGTTGGTTTATAATACAGGGCCTTTATAGCCTTAATCCTAAAGTCCCCTAATCCAAATCTTTGTAATACTAATTCCATGAACAACCAATCAACTCAGTCGAATGCTTTCTCTGCATCCAAAACCAGGGAAAGCATAGGTATATTATTTTTTCGTGCATATTATACGATATTAATTAATTTTCTAATATTTTCAGGACCTTGTTGTTTTTGTACAAAACCTGTCTCATCTTTATTAATTAACTTTGGGATTAAATCTTTTAGCTTGTTGCCAAGATTTTAGAATACAACTTTGTATCGATATTCATAAGTGATATTGGAATATAATTTAAGATATTAGTAGGATCTTTATTTTGTTTAAGAATTGATGTTATGGCTACTTCGGTCATTTCTACTGGCATCTGACCTTTCTCTTTTACTTCATTAAACACTCCTTGGTGTCGGGGGGCTAAGTTGTTATTAAACACTTTATAGTAATGCCCAACAAACCCCTCTGGGCCTGGTGCCTTACGGATTTTTAAGCCTGAAATAGCTTCTTGAGGTTCCCTGAGTGTTATTGGCAGATTTAGTCTTTCTAAATCTAGTTTGGAGATTTGTGGAAGTTGAATTTGTTCTAAAAATGTATTTATTTCTTCTTTCTGTTTCCGTTTTGGTTTTAAACAGGGATGCATCCATCCTCCAGCTTCTCTTAGGGATATAAGTATTATTGATTTCCAACTGTAAGGCTATCAGTGCATGGTCTGACCAACTTAATTCTTTAATATCTACTTTAATTGTATCATCCAAAGCGTCTTTATTCACCAAAAAATAATCCAGTCTGGAGTACATTTTATGCCTATGGGAAAAAAAGGTATAAATTAGGTTCTCCAGGCATCATACGGTCCATGTTCAAAGATCAAATCTTTAAATCTGTTAGCATTCTTTATTATTTGACTTTCCGTTTTAAGGGATTTTTCTATTGTCCTATCTAATTTGGCATCTAAGACCATATTTAGATCACCACCTATCACGTAAATTCCAATTTTAATTGTATCAATTTTTTTGCAAAATGTATTTTAGATATTTTTGATTATTATTTTTAGATTATGTTTGTTATTAGGCACATACAGATTGATGAATGTAAACATCTTACCATTCATAGAGCCCAGCCTTACAATAAATCTTCCATTACTGTCTATTTCTTTGTATTCCTCTATTATTTAAAGTTTTTTACTGAAAAGTATTGATACTCCACATGATTAACAGCTACGTTTAGAATGTATTTGTCAGGGATTTTCTTTATTCATAAACTTAGTTTTAAATTCTTCTTTCCAATGTGTTTCTTGCAAAAATATTATATCTGCATTTTCTTTAAGCAGGTAATCTGAAGCTAATGTCCTTTTCAAATGGAGAATACAATCCGTGTACATTTTGCAAATCTAATTTAACAGACATTTTGTTTTATATTCGTTTTTAACTTTATTACCTCTATTATACTTTCTTCTATTCCAACTTTATTCTTTAACCGCTTAAAATTTATTTTTTCCAATAAGATTTTTACAGAAAAACATTCCCTCATACATTTAACATACATAAAAACTTTTTAGTTTCTTAAGCTTGATGTTACTAAGCTTTATTTTTTTAACTAACTCCATTTCAAGGGAAATTACAACTGGTCTTCTCTTGAAAATTGTATTACCGAGCAATCTAAAAATTAACAGTAATAACCACAGAGCATTTTTAATTATATCAATAATCTTTACCATTAATCAATTAATATACACTTCCTCTTGTCGATATCATAAGGATCAGATAACCTTAATTTAGTCTGTCCACCCAGTTTAAAGATATATCTATGTGAAAATAACAAGATAAGAAAGGGAGAAAAAAAAAAGGAGTCTCTACTCCAATTGTCTATATTAATTTTCTAGTTTATCTATAACACTAAACTTTTTAAATATGTGTAAATGTTGTGAATATATTCAATTTATAATTTTATATTTATTCAATTGTTCAACCATTATTTACTTCCATTATTATGTATGTATTATCATACAATTAATTCTTTAAATTATAGTATTGTGCTTTCCTTCTAAAAAATTATAAATTCCCCTTAGTTTCATTCTAAATATCTATTATCGTCAAACTTCCCCATTTATCTTATAATATGTATATTAGTGATAATCCAATTTTACATAAAGTGTAATTTACTTTTCCCCCTTTCTACCTTCTCCACACCATATCCTCGTAATACATTTTTATTACCATTTTCAGAATTATATGTATACTTGGGTCGACTAGTTTTACTTTCTATCATTTATTTCTCTTCCTAATTCAAAAATTCAGGTGATAATTCATGTCTTTTTTTTTTTTTTCTACCTTCTAACCTTGTTCACAATTTTTTCCACTTTCTGTATTAGTTCTTATAACAAATCTTACTACCTTTAAGCCCCATTCCTTTAATGTTTTTTTTTTCGCCTTCTTTATTGTCTCTTATGACAAATCTCACTCCATCTATCAGAATATACAGATGTGATGCTGGGCCCGATTTATACCTTATGCCCTCTGTTCTTAAACATTAAGTAATATTACTAAGCTCCTTCCTCTTTAAGAGGGTTGCTATTGACAAATCTGGGAAGACTTTCAGATTTTCATATGGTTGAGCAGGAATTTTCTAATCATTTTTAATATATCCTAATAATAATAATAATTTTTAATATATCCTTATAAATCAATGTTTGCAATTTTATGATGATGTCCCTAGGGATGTCTGATTTTAACTCTCTGGGCAAAGGGATTCTATATATTTTAATTATTTGGTTTTCATTTGGAGGTTTTGATATCCCTAATGAGTTTAGCAAAATTCTTATATATTTCTCTAGTTCTAATCTGGAAATCTTTTCTGAAATTTCTCTAATCCTAATATTACATTGTCTCTTTCTTTCTCCCTGAGCAATGACTTTCCCTTTAAGAGTATCCATTTCCTCCTTCATTATCTTAACGTAATTTCAAAGTATTACTATAATCTTGCTTAAGGTTAGTATAATCCATTGTCAAATCCTGGAGTCTACTAGACAATCGCCTAATCTCAACTACATTATTCATTATATTGTTTCTCGTTTCTTCTTTCAGATTAATTTGAAATTCTTCTAATAGTTTTTTCATACTAGAGACTGTTAATTTCTCATCTTCAATCGTATTTTGATCTCCTACCATTTCATCAAAATCAGTAATATTTCTACTTAAATTTGATTGATATATAGTAGAGATTGAGGGTATCTCTAATTGTGGAACCTCAGGAACCTTTGCTGTTTATGTCTTTTATAAGTGTGGCATCATAAGAGATCTGTCCGTTTTATTTTTTTACATTCATTTTTTTATTTATTATTATTTGCAGAGAGACAGCCATACACTATTTGCTTTGTGTATATTTTATCTTACTTCTTCCATATGACATATGTAAGCCAAACTTTAAGGTTTTACCTTTTTTGCGCTTCCCAGCTTACCAGTTGATCCCCATGCTTATGCTTCAGCTGTTCGCCTTTCCACTGCAAAATCAGCATCCTCTGTTGTCTGTGTCTCTCTAATCAGAGAAATAACAACAACTCTCTAAATGGAATAGAGTAAATAATATTTTAAATATGAGTTCCAAAATGCACTGAATCTACTATGTCTATATCCAGTGCACTATAGGAACGCCCAAGACTCTATTTTGAATTTTGTAGCAACCAATTACTGAAAAAACAAAAAATCTTTATTAAAGAAAAAAAATTGTGAAAATTAGTGTATGTACAATAGAGTGTGTAATAAAAGATATACTAATAGGTATATCAAGAAGCAGGCTAGTTATTGAGGGTAAAGGCTATATAAATTGCCCCTTGGTAATAATATAGATGCCCCACATTAAATGTAATAATGTGAATAAAACCAGCACCTGTCCATTTGAAAAGGCAGATGGTGGCTTCCAGTTGCTGTGATTACTAGAAGGTGGATCTCTATGTTTTCCTTAGGGAAATGAAATGACCAAAGCTCTCACAGTTCCATGAGCTAAAGTAAGATCTTATAATATCAACATAGAATAGATCCACAAGTAGGATGGACTAGTAATATTGATAAACAGCACAGTGCTGTAATCAAAATAATCAAAAAAGCTCCACTATCCGTAATTTAATAGGCTAGCTGCACTGGATAATGAATCTTGTGGGACAGAGTGTACTAAGACATGTAAAATTTCTCTGTTACCTTTTTGTGATGGAGAAATGGGTATTGTACACCCCAATGGGAATGCCTACCCCCAGTAGCCTGCTACTCCGTTTCCGAAGCGCGTTTCTCCGTCGTTAGCGTTGCGGATTCATCAGGGGATATTTCATTTAGCAAAACGTTCACGTTCGCGCCGCAACGTCATTGCGTGCCGCGTGATCTCGTTTCTCGCGAGACCAACAGGAAAAGATAGCAAAATCGCGTTAATCGCGAGATTTCGAGGTAATGTTGCCTCTACAGTCTAATAACTGTGTACTAAGATCTTGCCATATTTAATAAACTTAAGGCTACCAATTAATAGAATGATGTGATTACATCATTAATATTACTAAACACCAAAAGTAACATATGTGATTAACAGTGGTGTTGGGGAGCCAAAAAGAAAAGAATAAAAAGTAAGGGGGGAGGGAATTCCCAAATTACCTAAACACACGGACCCCAATCAGTGAACCACATAGGCAAACTGACACTTTATACTACCAAGAAAAGTGGGTGAAATATTATGAAATAATGGAAGGAAAGGACCCCCTAGGGAGGCATAAAAGTGAGTAAAGGGACAGAAGAGACTGAGTGGAGTTGGACTAGGAAAAAAGTGTCCCTTAGTGCTTACTAAGACCTTAGTTAAACTCTAATGTAAGAGAGATACTATCCTAAATTGGACTGAATTATATGACCCAAGGAGGAAATCCTCGGAGGTCCTAAGGGGCCAGAGAGATAAAGAGTAGAGAGATACTGAAAATAGAGAGGAAAATAATAAGCTGCTCCTGGAATGTATAAACTGTTTGTAGAAGAGGGTGACCAAATTTCTGGACAAATTATTGACCACTAATGGGGAAAGAAGGACTATAGCTTAAATAAAAGGGGTAAAGGTAAATCCTTCATTAAGGCCATTAGGGTTAATGTTTTTAAATGAAAGATCCACCAAGCTTCTCGTTGGAGTAATTTGATTTCCATATTTCCCCTTCTAGGGAAGTTGTTAATTGGAAGTTGTTACCCATAAATTTTAGACACATTACATTTCCGTCATGGATGGAGTTGACGTGTCTTGCCACTGCCACGTCCTGCTTATTAATTATACTGTTAACGTGTTCAAGAACTCGTCGTCGAAGCTGGCGCGTAGTTTTTCCTAAGTATTGTAGGCCACAACGACATGAGATGAGGTAAACCACTGAAGTTGTTTTGCAGTTAATATGGTCTCGGACTGAAAATTCCTTCTGGCTAAAGAAGCTGGTAAATTTGGTTGTGGTGCAAATATGTAGGCAGGCTTTGCATTTTCCACAGGGCTTGGATCCAGCTGTCCGTATTTGAAGCCACTTACAGCCTATATTGTTCTGTGCTTCGAAATGGCTATGAACTAATTTGTCCCTGAGACTAGGTGCTCGTCGATAAGTAATTGACGCCACGTCTGATAGTCTTGACTTTAATTCTTTGTCGGCCAAAAGGATATGCCAATGGTTTTGTAATATAGAGCGGATGTTGTCCCCAAATTTATTGTACGTACCGATAATTCTAACTGGTTGTTGCTCAGTAGATTTCGGCATTGTAGAATTGTACAGCAGATCAGTCTGAGAACGTTGTTTTGCTTTGGCATAGGCTTTTTTTCAGGACATTATGAGAATACCCTCTTTGTTTAAATCGATTATACAGATCTTTGGCTTGTTCCTCAAAGTCCATTTCTGTCGTACAGTTGCGGCGTATTCTCAAATACTGTCCGAATGGGATGCTCCGAATCAGATGTTGCGGATGGTGGCTGGATGCTAATAGTAAACAGTTTGACGCAGTGTCTTTTCGATGTGTTATCCTCGTGATAGAATTGTTCTCTGTCTTAGAGATTAACAGATCCAAGAATTCGATCTGGTTCATATTGATGGCATATGTTAATTTTAGACCTATGGAGTTTACGTTAAGTATGGAGATAAAGTCCATAAGGCTGGATCTACTCCCATTCCAAGTCATAAACACGTCATCAATATAGCGGATCCAGAGGCCAACCTGATCCGTATATTTGGCCAGATCTTCTCCAAAAACAATAGTTTCTTTCCATAAGCCAAGATGTAAATTGGCATAAGATGGGGCACAAGGTGTACCCATGGCTGTCCCCTTAACTTGTTTGTAATAGCTATTATTGTACATAAAGTAATTCTTTGGTAATACAAATTCTAATAGCTTTATAACAAACTCGCTATGTTTCGAATGTTGTAAGCCACGGGTTTGAAGAAATTTCCTTACTGCTTGGACACCTACTTGGTGTGGAATTGAAGTATATAGGCCTTCAACATCCAAACAGACGAGTAGAGATTCAGCATCTAATCGTAGATTATACAGCCTTTTTAATACGCTTTTGGTATCTTGAGCATACGATGTCAGTGTTGCCACAAACAGTCTTAGATTTTGATCAATGTATGTGCTTGCATGTTCTGATAGGCTGTTCTTGCCAGAAACTATTGGACGTCCCGGAGGGGTTTTCAGGCTTTTATGGACCTTCGGCAATGAATAAAATGTAGGAATGGTAGGATGTTTATTGAACAGATAGTTGTACTCTTGTCTTGAGATGATATTGTTCCAAAGGCCCTCCGTCAAAATCACATTAAGTTCCTTTTTGAACACCGCTGTAGGGTCAGTTGTTAATCTTTGATATGTACTCCTATCATTTAATAAATGTACATTTTCTTGATGATAATCAGTTTGTCGCAGGATAACTGTATTCCCTCCTTTGTGCTTCAGCTGTTCGCCTTGCCACTGCAAAATCAGCATCCTCTGTTGTCTGTGTCTCTCTTCTGGCATCTCCCTGCTTCCAACAGGGCTCTCTCTCACTGCCCTCAGCTTAAAGCTAGGCGTCCTGCTCAACCCGCATTAGTGCATCGCCATACTGCTTCCGGCGTGGAGCATCTGAATTTGTATATATGTCTCCATGTTTTTCTTTCTCACTTTTGGGAATGTTTTTGAAGGTTGTGTAAATGGTAAGAAACTAATATTTATATAAGTACTTGATTTCATATTCTACTCATTTTTAGTTTGGTAGGAGATTAATTTATGTATAAATATATATGATTCCACTTCCTATTCTCTTTAGTAAAAAGGGTTTAAAATAGTTTTGGATTTAATTATTAGGAGCTTTGAAACTAGAAATACTCATTCTTGATACAGTCTTTTTCGGTCAATCAGATTATGTTTTTCTTTCAAACGTAATTGATTTAAAATTATATCTTACTAGCGAATTGCCCGTCAAAAAATGACGGCAATGGAATTGTAAGGTAGCTAATGTTGTTTTGTGTGTACTACTGAAATATATAATACAAATTAATAAATGAATATACTTAACCTATTTTGAAGCATTGTTGAAGAGCTGCAATCTGTTTTGATGTTGCTGCAGCATTAGTGGTGTGGAGCTGCTGTGTAAGCGTGCTGAATGTGTGCAGTGTAATAGTGTGCGTGCGCGAGACAAATCCGTTAGCGTAGTTGTGTACTTCCGCATTGTTATAAAATGGCGGCTAATGTGTGGTATGCGTCTGTAGCGGAATATCCGTAGGTGTTTTGTGGTGTTTTGCGTGTTTCTTGTGACGTTTTGCGTGTTTAGACTGCTGTAGCCTCGTTTTCGTTTTGTTCGGCGGCCATTTTTTCTCTCGCTTAGGCAATTTTTTAGTGTCTAAACTCTTTTATTATGAGTTAAATGAAGGTGTAACTTAATTTTTTGAGGTCCTGGATGCTCCCTCTTGCTGTAGGTAAGCTTTTTATGTATGTGTTGTGTGTATTTATTGTGTCCGCGGGTTGCGTGCGTTTTTTGCGAGTCCGTAATGTGTGTTAACGTGTCTCGTATGTTGTTTGCGTTGCGACGTAAAGTTTGCGAGGGTTGCAGTTGCTTCGCGAGGGCCGCAGTTGATACACACACAATATACACACACATTATATATACACACACAATATACACACACATTATATATACACAAACAATACATACACACAATATACAATATATATAGAGCTGGAAAGCCAAGAGATTATTCGATATTTATTTTTTGAAATAAAAACCGCATCTAAGAAAATACCAATGTAATGTATCACATTATGGCCCCATTGATGGCTGTAGATGTGACATCTCAGGGCCCAGCCTGCCACGCCTCACCTGCTCCTGCAGTGCGAGGCCTTTTCCCCTGTGAGGTCCCCACAAACCAGGCCAGGACTCCCTTCTATCTCACAACCCTCCCCCAGCTCCTTCGGCGCTCCATCCCAGCAACTGAGGCCCTTGCCCGCTGCTCTCGCTACGCGAGGGCCGCGGCTCGCTGCTCGAGTGGGCAAGGGCCTCAGTTGCTGGGATGGAGCGCCTTCGGCGCTCCATTCCAGCAACTGAGGCCCTTGCCCGCAGCCCTCGCTACGCGAGGGCCGCGGGCTCGCTATGCGAGCCCGCAAGCGTGAGCAACGGCCCGTACGCTCACAATTATATATGTGATGACAATATATATAAGGAAGATCTACTGTCCAGAGAGATGGTTGGGACCCCTGTTTCTTAATTTTTTTATTTATTTATGTTATGTATACTATTATGTTTTAGTTATCTGTTTATTTTTTATTTTATGTATGTTTTTGTATGTTTTTTTTATTTTTTATTTATGCTCTGTACTGTTACTTGATGTTGACAAGCGAGAATCCATCTTCGCTCCCAGGGGGATGGGGAAAGGACAGGATACTTTCAGATTATACATATGAAAATGAGGATTATATGTCAGAATGCTAAGGGCTTAAATTCTCCATATAAAAGGCAGGTAGCAATGAGATATTTTGAGAAGGAAAAAGTAGATGCGATATGCATCCAAGAGACACACTGGACAAACAAAAAATAGGCATATTTGTCAAGTAAAATATACAGCTTGAGTATTTCAGCCAATTACAAAACAAAATCAAGAGGTGTAGCAATTTATTTTGATAATAGATTAGAGAGGAATAGAGAGGAATTCTCCGATACAGATATACAGGGAAGAAATATAATTTGGATAGGTACTATTGACAACCAACTCTGTACCCTGGTTAATGCATATGCCCGTAACCAGAATCAGAACAGATTTATTAATAGCCTATTAAACAAGGTTATGAAAATTAAGAAAGGACTGTTAGTTATCTGCTGAGATCTGACTATCTGTTGTGATCCTTTAAAAGATAGAAAATCAACAATAAAACCTCATCCTGATCCCGAGTTAATAAGGAAAGCTACCAATATGAATAGATCCTTACTTCTTCATAATATCTATGATGTATGGAGAACTTTTCATCAGAGTGACCTAGATTACACTTTCCATTAACGTCACTACAATACCTATACTAGGATTGACTATTTTTTGTTAGAACAATCCACTTTGTAATAAGTTAAAAGTATAGAAATAGGACCGATGGAATTGTCAGATAACGCAAGTTTAATACTCAGTATAGATAATGAGAGATGTAGTCTTAAAACAAGGACATTTACAATGGATACAACTCTTTTCAAATCAACAGCAGATGGGGATAGACTCAAGAAAGAAATAGATGCTTTCTTTGAAATAAACTCAGGCTCAGTTAGATCCCCAGTTACACTATGGAATTCACACAAATCGGTAATTAGAGGGTTTCTGATTTCCTGGGCTGCAGCCAGGAAAAAAGAACAAGGTACATTGAGAAATCTATACATAGTTCTTAATAAAACACAAAAGCTTAAAAAACTTTCGCCAACAGAAGTTCTAGCAAAACAAATATCAACTATTCAATTACAGATCAAAAATATTCTACAACTACAGATAGACAAATAAATCTGGTAGTTCCAACATAACCACTATTTTTTTAGCAACAAAGCAGGGAAAATGCTTGCTAATACATTTAATCATTTTTGTCCCAAAATAGAATAGAGAAAATTATAGATATTAATGGGAAATTGTGCACTAATGATATCGGAGAGGCTTTTGTCCTATACTATAAATCTCTTTATAACTTAGCAGATGATGTTAATTTTATTAAACCATGCAGCAAGGTTATTGAGAAATTTCTGGAAAAAATTAAATTTTCCCAAAATTATAGAAGACCAACTAAGAATTCTCAAAGAGAAAATCACTGAGAAGGAAATAGAATATTGCATTGGTAGTTTATTGCCAGCTAAATCTCCAGGACCTGACGTTTTTTCAAATACTTATTAGAAAATCTTTCTCCCATCATTAGTTGGGCATTTGAAAAACACATTGAATTAAATTCGATCTATCAGAGTAGCTCGAGCTGAAATGCTAGAATCTAGATTTATAAATATCCCTAAAAAAGGAAAAGATGAGACAAATCTCAAAAATTATAGACCAATATCTTTTCTCAGCTCAGAAATTAAGATATACACAAGGATCCTGGCGTTGAGATTAAAACCTTTACTTATAGATCTGATCAATTTTGATCAGTCAGGTTCTACCAACAACAGACAATGCTCTGATAATTCCAGAAAACTGTTGGATCTGTTATCGTTTTCTAAGTCCAGGGGAATCCCAGTTGTTGCTCTGTCTCTTGATGCTGAGAAGGCATTTGACAGGGTCAACTGGGATTTCCGGACATGATCTTGGATACATTTGGCCTTGGCAACTTAGCCTGAAGGCCATAAAAGCATTATACACAAATATGAGCGCATCAGTTTCTGGAATGGGCTTTGACTCTCCAGTTTTTCCACTGACTAGCAGGACAAGACAAGATTGACCGTTGTCACCATTACATTTTACATTGTATATTGAACCATTAGCACAACTGATCAGATCCGATAGATGTATCTCAGGTATAATAACGGGAGAACTTGAATGTAAAATTACTCTCTTCACTGATGATATTGTAATCACAGTGACCAATCCAGTGATATCTATCCAATATCTCCTTTCCAATATGGTCTCTTACAGTATTATTTCTTATTATAAATTAAAGTCTTCCAACACAAATATATTACATTTAAATTTGGATTTAGCAACTAAATCAGTTCTGAAAGAAAGTTACAAGTTTGATTGGAATACTAATGGCTTCACTCATTTGGGTGTAGAATTCTTTCCAGATTTGAAACACTTATCTGTAAGAAATTTTGAAAAACTTTCAACCTTATTAAATTGCGATTTGGCCAAATGAAAAGGGCTCTATATAAGCACATAGAATATTTTTTTCACAGAAGTTTTTAGTTAGTGAACTTCTATCGAAAAGCAAGGTCTTCACTAACTAAAAACTTCTGTAAAAAAATATGCTATGTGCTTATATAGAGCCCTATTCGATTGGCCAAATCGCAATTTAATAAGGCTGAACATTTAAAAAATTTTCTTACAGATACAGTAAGTGTTCCAAATCTGGAAAGAATTCTACTCCCAAATGAGTGAAGCCATTAGTATTCCAATCAAACTTGTAACTTTCTTTCAGAACTGGTTTAGTTGCTAAATCCAAATTTAATAAGGCTGTTTATCTACAAATTAATGCTATTTTGATAAACTAGAGGAAACTGAACCTTTCCTGGATGGGATGGATTGCGGCAGTAAAGATGGTAATTTTACAAAAAATGACATATCTACTAAGATGCATTATGTTATATACTCCTAGATATATCTTGAAACAACTCCAAAGGACATTGGATCACTATATTCATAAAGGGGGAAAAGTCCTTGCATAAAATAATCAGTTATGGAGTGGAAATATTCCAGAGGAGGTTTATCTTCTCCTAATAACTTAGCATATCAGGAAGCAATAAACATAAAACATCTGTTTAGTTCTCTCGGTGGGGAACTCTGGTTTAAATATATTCAAATAGAAAAATTATTGGCTTATTATATTAATATGAGTTCTCTACCACGGCTTAAACCCCTGGATAAAAAAGCTAGGGTAGGTCTACCCATTGTTTAACAATCAAAACTGATAATTTGATATAAAAGCAACGAGAGGGGAAGATTGATGCTTTTTTCCTCCTTAACTACACCAATAACCAAGTTATACTTTTTATTTTGCTGCCCGTTTTATAATTAATGGGGAATGCTGGGTTTGAACTATCTTATGAACCTATATGACAATGACTCTTTAGATTTGTTCGAAAAAATAAAAGTAGAAACAAATATTCCTATGTCATTATGGCTGAGCTATTCCATTCTTCAATGTACAATTTGTAAATCTGATTACAACTTAATAAGGCTGAGAGTGCTTACCCATTTTGAAAAGTTGTGCCTAATTAGCCCTAACTTTTCTATTTCTAAATGCTTGAAATCTATTATAGCAATGGAGGACGAAGGTAAAACTCTCTCAATATTAAAATGGGAAAAAGACCTTGATAAAAGTTGGGAAGAGAAAATTTTGTTCAGGGCCTTCTCATTGACCGTGAAGAATATTAAATCTGTTTATCCGAGGGAAACATATTTTAAAGTACAACAAAGATGGTACATAGTTCCTGCATTCCTTGATAAATTTTGACGTGATACATCCTCCAGCTCATGCTGTAGGGGTTGCCACGAAAAAGGGATGCAACTTCACATGTGGTGGTCTTGTAAACATAAAAATATTTTTTGGGGAAATGTGTCTACAAAACATATCAAAAATGATAAAGAAAGAGTTGGCTATATCCTCAGAAATGATCTTGTTCCATATGGTTCCCTCACATATTTCCAAGAATGAATTGGCTATAATTTCTAATATCCTCCTAGTAGCAAAATGGTTACTGGCAAAGAACTGGAAAAGTTCAAATATTCCATCTTGGTCAGAAATAAAGGAAATTGTTGCTCGTAATAGGTTAATTGAATTAGAATCCTTAGATCAATTATTTTCCCCCAAAAGTTATATTACTAGAAACAAATGGATGCTGCGGGATAATTATATATCTCAACAAAAATAGTCTCACATGCTGCTCTCCATTCATGCTACTGGGTAAAGTGGGGTTGTTTTTTTCTGTATGTTGTTCATGAGATTATTATTACAGTATATATAATTTATTCTATGTTATCTATTTTGGTATGTATGTACTTTAAAAAAAATGGAGGGCCCTGTCTTTGAGCTTAGAATCCAGTGACCATAGTGCTTTCCCCAAAGCGCCGTTCAAGATTTAAAACTCGCAGACTTACAATCTAAAGGTTTAGGGTGTGGTACAGGAGGGTGACTAAATGCAGTGTGCATGTTAAGGAGGGAGGTTAAAGGCTTCTTTAAACAGGTGTGTTTTTAGTGAGGTTTTGAAGGATTTGAAGGAAGAGGATAGTCTAGTTGAGTGAGGCAGGGAGTTCCAGAGAGTAGGGGCAGAGCGAGAAAAGTCCTAAAGGCGGGAGTGAGAGGAGGTGATGAGCGAGGAGGAAAGAAGAAGGTCATTAGCAGAGCAAATAGGGTAGGTGGTGGAATATTTGGAGATGAGAGCAGAGATATAAGGGGTGCAGTGTTGTTCAGCACTTTGTAAGCTAGGGTCATGATTTTACATTTTATTCTGGAGGCTATGGGAAGCCAGTGGAGTGATTGAGAGAGAGGTGTTTCAGACACACAGAGTTTAGTACGGTAGATGAGTCTAGCAGAGGCATTCAATATGGTTTGAAGGGGGTATAGATGGGTGGTGGGTAGGCCAGCTACAAGGCAGTTGCAGTAGTCAAGACAGGATATGATGAGGGAATGTATTAGAATCTTAGTTGTGTCTTGTGTGAGGTAGTGATGTATTTTGGAAATGTTTTTTAAATTGAAAAGACAAGATTTTGTCAGTGACTATATGTGTACTAGCCATATTTTAGAATTCAGTCTTATTTGTTAATATTTAAATCTAATTTTGTAGGCATTATCTATAGTTGGTTTCTAAAATCCTTCACTTTTAAGCACATTAGAAATCAAATACATTACTAGCTTAAAGTATAATTTTGCAGCCAGAGCGAAAAGAACGTTTTGTTGTAATGACAGTTACTAACTGTAGAGGCATCAGAATTAGAAATCTCGCGATTAGCGCGAGCTCGCAGTCCATGAACATTGGTCTTGCGAGAAGCGTGAATACGCGGCGTGTGATGACGTCGCTGTGTTTACGTGGATGCCGTGACGTCACCGCGTTCTGCGCTTCGCAGGAGTTATAAAAAACCTGCGTTTGACATGGATAATCAGTCCCCTGATAAATCCGAAGTAAAACTACAGGGAAATGCACGTCGGGAGTAAGCAGGCTGCAGGGGTAAGCTTCCCCAGTCCGTTCTTTATGCCCTATATACCCTGTGCTTTGTTATTCCATAGTATCATGAGATGACTTGTTCCTTGAATATTATGTATATTTTTTAAGTGGGACATATCAAATTTAAACTGTAAAACTGAAGTGACCCAGTAATAATAACAACAGGGTTTTTTGATGACAGCATTTTTGCTGCCTATCAAAATAATCAGTTGATCTGATGTGTGGAAACTCTCTATATTGACTTAGTGATATAATATTAAGGAAAGCCTAAGAAAATAAGACAACACTGGTCAAATTCCGATAAGGATTATATAGAGATCCATCTTACCAAGCAACACAAGCAACTTTAAGCTGTCATCTGTCTTTTCAACTGGACAGATGCTGTTTTAGTCTAATAGTATTAATCTTACTTCTAGAGGCATTTTATAATAACTTAGGAGGGGTCACTTATTATAGCTTATTCCCCCTGCAAAGCCTGCTTTATAGATATGCTGTATTGTATATATTTTTTATAGTCACATATTGCACATATTTATTTATATATGTTTTTTTCTTTAATCAATAAAGTATATTTTTTTGCTTTTTCTTTAGTTTGTTGCTACAAAATTAAAAATAGAGTCTTGTGCTTTTCTATGGTGTGCTGGCGAGAGGCACTGTAGACCCAGTACACATAGGAATTCATTGAGAGAGATGTGAGGAAGATTAAGAGTTCAGTCTTAGACAAGTTGAGTTTGAGATGGTGGGTGGACCTCCAGGAGGATATCTTGAGAGGCAGTTGGAAACAGGTGCTAGAAGAGAGGGGGTAAATCAGGTGCTGAGAGGTAGATTTGCATAAAGATAATATTAAAGTCCAAAAGATTTTATTTGGGTACCAAGTGAGGATGTGTAGGTGGAGAATAGGAGAGGGCCTAGGACTGAACCTTGGGGTACACCAACAGACAGAGGGTGAGGAGAAGAAGAGGTGCCAGAGAAGAAGACACCTAATGTTCAAATATTTGATCTTGTTGGTATGATGTGAACCATGAGCGAGCAGTATCTCTGATTCCAATGGAGTAGAGAATTTGGATTAGTATAGGGTGATCAATTGTATCAAAGGCAGCAGAGAGATCCAGGAGAAGTAGAATAGAAAAGTGACCCTTTGACTTGGCAGTGAGCAAATCATTAGTGACTTTTGTGAGAGCTGTCTCAGTGGAGTGTTGGGGTTGGAAGCCGGATTGGAAGGCGATTGTAGACAAGCCGCTCAAGCAGTTTGGAAGCCAGGGGAAGTAGAGAGATAGGGCAGTGGTTTATTGCAAAATCAGTGTCAGATGAGGGTTTTTAAGAATAGGTGTAATTACAACATGTTTTAGAGATGATAGAAATGTGCCAGTGTTTAAGGAAAGGTTGAAGAGATGTGTGAGAGCAGGGGTAAGTGTGGTGGAGAGGGGAGGGATAAGCTTTGATGGAATAGGATCTAGAGGACAGGTAGTAAGGTGAGAGGTTGATAGGAAGCTGGATACTTCATCTTCTGTTACAAGGTCAAAGGAATGCATAATGGCTGTGGGCTTATGGTGTCACAGTATTTATATAGTAAAAATGAATATTTATAATTTACTAGCGACTTGCCCGTCAAAAAATGACGGCAATTAAATATGTCTGTTTTGAATTGTGTTTTGCATGTAATATGCGCAGTTGAGAGTTGTAACCTTTTTGTTATCTCTAAAGAAGTACAATTATTATATAAAACATGTTTATTTTTAAAAAATGCAACTTGTGGATAACCAACTGTTAAATGATCATTTTTTTTTTTATAGTAGTAACATTTTAATGTAGAAACAGGCCAACATTGTATTAATGAGAATTGAAAACATGACATAATGTTTGGTAACATGCAACTTGTAGATTAACAACTGTTAAACGAAATATATATTGAATCCAGAGGAAGGCAAACAGTAAAAACCCTCCTTGAAACTTAGCCAATTGTATCAAAGTGGGAAAAAAATGAATTCCTTCCTGACCCCATTAACTGGCGATTGGATTACTCCCTGGATTAATATATTGCATTGAATGATACATTTACATTGTGTAACAAAAGCTCCTCCTCCTCTTAACACGAACTTTGAAATATATGTAATTAAACAACTTTTGCATGTTTAAAAAAAAAAAATAATAACATTATAAACAGTAACATAATTAAGTAACATTTAAACTCTTATTGTAGTGAAATGCAAGAAAAGTGTTTTGTGGGGCTAATCATGCTAAAGGGCTACTTCCATAAAATTGTAATCTGGTATTTTGTCGTTGTTGATTTTTTATGGTTGAAATTTTATTGTTATTGTTGTAATTGGTGAAAATGGCACATAGAGTTTCCTATGTGAAATAGTGGTTCTCTAAAAAGAGAATACCAGACATTAAATTTCGTCCACGGGGTGTAACCACTGTTCTCTATGTTTTTTGCCATTGTATAGAGTTTCTTATGGAAATAGTGGTGCTCTAAAAATAGTCTGAGTGACATAAAATGTCATTCTTGAAATGAAACCACTGTTCTCTTTTATTTTTGTTTTTGTTTTTGTTGGGAAATTGTCATTGAGGTGAATTTTTTTTGTTGTTGATTGGTCTGTGCCATGTCTTGTATTTGGTGGAATTAAAGTTAGAGTACTTCATAGTAGACAATGTTTTTGGTAAAAATGCGTCCATCATCTAATAAATCACCTTGACTTTCATTGTTTTCAATGTAAACTTTAATAGCATCTGGATTCTTGCATCTTGAGAAGGCAACATACAGCTGGCCATGTGCAAATGCTGGTTCTTCTAAAAAGATAAACACAGATTTGAAAGTTTGTCCTTGTGATTTATTAATGGTCATGGCAAATGCCATGATGATGGGAAATTGTCTCCTTTGAAGTACAAAAGGGAGCCTACTTTCACTTGGTTCTAAATCTATTCTTGGTATGAAAACTCTCTCTCCTTTATGGGTACTAGTTAGAATTTCAGCATGTATGAAATGGTCCTTTAATTCTTGAACAATTAATCTGGTCCCATTGCATAGGCCTTTTTTGGGGTTCATATTTCACAGTAACATGACAATTGCACCTTTCTTTAGCTGCAAAATATGTGGTGGCATTCCAGAAGGAGTTAATGAGTTAATGAATTCAGTTGAAAAGTTTGTCTGACTTTCTTTGTCATCACCAAGTACAGAATCCGCACTGTGATACATTTTTTGTGGTGCATTTTTTTTTTTTTTATATTACTGAGGAGTAATGCATCCTTATTTTTGCATGTCAGTATTACTTTGTTGGCAAGCTCTGCATAGTCCACATTATTTATTGTACTTTCGAATATAGCTGATATAAGATCCTGTTTGCAAATCATATGAGCTGGGATGTGCACAGTATCTTTAGGTCAATTTTGTATTCGCTCTGTTTTCCCTTCTCCAATTTTAATGAGCCAATCATTATAATCATTTTCTCCTTCTGATCTCATATTTTGTTGTAATTGAAGATGGGTAAATAGTTTCCATAGTGTACTTGACTTTATACATGTTTCGGCAATGTTGGTTCGATTTCCATGTACAACGACAGGTAATGTTTGTCTAAAATCTCTACCTGAGAAAATTACATTTACACCAAATGGCAAAGTATTATCCATGACTTCATGAAGCAAACGCTCAATACATTGTAGGGCATGGCATGACATCATTGTAGCCTCATCTATTATAATGAATTTACTTTTTTACATTTTTTTTTGCTTGTAATGATGTCATTCGAATATCCGACACTGATGTTTCCAAAAAAGGAACTGGCAGTTTAAATCCACTATGCACAGTCCTTTCACCTTCTAACAAAAGTGCGGCAATTCCAGTGGTTGCAAATGCCAGCGCTATTTGACCTTGTGCTCGTACAAAACTTATAAATATATAATACTAGCGACTTGCCCGTCAGAAACTGACGGCAATGAGATGTGTATGTTTGGTAAGTTGTTTAGTTATTAATATACATATTTGACACTTGTAAGTATTGTGATATTAAACATGTTTAGTTTTGTCAAATGTTCTCTTGGTGAACAATAAGTCTTAAAGCATTTTGTATTAAAAGTATTAACATTTGAATGTAAGAACAGTTGAACTTTAAATTAATCAGTATTGTAAACTTGAGGTAATGTTTTTTTAACATGCAATTTGTATGTGAAGAATTGTTAACTACAATATACATTGAATCCAGAGGAAGGCAAACAGTAAAAACCCTTGTTGAAACGTACCCAATTTTAACATGAACTTTGTAATATATCTAAGTAAGAAACTTGAAAGTATATTTTTTTAAAATTGAACTTTATTACCTGTGTAACTTTGGAACTTGAAAAAACTTTTTTTGAACTTGGAACATTATAAACAGTAACAGAGTGGATTGATTTTTTAACATAATTTTGTATTAAAAGTATTAACAGTTGAATGTAAAAACAGTTGAACTTTAAACTAATCAGTATTTTAACTTGAGGTAATGTTTTTTTAACATGCAATTTCTATCTGAACAATTGTTAACTATAATATACATTGAATGCAGAGGAAGGCAAACAGTAAAAACCCTCCTTGAAACGTACCCAATTAAATTAATTCCTTCCTGACCCCATTAACTGGTGATAAACATTAATCCAGGGAGTAATCTTAACATAACAGACAATATTTACATTGTGAGTTAAAACGTGGTTGAGCTCTTAACATGAACTTTGTAATATGTTGAAGTAAAGAACTTGAAAGTATATTTTTTAAACTTGAAGTTTCTTATCAGTCTAAGTAATGACCTTGAAAATATTGTTTTCAAACTTGTAACATTAGAAACAGTAACATAGTTAATTAACATTTTAACATAATTTGTAAAAATAATGCAAGGCAAGTGTTTTGTGAGGCGAATCATCCATAAACAGTACTTCCATTAATTATGACTGAATTGTTTATTGTTTTGTATTTTTCAATGCTTTTAAAAAAAATTTGCATGGGTTTTATTTCTTTAATAAAAAGTTATAGTACTTCATAGTAGACAATGTTTTTGGTAAAAATACATCCATCTTCTAATAAATCACCTTGACTTTCATTCTTTTCAATGTATACTTTAATAGCCTGTGGATTTCTGCACCGTGATAACGCAACGTACAATTGACCATGTGCAAATACTGGTTCTTCCAAAAAAAATGCCCACAGATTTGAATGTTTGACCTTGTGATTTATTAATGGTCATGGCAAATGCCATAATAATAGGAAATTGTCTTCTTTGAAGTATAAAAGGGAGATTACTTTCACTTGGTGCTAAATCTATTCTTGGTAGGAAAACTCTCTCTCCTTTATGGGTCCCAGTTAAAATTTCAGCATCTTTAAAATGGTCCTTTAATTGTTGAACAATTAATCTTGTCCCATTGCATAGGCCTTTTTTGGGGGTCATATTTCGCAATAACATGACAATTGCACCTTTCTTTAGCTGCAAAATATGTGGTGGCATTCCAGAAGGAGTTAGTGAGTTAATGAATTCAGTCTAAAAGTTAGCATGACTTTCATTGTCATCAGCAAGTACAGAATCAGCACTGTGATCATTTCTTTGAGGTGCATTAATTTTTTTAAAGATTTCATTATTGAGGATTAATGCATCCTTATTTTTAGACGTTAGTATAACTTGGTTGGCAAGCTCGGAATATTCCTGGTTATTTATGCTACCTTCAAATATAGCCGATATAATATCTTGGTGACGAATCATATGAGGTGGGATCTCTACAGTGTCGTCAGGTAAATATGTTTTTTTTTCTGTTCTGCCTTCTCCAATTTTAATAAGCCAATCATTGAAATCAGTTTGGCCTTCTGATCTCATATTTTGTTGCAGTTGAAGATGGGTAAAATGTTTCCATAGTGTGCTTGACTTTATACAGGTTTTGATAATGTCAGTTCGATTTCCATGTACAACGACAGGTAATGCTTGTCTAAAATTGCCACCTAACAACATTACCTTTCCACTAAATGGAAAAGTATTATCCATGACTTCACGAAGCAAACGGTCAATACATTGGAGGGCATAGCATGACATCATTGTGGCCTCGTCTATTATAATTAATTAAAAAAATTCAATTTCTTTGCTTGTAATGATGTCATGCGAATATCTGACACAGAGGTTTCTAAAACAGAGCCACTGGCAGTTTAAAGCCACTATGTACAGTTCTTCCACCTTCTAACAAAAGTGCAGCAATTCCAGTAGTGGCAAACGCCATTGCTATTTGACCTTGTGCTCGTACAGAACTCATTAATAAATTATATAGATACGTTTTTCCTGATCCGCCAGGTCCATCAAGATAGAAATAACGCTCTGTCACCATGTCATTATCTATTGCATTTTGAATGGCATTAAATGCTTGCAATTATAACGTATTTAAAGTTGCAAGTCTTTCTTCTGTTCTTTCTACTTGTAATTGAATGTCATAGTCTTCAAAGGTTATGTCATCTATAAGAACTAGATCAGGCAAATTAAAACTTGCACAACTTAATCCATGAGTTAAAAATACTTCTTGGATTTCCATTAACACTTTTAAGTGTGCAATGGGTTCATTGTATCGTCGCATAAAGTCTTCAGCCATATTACTTTTAAATGTCTCCCACAAAGCTAATGCATTTGGAGCATTTGAGAAGATACGAATAAATGCAAATTGTTCTCTCATCTGACGTGGCATTTGACATTGTGCTGCTTCTTCTAAACATCTTTCCCATTCTGTATCATCAGCTAGTAAGTTTCTATGTCTTGCAGCTAAATGGAAGGATTCATATACTATGTCATTAACAGTTCTTAAGTGTTCAAAACTTTGTGCTTCAGGAACATTTAAAAGTAATATCCGTAAGCAAAAACGTTCAACATCTCTTGGACTGACTGTGTAAATTCTATTTTATTGCCTCTACTTTTTCTCTGTCTCCATAATCCATTCACAAAAACATAGTGATATGGAATTTCAATATATAAGAATTGTGTTGCTTGTGAATCTGTGGAATTTAATTCAAACCATGCAGTTAGTGTAGTGTGACGATCTTCACTTTGGGACAATGCATTCATTTAATTTCCAGCATGGAAATTCACTAAATGTCTATGTGGCAAATGTACTGCTAATCTATATACTGCATGTGATCTATCATGCATTTCAAATTTTAAAAGCCGCCACATAGCTTCTGGTGTACTGACATAGCGAGCATCTACATAAGATGCAAGTTCATCATGTACTAACTCACTACTTTCAGGGTTGTCTGCACTTTTGACGACTACAGTAGCTGCCTCATAGCCTTTGTAAATATATTTGTAGACATATTTAATGGATTTGATGGAAGTGCAGGCTTCTACATTGATGTGGGCGTTGTACTTCATGAGTAAATGTGGATTGTAGGGTACTACATATCTATTGTTCACTTTTTTTCCACGAATAATAGCACTATCTCCTTCTCTTCTTTTATAAAGTGGATAGCCATCACAATTGGCATAGGTTTTGTCTCTAAAATCTTTTGGAAAATCTTTGGAACATTTATTATTTTCCATACATGGTGATTGTGGATTAAGATCACCACAGGGTCCATGAATCATGCGATGAGTAACAATCTCATATAGTCTACCATATAGTTCTGGACCTGGTAGTTCAGCAACAATGACTGCATCCACTTTGTCAGAAGTATCTAATTTATCTTTTTCTTGAAGTATTATCAGAAGATGTGCATGTGGAAGGCCTTTTTTTTTAAATTCAATGGTATATACATAAGCAAGACATTTGCCAAATAACTGACTTATAGTGATGTCACATATTAATTCATTTAATTTAATCTTAAAAACTCTGGCTACTAAATCTGGCTACTAAAGAAGCACTTTGTCCAAGAAGTAAATTTTGTGTAATTTCTGGCCATTGGGGATTACATGTAAATGTAAGAAATAAATCGGGTTTGCCAAATTTGGTGACAATAGCCATAGCATCATTGTATCTTTCTCTCATATTTCGAGGAGATGCTTGAAAGGAAGATGGTAAAATGATGGCTTTTCCAGCTGTCATGTCTCTGCTTGTAGCCACGTCAGCAACATAGTCCATTAGTCTCAAATATTGTTCTACACGTAGTTTATCTTGTTGATATTTTATAAAGTTTAAATTATTGGCCTCAACTTGCAAATAGGAATCAATAATCCATTGTTGTGTTAGTTTTCCACCACATAAAATTGGATTAAATGTATTTCGAATGGCAATTTGAGTTACTTGAAATTCAAGCATAGAAACATTATTTCAGATTTTGGCTTTAGCATTTGGGTAACTGGGGAGTGTTAATTTTGGTTGCCAACCTGCTTCTCCGTGTGGGAAAAAAATGGGAAATGTCATTGGATCTAAATTTGGACTTAAGGTACTCATAATAATGAATGGTTGCTCCTCATTTCTGGGATATATTCTAATATCTCTTTAAAATGGTGGTTTTCCTTCATCATTTTGAAACACCATTGCAACCTCATTTGATGTTGGCAAGTTGTCAGTATAGCTGTCTCTTTTAAGCACCGTATTAACCGTTGGCATTGGTAATTGATGTCTTTGTGCATGAAGTAGTTGTTCATTTTTCACTTCTGCCAATTTTTTATAAGCTTTACTGTAGGGATTATTGTCCATAATGTTATTTAGCTCTATAAAAACACTGGGTAAGCATTTTTTATTTTCTTCCAGCTGCATACGTTGGTCAACAGCTTCCATTGTATCTAGGACATATTGTTGAGCGAATTTTCTTTGCTCTCCTTCCTCTGGATGTAAATGGGAAGTCCGATGATAAATTTGTCCTTGGACTTTAAAACAGTAAGGACTGTGTCCTGGTACATTAGGAGCTAATGTTGCCCCCATAGAGGCAAAGGATAATGCACTATTGTAGGATCTTATGTTTGTCTTAAAATTGTTGTAGTTTGGAAAAGTAGGTTCAGTCATAATGTTTTGTAAATAGATAGGAAATTCTTTCCTTTCTGGAAGTTTGAACTTGCCTTTTTGACAGCAACTAATACATTGGCCATCTCTGGGTCTCTCCTGTTTAAAATAATAAGCCTCACAAAACTGACATTGAGTAGTCATGTCCCCACAACTATGAACCTTTACTGCTAAAGACTTGAGTAAAGGACAATTTGCAAAGCATATAGCAGTTTGACTTTCATATTCATCAGGTGAAATGTCATGTAATGTTTCAACAACAGGCTCTAAATGCTTTGTTTTTTTCATGGCTTTTCTTGATATATCTTGTATTGGTTTAGGTAAATGTCATGTAATGTTTCAGGAACAGGTTCTAAATGCTTTTTTTTTTCGTGGCTTTTTTTGGTATCTCTTTTATTTTTTCTGGTTAAATGTCATCTGATGTTTGAGGAACAGGTTGTAAATGCTTTATTTGGTTGGTAGCTTTTTTTGGCGTATCTTTAATTTTTGCAGTTGATAGTCTTTTGCTTGCAGGTCTTTTGCATTCTTTTTCTCATTGAATTTCTTTCTCCTGTGGTGTCTGCTGGTATGCCCATCTCTCTTGTCTTTCTCTAGTTTGACGTCTTTTCTTCTCTTGTTTGCTCTCGTTAGTAGCCATGTTAATCTGTAAAAGAAAATAATTTATAATTAGTTTAGTTTGAGATGTTAAGTTTGTTTTTGTAAAGTTTTTATTATCAACAGTTTGTTTATATGTGCTTGTAGTTTATTGTAGTGGTAGTTTATTTGTATTGTTAAATAAGTGTATTTTATTTTTTTGGTCTTACTTTCTGTGGTAGGTTGTAATTTTTGCCTTAGATGAATAGCACAGGGAAGAAACTGACGGTATACCTTCTTCTACATGTAATAGGTAATTAAAATGTATATTTTAGTTGTTTTGTCAATTTATTTTTTTGTTGTACTTTTAAGTTACAGACATAGTAAAGGGCAAATATTAGTCTTTGTAATTTTTAGTAGAGGGGATTTTCATAATAGTATTTTGATCTTTTATTTAAAAGTTTATATGTTCGGTCAATTAAATATATATTTTTTTCTTGCTGTGTTACTACTATTTGTTGTACTATTCTATTTTCTGTGTGTGTTTAGGTTTTATGCTTAATATTGTACATTACGACTGGTAATTTAGAATGGCACATTTTATTTAGTCTATGTTTTGAGACTTTTGTGGACTATGGTGTTTTTTTTTTTGGCTATAATAAAGTTTGGATTTACTGTTAAACATTATTGTCCATAACAGACAAATAAGATGTAAATCAGAAATGTTAAATTTTGGTAAAAGTTATAAGCCCTCATTCAATTGCGATTTTGCAATTCAATAGTGCTCTAAATGAGCAGATAACTTTTTTTTTTTAAATCAGTTTTTAGTTAGTAAAAAACCTTGTTTGTGGATAGATGTTTACCAACTAAAAACTTCTTTCAAAAAATATGTGATGTGCTTATTTAGACCTCTATTGAATTGTGAAAATTGCAATTGAATGAGGGCCATAGTTAGTGCTTGTTATTGTTTTTTTTTTTCTGTTGACATGGATGCAGAGCAAACATGTTTATATATTTTTCTCATTTTTTTACTTGTTATACTGTACCTTGGTTGAAGTGTGATTTCAATCAGAATCTTTGTTGGTCCTCTGTTGAAAGTCTTCGTCCGATGGTCTGGTCCTCTGTTGAAAGTCCTCGTCCGATGGTCTGGTCCTCTGTTGAAAGTCCTCGTCCGATGGTGTGGTCCTGTGTTGAAAGTCCTCGTCCGATGGTCTGGTCCTCTGTTGATAGTCCTCTTCCGATGGTCTGGTCCTCTGTTGAAAGTCCTCGTCCGATGGTCTTCACGCAGTATCTGTTGTAAAAGAAAAATGAAAATGTTATTTGATTTTAATGTATTTGTAATAACGAAAAAATGTCATTATTTTGGTGTATTGTATATGTTATGGTGAATTTTTCTGCTATGCTGTTTTTTGTGCAACCTTTTAAAAATAATTTAAATGTATTTGTATATTCCAGTTATTCTTTTTTTATACTGTAATTATTAATGTTGTTCTTACTTTGGATATGATTGCAATGTTTTTAGCATTTTCCTGTTTTGTGTCCACCACTTTTGGTATACAAATGTAGACTTGTTTGTAAGGCTTATAGCTTAGTAAACAGTAAATAAGAATATGTACAGTCCAACTGTACATTTTCAGATGCAGGAAAATACAAATAGATTGTTTGATATTGATTGCTGCATATTAAATATTATAATTGTCTAACTATGAGACGTTGTCACGCTGTTTGCGTGGTGCGTACAACTTAGAGATGAGCCTTGCGTAGCGAGACATTCAACTTGGAGCACTTAGGCAACGAGCCGTTAAATTTAGAGCCCTTTAGCATTGTGTGCCGAAGGCGCGCATTGCCGGCGAGCCTCGCATAGTGAGGCCAGACGTTAAACTCAGAGCACTTAGCGGGACTAAGGGAAAAAAAAGATACGAGACGCAAACAATTAGGAGATTAGCTGCCGAACCAAAAACCCGAAAAACACAATAAATACACCCAAAAAAATTCAAAAAACATCACAGACAGCATGGGGCAACAGCCAGGACGTCTGTGAGTGAGGTGGAATGCGAATTTAACTCGATTTAGATTATTTTTGCCACACGAAAATTGCCTAAGCAAAGAAAAAAATTCCCGCTGAAAAAAATGAAAACGAGGCTTCACGACCCCGGACCGGGCAAAACAATGCAAAACGCATAGCACTTTACACATCACACTACCACCTACAACATACACAATTAGAAAAGCTGGAAAATGCTCACGAGACGCGTACCACATTAATAACATTACGACTATACAATGCTGCTTTACAGAATAAACCAACGGCTTTATATCGCGCACGCAGCCTATTTAGAATGCACAGTTCAAACATTCATTAGACTTTATAAGCAGGACACTAACACTCACAATGTATATTCTATGCAGACGCAAAATACAAACAGATTGTTAGCTCTTCAGCCTATTGCTTGCTGCATATATCAATTATAAATAATTAAAGTATATTAATTTATTGCATAAATAATTATTACTTAATTAATTAATTGAATAAATCATTAATTATTACTTAACTACATATACATAGAAATATATATCTCTCTCAGAGGACCAAAAGTACACGACATGAGAGGCTCTCAGCGCAAGCCGCGCAGTGAGAGCCGAATGTCCTGAGGCTCACAATGAGCGCCAAAGGAGCTCAGCGCAAGCCTCACAATTAGCGTTGAATGTCTTCACAGTACAAAACGGTTTTAATTATGTCTGCTCCCATGGCTTCAAATTTTATTGACCATCATTTTTTGATGGGCAAGTTGCTAGTTACATACAAATAAGTAAAGTATATTAATTTATTAATTCATATTACTTTATTAATTCACTGTACTCCTTTTTTTTTTTTTGTACACTGTACTTACATACATGAGCGCCAAAGGTGATCGCTGCAAAGCAGGACACTTGAAGTACACGAGGGGAGAGGCTCACAATGAGCTCTGAAGGTCCACAGAGGAGCAAAATCCTTATATTGTGCGGTAAACAGCATTGCCATGCCTTACAATTTTTTTGCTGTAATTTTTGACGGGCAAGTCGCAAGTCTCATTTTAATGTCTATCCACCAAACAGTCTCCTCAGTTCATGTCTCTACAGCCCCATTTCCCTCTAATTGTAGTCTGTAAACTCGTGAGTAGGACCCTTATGTACAATTATGCTGACTTGATTTTTTTTAATGTCTTCAAGATTATGTCCACATTTTACCCATGTGTTTATTATACGCCTAGATCTATGGAATCTTCTGGCATACCAGAAATGAAATATAATAATAACAACAACAATGGAGGATGAAGTTTTGAAGTCAAGAGTGTTAGCTCAACTTGTTGGATTATAAACAAAAAGGTAAAAATTATAATTCTTCTGTTATGTTTACAGGACATTAATGTGGCAGAAGTCAGTGGGTGTCATTAAACCTAGCGACTGTTGCAAAAAATGTAATCAGTGGAGGCTGCAATAGAGTTAGGAAAAAATCCATATGGAAGTCACTGAATTAGAGAAGGTGATGATAATGGAAAATCATAGTTGCAAAAGAAGAGCATTATAATTTAGCTTGACTACCAGTTTACAAATGTGTTTTTTCTCTTAGAGCTGTGCAGAACAGACCATCCCATCACCACATAGCTCTGCTAAAGGCCTTGATTCACCCCAAGTCATAGGATTATATCAATTCCAAGATCCCAAGGAACAGTCTCATACATCTACCTGTCTCTAATTGTTGTGCTTTCATAAACCAAGTCACAATTATAATCATCCAATATTCCCATCTGCAGACTATATTTTTGGACCACTAGGTCTAGTGTTTAAACTTACATCATGGCTCCCTCAACTTATTTCCATCTTAATGCTTAAAAATGGTCATCATCTTTCAACAACCACAGCCCAGTCCACGAACTATCTCTAATGTGGATTGTATTGTTTCCTAATGTCTTTAGCTTGGGTAATACTTTTTAGAATTTCAATGTGATACAGAAGGAACACATTTAAGAAAAAAATAACACTCTCTGAAGTCAAAAATATCAGTGAACTGATTGTTTGGAAAAACTTAAAATGATGAGTAAGCCAAAAAAGGATTTTTATTTATAAGTTTGTAAGTATAATAATGCCAATATCAGTTTCCATGACAATTATGGTTAAATGTCAATATTAATATATACTGTAAAAGTATATATATAATAAAAGTATAAAATTACATATACTGGAAGAAAACATCAGAATCTCAAGTCTCAAAACTCATTAAAGGAAAGTTGATAAAGGTTGCACAGCTTTTCTTACAATTACAAGATTTTTTCTAATGCAAATTTATAAAACACATATTAGAATGATTTAACTATAATTTAAATCCAAATTTGAAATAGTTTGAACAATATTTAGTAATTTCTGATCCTACTGTAAGGTGAATGCTAAGACCATAATCAAATATCTCATTATTCAGTATCTGACATATCACATTTTACTGAACACTTTATACCCAGATACTGAATAATGAGATATTTGATTATGGTCTGCATAAAACCCTAAAATGACTGGATTTTCAACCATCATTACATGAAATCATCTATAATAACAAATTACTGGTAAAGTTTGTAAAAAAGGAACTGTGTAAATGTGAAAATCATGTGATTGCAAGAATTTATATTCATGTTCACATGTGGATTTATAAACCCTGGGTAAAACCTAATAAATATTTCTCTCAAAAAGTATGAATTAGTGGAGAAAACTATAGCATCTGTAATGATGCCGTATTAATTTAGTTATAGAATATTATAATTTTAGGGTTTTATGCAGCTTCTAACACACAGCATTGCACTGCCCACTTGTTATCCAGCAGCATGACACTAGTAGTGTTAATCCTGTGGGGAGTGTCCTTAGCTCACAAAAGTCTTCAAGTCATGGGTGTGCTAGATGGCAGCATGTACAAAAGAATAGAGGGAGAAAGGAGCAGGTTCCAGAAGATGAAAAAGTGAACCTTGGAGTGAATTTGTTTGATTGAACACTGGTGTGTGTATTACTTTATACATCAGCACGTCTTGAAATTCCACAAAGTAAAGAAAATTGATAGAATCATGGGGTGAAGTTGAACATATAGCTTTAATAGCAGCACATTAAGAATTGGAGAGTCTGCAAATGTATACAGAGTTTCAATCGCAAACAGAAATAGTCATACAAAATTATAATAATTTACAAAATTATTAAAACTCAATAATATGCAAAATAAGATAAAATATCAGAACATCAAGAGCTGTATGGATATTCATGCTTGTCCCTCTACTAAAGCATCAAAATATTATAAATTTAAATTTGTAAAGTTTATTTCCAGAATGATTTTGATGTGGCAGAAGAGGACTCATGCACAGGAGATGGGAAATCAGCTTTCAATGTTCCAGAAATGCTGGGATTCTGCAAAGGAAGTGTGTGGTCTGTGTTGTTAAATCCAAATAGGTTTTCTGGATAATTGATGATGTTCCCCTCAAGTTCTGGTGATGCTTAAAAAGAATATTTGGAAATATTAATTTTCTTCAACACAGTATAGGGTAATAGTAAACTAAATAATATACTTGCATATGCAATTATATGTATTAAAAAATACTAAGATTAGTTTCTATTCCCATGCATTATTTTTGGCACTTGAAACAATAATGTGGATGTGACCTATGACTGCTGAGGTCATTGGTCAGACTAGTATGATGAACATTCCTTTTGATGATATTTATAGATAACAAGCTGTACTATGAAAATTGCACAGGAGCAAAACACACCAATTTGAGGAAATTTCAATGTGATTTTACAGTACAGATTAGATCAGATCCATCTACTGACCAACATATAAGTACCATATGCAGTTCATCCACAGTTTGCCAAAGGAATTTACTATTAAGATTAAACTAATTATAATTGCAGTGGCCATTAGTGTATAAATTGTCATGATTTAGAAACTAATTTTATTGAGGGTTATTTAGGGTTTATTGAGGATAAAGAAAGTATTAAAGGGTCACTGCTCATAGACAGAGGGTGAAAAAAGCATGCAGAAAAAGTTTTTCATTTTTAAACATAGTGCTGAATTCATGAAGTTATATTCAATAGAAATCAGGGTTTTCTTGTTTATAATCTGTAACTGTATCTCTTGCATTACTATATCTCTTGCATTACATCAGCCTTGCACTGCATGGTGCTGTTGTTGTTGTTCAGTCCTTCAGTGTCTGACTGTCGGTGACCAGATGGATGCTGCACGCCAGGCACATCGGTCTGTGTTTCTGGTTGTGCTTATCTATATGGTTTTCATGGCAAAGATACTTATGTGGGTTGCCAGTTCACTCTCCAGTGGACCACAATTTGTCTGACCTCTATGCTATGACCTGCCAATCTTGGGTGACCCTACATGGTATAGCTAACAGCTTCTTTGAAGTACACAAGCCCTTCACCACAACAAGGTAGCGATCCAAAAGGAGCATGGTATTAAAGTGTATTAATTAGAAAGACTGTGTGTGAGCAGTGGAGATTGGGAATCAGACCATGTAGATTGCCTGTGTAAGAACATTGTAGGTCAGTTTAAAGCAGGTGGAAAGCAATTGCAGTGGGTAAAACACATGAGCCTTCAGAGTTGGAGTTGTGGTCCTGGGTTCAACTCTTTCCCAATCCTATTATTTAAAATTATAAAAATGTTATTATGTAGGGATATATATATATATATATATATATATATATATATATATATATATATATATATTTTTTTGACCAATTTAAAAAGAATGTACCCAGTATTTCTATAACTTTTCCCAGTTTTTATCTGATGGGTCAGAGTACATCTGGTGACTTTAGAGGCTATGTAAAATATAAAATAAAGTAGATGCAGTAAATGTCTGAATGAATGAAAAACGCAATATATAAATGATCAAATGTGTTGTATTTTAGCTTAAAAGATCCCTTAAAACACAAAAGTAGAACAGAGAAAATGGTCCTTTATACTTATTTTTATGCAAACGTACATTCTCAAGGGGATCAGTATAAGGAGGGCTAACTGATACTGTGCATTGACTGACAAAAAAAGGAAGATCTATTGATGATGTTCGGCTCCATGGGGCATTAGTTTAATTGGTCTTACCTTGCATTGTAAAATCACAATAAGTTATGAGTGTCCTGTGAAAAAGAAAAAGAACAGGAAATGTATAAATATGTAGTTATTATTAATTTTTAGACATTTCAAGTATTATAAAAAGATATGAGTAAGGAAATAAAGCTTACATTTCTCTGGCTTGAGATGCTGTGGGTAATAGAAAACAATTATTTTAACACTTACAAAATTGCAATATTATTATTATTTAAAGAAATGTAAAAATGTAAAATATGTATATTTTATGTCTAAGTGCTTTGGGTGGGTAGACTATTACTGTGGGAAGTGAATTTGTGGTTGAGAGAAAATTTGAATGGATTCCATTTTGAAGTCAATACAACTAAGACTGTGTACAATTATAAGGCAAATTACACTAAGTTTGAATGCTTCTTGGATCTTGGATCTTTAATCAACTAAGAATTAGTGCCATTTTTAGGTGTGTGCAACTGAGACTGAGTTGTAAGTGTTGCTGGTGTGATCTGAAATGCTCCTTTGGAACTAAATGCCAAAAAACTGAAACCTTGTCATACGAACCCTAAATCTAATCCAAATTAGATCAACATTTCTCAACAAATATAATGTATCTTACCTTTCCTGATAATGTGGCAGAAATAAATGAATGCTCCAACACCGATGATGGAAAACATACCCACTACACAGAAAATGATCAACAGTATCCTCCTGTACTCTGGGATTTTTGAGTAAGCTGTTGGAGCTGTGGAATTCATGCAATCTGTAGAATCTGACACACAAAGAATATTGAAATATGAAAACCAAGACATGGGTTGCAAAAGTGACAATATCTAATATTCTGAAAAACAGTGGAAACCCCTTTATTCTAATCAATATTTATTCATTGTGTTGTACAATATGCCGTGTAGTATATGTAGTATTAGTAGTAAGGGGTCGGCGATAACATACATTCCAACATTTCAAAAGGCCAAAGAGGGACACCCTCATATGCATATATTTATTTATACACATTATATATACATATAAAATACACATGTCACAACCCACTCTTAATTGGGCTTGAAATAGCCAAGAAAACCAATCCTACCAGCATGTTGTTAGGTACTTTTATCCCCACACACAGGATAGCTTAACCGGAGACTAGTACAGACTAGTGCAGATTCCCCAGACCAAGTTATGGTTGCAGGAACAATTTGCAAGGTACCGGGTGCCAGGACAAGCAGGGGTATGTTAGGCAGTGAAGCTGCTGGAGATGTAGGACCCTGTTAAATTCACAGATTTGTAGTTGCAGAAGCCCCTAAAGGAGGCTATTAAATTGGCCTCTTTTGATGATCTGCCGGTTACAGGCTGAAAATCCTTAGGGGCTGTCAAAATCTGAACTAGTGCTCAGATAAGCCTTTGATCATTTAAATCCAATAAATGATACAATCGGAAATCGCTATACGTCCTCAAACCCACAATTGTTTTCACACCGTAAAGGGAAAATGTAGCCAAAAATCCTAGGGGGACTAGAGAGGAAGGTTAAACTTCTGTGCATAGCACTGTAAAAGCAAATATAAACACACTACTGGATTTTAAATTACAGGGAAAGCGATGAAAGGTGTTAAAATTAATAGCACAACATTCTCAAGCTTGCAAATCTGCAATAAAAAAAAAAAAATATATGTTTAATTTCCGTGTTATATTGAACCCGGCAATCACTGTGTTAATACATATAATTGGACACGCATGGACTCGGATATTATATTTATTGATTGTTTCATATTGCATTATTTCTGGAATGCGAGCTCGATTGAAATTGATGTTTTAATGATGATGGTCTCTTTTACTATTGGCTCCGTCTAAACCCATAACTACTGATTTGAATAATTTATCATGCTCACACCCGGAAATGCTACGTGCCGAAGCATGGTTTAGGGATTTGGATTCCCGCCATGTCGTTGCGGCCTTTTCTAATTTAATCACTCTGTTACTCCTGCAACTTTCATAGGGCACATAGTGTCTTGGATAGGGGTCTGGGTCTGGTGCTCCACACACCTGGGGTGTGGGAGTCTTAGATTATTGGGAACAGGCTTTCTGTTATTCGGGAGACCTAGTGGAAGGCAGTGGCCTAGGCAAGCGGTCTCAAGGTACCCTGAGAGTGGAGATTATAGTGGCAAAGCCCAGTAAAGTCAGGGGCTAGGTGGTTGGGTTTATCTGCTCCTTAGTTGCCCATCCCCATACTTTTATTAAGTGGTAAGGGAGTCGGCTAAGGGGTATGCAGTGGTCCATGGGCTTACTCACCTTTTGGGGAACACCAGACTTCCATAAGAATTTGAGACATCAAGGCTCCTATTAGATTGAATTGGGGATCACAACCAATGGCTAAGGTCAAGGACCTCACAATTTGTGGTTAATCACAAGTCAAAGGATCAAAGGGGTATCAATTGCAGAACACTTGACACCACTTAAACTTTATCTGTTGAAATAAGTGTTTCAGTTGCTGTTGTGACAGCCTTGTTAGCTATACTTAACTAGCGACTTGCCCGTCAAAAATTACGGGGCAATAAAATTGTAAGGCAGGTAATGCTGTTTGTCACAGACATACCTTGTTTTGGTGGTCTGAGATCCTTCAGCGCTCATTGCAAGCCTCTTGGTTGTTGTATTTTTTTTATCATTGGTGCTTTTGCTGTTATTGTAAGTTCGTCGCTGATCTGCTTTTTTGCGCTTATTGCAAGCCTGTCCCCTGGTGTAGTTTGTGTGGTTTGAGCAGCATTGGCGCTCGTTGTGATGCGCACAGTGATTGGCTTTTGCGTTTATTGTGATAGTGTTGGTTTTTTTTTGTGTATATGTATTTTTTGATGATAATTAAATAAGTGATAAATTAATAAATTAATATACTTTACCTATTTGTAAGTAATATATGCAGAAAGCATTGTGCTGAAGAGCTGACAATCTGTTTTGATGTTCCTGCAGCATACAATGTAGGTTTACAGTGTTGTGGAGCTGAGGTGTAAGTGTCAGCAATGTGTGAAGTGTATAGTGTAAATATACTGCGTGCGCGAGGGGAAGCCGTTAATGTAGCTGGGTACTTCTGCATTCTGTAAGTTAGTGATGTAAAATGGCGACGAATGTGTATGTGGTAGGCGGGTTTGTATGATGAAGCGTCCTTGCTAATGGTGTATGTTGTAGGTCGTACGGGTTTTTGTAAAAGCTGTATTTGCTTTGTGGTATTTAGCGGCTATAGGGGTCCTGTAACCTCGTTTTCATTTTTTTCGGCGGCCATTTTTTCTCTCGCTTAAGGGATTTTCGAGTGTCTAAACTTTGTAAATTTGAGGCGAGGCTCCCAATGACCGCTGAAGAGTATAAAAAGCTTAACATTGTGTGCAAACAGCATTGCCATGGCTTCAAATTTTATTGACCGTCATTTTTTGATGGTACTAGTAATAATATCTATATATGTATATATATATATATATATATATATATATATATATATATATATATATAATGTATATATATAGAGGCATCTAGAACCCTTCCACTTACATGTCTCACACAGGCCAAATTGTAATTGTCCCCCAGAACGTCTCAGTAAACATTATTTCCACTAAGCTATGTATTCTGGGTATTGACATGCAAATAGGATTCAAACTTACCCCCTTTTTACCTCAGACTCACTAACATGTATCAATTGGCCCTCCTCTGAACTTCGGGCCTTTATGAAACATGCACACTCAGAATGACATTTAATTTCCTTTCTGGAGCTACAGTGGAGGTTTTCTACCCACCATAACATATTGTCAAATGAGAATGTGGCAACTATAAGTGCTATCGACAGGACTAAAGGCAAGCTTATTAATTTACATGGACACGTACACATGAGAAAGTAACAGACAAGAAACAGAATATTGTGCAATAATGTATAATACATATACAATTTGCAATATGTTAAGACTATGTTTATTTATTTTATTTATTTGCTTTCTAAAATAATTTTTCATATTATTATGGAAAGTTATTCAAAAACCATACAGAAAAAAAAATGATCACAGTGGTCCCTTAAAAGATCAAAACTTAAGTGAAAACTAAGCAGAAATAAAATCATAAACTAGTTTAGAAAGATAACAAAATACATGTTTAGGCCTCTACTGGACCCTACAGCAAACCATGATAAATAAATGGAAGCTGTGTAGGGGTAGTTACATTTCTGGAAAGTTATAGTTGATTTGGATGGCAAATAAACAAAGGCTTAATTTTACTAAGTAATACAAATTTTGAGTCTCACCTGTCACACAGAGGAACGTCCCATTTCCATGCCCTGATATCACACTGTTGTGCTCAAATTCCACCTGACAAATATAAATACCAGTGTCTGTGAGTTTTACTCTGTGGAGCATGATGTTGGCAGATCTGTTATAGAAAAATTCTTTCAAATCATCTCGAGAGAGTCTGCCCTTAAAATCTGGGTTAGTATCAAAAATCTCAGGTCCATCCAGGTCATATTTGTACCACTTAAACCATCCAATGGGTGTCATCTCCATGTTGTTGAGGGTGTAGTTACACTGTAAGGTGACTGTGCTATTGACTGTGGAGGTCACTGCTGGGATCTGTGACACTTGGATACCCTGAGAGAAAGACCCTGAAAGACAGATGAAACAAAATTAATAGAGGCATCTAGAACCTTTCCACCTGCATGTTACTAATTTCACTAAATGCACTATGAACTTAATGCACTGTGGAGGTCACTGTTGGGACACATGGAGACCCTGAGAACAAGACTCTGAGAGACAGATACAACAAAATCAATAGAGGCATCTAGAACCCTTCCACCTTCAGGTGTTTAACTACATAAAATGCACTATGAACGTAATGCAATGTGGAGGTTACTGATGGGATCTGTGACACATGGATACCATGAGAGAAAGACCCTGAAAGACAGATGAAACAAAATCAATAGAGGCATCTAGAACCCTTCAGACCTACATGTTGCTAATTTCACTAAATGCACTATGAACTTAATGCTCTGTGGAGGTCACTGCTGGGACACATGGAGACCCTGAGAACAAGACCCTGAGAGACAGATGCAACAAAATCAATCGAGGCATCTAGAACCCTTCCACTTTCATGTTTTTAACTACATTAAATGCATTATGTACGTAATGCAATGTGTAAGTTACTGATGGGATCTGTGACAATTTAATACTCCGAGAGAGAGACCCTTAGAGACAGATGAAACAAAGTCAGGAGAGGCATGTAAAACCCTCCCACTTGCATGTTACTAATTACAATAAATGCACTAAATGCAGGATCTAGATTTTTATATATTTAAAGAATACAACAGTGGATGTTTTCATCATATTAATTAGGATGTAAATTTAATGAACCAAAAAAAGGTACTTGTTTGTAAAGTATATGTCATGAACCCCAGACATTTGAACTTTTGGTTCTGGCCAAAGGGGTATTATAATGACCATAAGGGCCTTGTGAAAGACTTTGTCATTTGTTGAAACCATTTTTTGGTTTTGTTGTTTGATGTCTTCCCAAAGTCTGTATGCCCTGGTGCATCTAGAGTCCAGGTAGCCATAATTGTATTGATTAAAACAGGCTTAATTATTTTTCCTTGTACAGTGTTCCTTTAAGTGAAACATTAAAGGCTTTCATCAATAATGATTTTCATCATCAAACAGAACACTGGAAAATTAGTAAAATAAAAGTTAAATTTTTTAAAATTGATGATTTTTTTTGCTGTTTTAAGAGTTTTTATACTATTAACTTAATCCTCAAAGTGTGCAGTCTAATATCTATTTGGATATTACTTCACTTGGCAGTTTCTGAGAGATTAAAAAGCACAAGCGCATTGCAAATGGTAATAAACACTCCTTGCTGCAACCAAAAATGTAAACGTGTTGATAAGAGTTAATTGGATATTGTAATTCCAAATAGAAAATTGTGAAATGTATTATTGCAGAGAAGACAGTAGTTATGGCTCTGTCAGAATGTCCTGTTAAGCTCAATAGATCCTACGGTGCAAGCCAACTCAAGGATAATAATCAGGTTAAGTACTGTAAAAACATGACTTCACGCAGTTATTACACAGTTATAATGAACATTTTTACACATTTTCTGCTTAATATATATTTTTATATTGCTCTACTTTATGGTATTTTTTCCAATTTGCACACAGTTTCTGCCAGTTCTCACCTTGAATGTCTCCCAGTACAAACAGCAGTCCCAGATACCGCATAGTATCATGGAGTCAGGAGGGGTGGCAGTGACACTCAGATACAAGCTTTCTCTTCTCTAATGTATAATTTTATAAACTGATCATCAGACAGCATGAGAATAAAAGAAGTGAAATTAAACTTTAAAAATGTTCATTAGCTGTGACCAAAATCGTATTAACCAGAATAGAAACAGTCTGGTGGGTTTTGTGGGTTATAAAGTTTTTGTCCATGAGACTTTATGCTTATAAAATAATAAAACACTGGGCTGAAAGATACTGTCTGCATTATATGCTCACTAACAAACATGATATATATATAATTAACTGAATATTTAAAAAGTAATATTAAATGTATATGGATGTTTTCTGGATGTTTCTAGGTGTATAATATTATATTTACTTCTATGTATTTTATTTTTATTAAGATGTGCTTATAAGCTCTGTTATAACAAATAGGACAAATAGTCATTGTATGGGTCTACCCACTGCAGATGCTGACTCTGTAGGGCTGGATGTGCTGTATAGTGTCCTAGCCTATCAGGGTCAATGATCGGTTAGAATGAAACACAGCACAGCAAGTATAACAGAGTCTGTGTCTTCATGAGCTGCAGAGGGCAGACACATACAGGGATTATTTGTTTGATTTTAGGCAGTATGTTTATAATCACTTCTTTGTAATATAAAGTACAAAAAATATATATATACACAGGGATATTATATACCTAGTAACATCCAGGAACCTTCCATATCCCTTTAAAGGATACTGTATCACTTTTTTTCCTATCATGCAGGTAAAATATTGTGATCAGTTACAATTAGTTTTTTCTTGTCCTGACAATACAGAAAACACATGGGTAGGACATTTTTTGTATCCTTCATTTTTGGAAAGTAAAGCTAGATAATTAAACACAGATCACAGGCTTACTGCAAAACTTTTTAGCACTTTTTTTGCAGAGAGGTAATTGTGATAAGTTCCCGGTCTCCTTTGGATTTCTGCCAGTGTCCAGACATTTTGATGGCAGACGCAATAAAAGAGGCTAGATATTATTTTCCATTATTTTTTTCATCTACCCTTTCCCTACTCCAGGAGCTAGCTTAAATTGAGGTTACATGGGTGCAGCTAATTAACTGAACAGAGAGGTTAACTCCTGAGGGCACAAAGCTTTACTTAGTCTGTGACTCACATAAACACCTTGTGTGACTCTGTTACAGAAGATAAATACTCCTATCAGAATGGCCATCCTGGGCACAACTCTCCTACTCCTGGACACCGAATGTCGAGTGGAGAGAACTATATCTGCTAAATGTTTAAATACTTAAGAACCAATGTCAGCACTTATATTACATTTATTTTTCAATTCACCATTAACTATCATTAAAAATACACATGCAATCAGGAGCAAAGCTTTAGCCAGGAAATATAATTCTAAAACAGATATTACCTAATTAATAGCTTCCATACCCTTCCACACTTCTCTTATTGTCCTGAGTCCTACTAAATAAGTGTACAGCCACTTCAACTAAGATGACATTAATTAGGCAGGTTTGTGTGATCTCTAGGGTAAAGGGGCTATAGCTACAATCCCATAATCCTTTTTTAAGTAGGACCAGGCACATCTATCATTATGTCTCTGGTTGCGCTTACCCATGAGGTTTTATTGACACATATACTGGAGAAGGTTGTCAATTCCTTCTCCAGTGGATTGATAATTGTCTGACCTCTCTGCTATGACCTGCCCATCTTGAGTGACCCAACATGATAAATCTCATTGAGATACACCAGTCCGTTCACCAGGACAAGGTAGTGATTCAGAAGGTGATTCTTTTCAGTATGGCTCACAATATTTCCAAATGTGTATCTAGAACAACAATGAGGTCTCATCAACACAAATACCAAAGAGCCTTACTTATCCCTAAATCTAAGACATTATGAGATAATATTTTCTCTCATGAGTTGCCTTATTTCCTGTCTATATATAGTGAAGTTGCAGTGTTTCTTTCCAGTTCTTACCATGAAGGGCTCTCAATATAAACAGCAATTCCAGACACCCCATCATGTCTTGAAACAGGAGAGGAAGCAGTGACAGTGTCAAGTACAAGATTATTCATTTATAAGTTGGTTGAGAAATGAAGAAGTGAAATTGGACGGGAAAATATTATTATGGTGTGATCAGAATCTTACAAACCAGACTAGACATGATAAGAGGCATATCCTGTGTGCAATGTGACTGATAGATTAGTCATTATATTACACTAGCAACTTGCCTGTCAAAAAATGACGGCAATAACATTTGAAGCCATGGTAATGCTGTTTGCCACCGAATGTGAGGTTTTGGCCCTTTGAGCAGCTTCGCCGATCATCGCGAGCCCCGTGCTGAGAGACTACGGCGCTCACTGTGTGGCTCACAATGAGCTCCTTTGGCTAACCTTTAGCGCTCATTGCAAGCCCCACGATGAGCCCCTTCGGCGCTCATCCCGTGGCTTGCAATGAGCACCTTTGGCAATCATTGCAAGCCTCTCCCCCTGTGTACTTTATAGGCCTTACACTTGAGCACCCTTGGCGCTCATTGCGAGTCTCTCTCCCTGTGTTACTACCTTTGGTTAAATGTCACTGCCTTTGATGAAAGGGCTACTTCAATGGACCCAGAGGTTGAGCAGGGGCGGCTTGTGGTTTGGAAAAATGGTCAGCTGCCCACTCAAAACAGGGAATGCTTCACCATAAAACATATATATCTTCTTTTATGAGTGATATGTTTACCCCTGTAACTATAAATGCCATAAGCCTTGTGTCTGAGCACAAACTGTATCTGTTAATGCAGAATTTATTTATTTAATAATGTATTTATTTATTGTGGTTAGTTACATTGTGTGTATTTCTTTATTACACATGATGATGAGGCTGCCCCAAGACCAGAGCACATGTGGCAATTTGTCGTAGGAGAATTTCGGAATAGTTATCGCATGCGCTTTGTTCTAAAGTAATGTCAGCTAGATACATCTCCCAATCAGAATCAAGGGGGGTTGCTGCAGCTGTAAGATTAGACTGGGGTCAGTGAGAACTAAACGTCCCCAGCCAATGGAGATTCAGAGAGGAATGCACTGTTATATAAAATTATCTTATATAAGGACATACCTCACCATCCATCCTCACTCTCTTCCCACACCTTTGGGAAAACAGACTGGTATTAGCATGAACACTCTAACTGTTGCATTTTGCTTTTTATTAAATTGTTTAATTTTTATCTACAGGTTACTCTGCAGTAAATTCTGTGTGGAGTTTCCAAATGTAAGTCAATCTTATTTTCCATTTCTGTTAGTATGTATGTATAGAGACCCATGGGGGTCAGCACTGGGTTTGCAGGGTTCAATAATATCCCCAGCTAGGTCTGGGGACCCAGGGAGACCCATTGAGATCCCTACTAGACCCATGGGGCCCAACAAGAACCCCATGGATCCCCACAAGTTTCAACGGGCCCATCAAGGCAGCAGGGGATTTCTACTAGACCAAAGGGGCCCATCACTTGCAGGGCACAGGTAGGCTCCCAGCTAGGTCCACGGGTACCCAGGGAGACTAACAGGACTCCTTCTAGACTTGCATTAAGTCCCTAGGACTAGTTAAAGGTCTATTAACCCCATGGGATTCGCTGTGGACCCCCATGGAGTAACTAATACTTGCCATGGAGGTCCCTGTACATTAGCTATCCCTTTGACGTCCTTCAGCGGCAGTCATGAATGCTCTTGTCCTCAGTCTTTATGTTGCTTAAATAATCTATCCTCTTCTTTCTTGATGCCATGGTTCCTCTCTTTGGCTTGTGGAAACTGCCTCTGATAAAAAATATAGACGCTCTATAAAAAAAATGTAGTCCAACGTATCTCCACACGGAGGAGCTTCCTGCCGAATAACAACTTTTTGACCATGCTCTCACATTATATGCTAATTTTTACAGATTCCGATTGGCTGAAATGTCGGTCATTTTTCAGGGATACAATGGGGATCTTTATGGACACTTATGCTATACGTTCTTATAATGATACATGACGGTACTTATGACATTGCTGAGAGTATCCCTGAGCCCTGTGGGCATTGTTGGTGTACGCGGTCCTTACTGGGGGTCTCCCAGTGCTCTGTAGGCCCAGCTGATCTCCTTGAATCTCTATCATTATGTGGAACTGGTGTGGATTCCCAGGAGTCTTGATGGGACTAGGAATGATCTCTGGGTCTTGATGGGCCCCACAGACTTAATGGGGATCTCCGGGGGTTTTGATGGGCTGCTGGGTCCCTGGGGATTCCCTCAGAAATTGCAGGGTTTAGTTGTCCTGTAGGTTCCTTAGATTATTAGGGGGTAATGGGATCTGGCTTTGGAAGAGGTGTTCAGTCTGAGAACGTACAACACCTAAGTAGGTTTTGCTCTATAAGACTGGTTGCCCACTGTGAGAAATATCCTGTATTATATCAGTCAGGTTTGAATCAAAAGAGAGCTTCAGCCCTGAAATACCAGGCAATTCCTCTCTGAACAGGAGAAACAGCAAACCCAAGATATACGTTTCAGTCTCTTGGGCTCTCATCAGTGAGATGTAGCTTATGGGTGATAGAGGGCTCCTGAGGTTCACCCTCTCCTCACTGTGCCTTAGAGAATATATTATATTATAAATCCCTTTCTCTGTCTCACTCCCCCTTCTATCTTTCCCTCCCTTCTATCTCTCTCTCTGACTCTCTACCCTTATCTCTCTCTCTCAGGCACTCCCCATTCTCTCTCTCTCACCCTCTCTCTTCCTTCTCTCTCTCCCTTTCGTTTCTTCCTCCCCTTCTCTGTCTCCCTATCTCTCCCTCCTCTGTCTCCCTCTCCCTCTCTCTCCCTCCTCTCTTCCCCTCTCTCTCTCCTCTCATCCTCTCTCTCCCTCCTCTCTCTCTCCTCCTCCTCTCTTTCTCCATCTCTGTCTCCCTCCTATCTCTCCCTCCTCTATTTTTCTCTCTCCCCATCACCCTCTCTTCATCACTCTCTCTCTCTCCCTCCTCTCTCTCATCTCTATCTACTTCCCCTCTCTCTCTCTCCTCTCTCCCACTCTCTCTCCCTCCTCTCTCTCTCCATCTCTGTCCCTATCCATCACTTCATTTCCATCACACTCTCACTTACTCCTCTCTCTCTCCTCTCTCTCTCATCCTCCTCTCTCCTCCCTTTCTCCCTCTTCTCTCTCCCTCCCACTCTCTCTCACACACGCACATTCCCCTCTCTTTCCCTCACACACTCTCTCTTTTACTCTCTCTCCCTTTTTCTCTCCCTTTTGGAGAAATACAAATATCCATACAATATTTAGTATATATATATATATATTATATATAATGTGATGTATCAGGCATGGTTGATGCGTGCTAACTGCATGTTCCATCTTTTATTGGCTTATTAATATAAATAATTGTTTATTGGTCTAGAGATGGGAAGTGGTGGAATGTACCATTTTCTAGAAGGTAATAATGGAATTTACCATTTCCTGTATGTAGAAAATACTATAAAAGGGTATGTTTCGTATATTTTTGTTGTCAGTGGCAGACATTGTGAATGTTATTCAGTTAGTGATCCACACGTGTCCAAATAAACAAATTGTCGGTTTCTGGATATGTTTTTCTTCTACACCCATCTCCATCTCTCCCATTGTGTCTTTCTCTTACACTCTCTTTTTCACTCTCTTTCTCCCTTCTTTCTGTCTCTCTCTATACTCTGCCTCTCTCCCTCCTCTCCCTCCCTTCTCTTCCTCCTCTCCCTCTCTCATCTTTTCATCTCTCTTTCTCACCCTCTGTCTCTCACTCTGTCTCTCCTTCTTCTTTCTCCCTTTCCACCTCCCTCTCCCTCCTCTCTCTATATCCCTCCTCTCTCTCTCCTCTCTCTCTCACATATACTCTCCCTCCCTCTCTCTTCATTACACTCTCTCTCCCTCCTCTCCTTCCTTCCTCTCTCTCCCTCCCCTTTCTCTCTCCATCCTCTCCCTCTCTCTCTCACACTCTTTCTTTCCCTCTCTCTCTCTCCTATCGCTCACTCCTCTGTCTCTCCCTCTCTCTGTCCTCTCCCTCTCTCTCTCACTTTCTCTTTCACTCTATTCTTTCTCTGGCTCTCCTCTCGCTCCCTCTTTCACACTCTTTCCCTCTCTCTCCTCTCTCTAACTCTCTTTTCCTCTCCTTCTCTCTCCTTTTCTCTCTTTCCATCTTTCCCCTCTCTCTGTCCTTCATATCTCTCCCTCACTCTCCCTCTCTCACTCTCTCCCCTCTTTCTTTCTCTCCCTCCTCTCCCTCTCTCCACCTCTTTTTCTCTCCATCTCTCTCTCACTCTCTGTCTCTTTCTCTACTCTCTCTTCCTTTCCCCTCTCTCTCCCTCATCTCCTTTCTCTCTCTCTCCCTCCTATTTCCTCTCTCTCTCTCTCAATCACACATACTCTCTATTTCACTCTCTCTCTCCCTCCTCTCTCTCTCCTCTCTCTCCCCCCTCTCTCTCTCCAACCTTTCTCTCACTTACACTCTCCATCAGACTCTCTCTATTTCCTATCTCTTTTCTCTCTTTCTCCTCCTACTCTCTCCCCCTCTCTCCCTCTTCTCTCTCCCTCCCACGCTCTCTCCCTCACACACTCTCTCTTTTACTCTCTGTAACGGAACCCATCACTGTTTTACCCTGTTTTATGGTTATTTAATTCTTGGTTAAAATATGATCCTACTGTTATACTGTATGTATGTTGGTTTATGCTCTGCAGAATATTAGCCCAGACTATTGCAGACCTTGGCATAATAGATAATCCTATTACAAGGGCTACTCATAAGCAAGAGAGGTCCATTGTGTGAAGTGTTCACATTGTGAAGATGGAACAAAGGGAAGGATGATCTAATCAATGTCTGATTGTATCAAAGTAGCCAGGTAGCCTCAGGGAGGTGTGACTCACCTATTGTCCCTCTATGTGTATTATGTGGCCAACTATGGTGGATGTGTATTGCCTGTTGGAAGAGATGTGTATATATATTTCTGCACATAACAAAATAAAGACAGTAGTCTTTGACTCCCAATTGAGTGTCGTCCAATATGGGATGTTGGGGATGGTGAGACTGTAGTGCTTCTTGGATATTTTACCGTATACCAGCGGAGATATTGGATTCGTGTTCCAACTCCGTTACATTTGGTGGCAAGTGGCGGAATTGTTCCCACGGTCAGAAGGACAGCTACAGGAGACACCATTCCGTGGAGTTACAAATTGAGGGCAACGCTAGTATCCGTACAGCGCCCCTAGCTACAGCAGGATGGAACCGGCTAGTTTTCTGACAGCGTTCCATGATGAGGAGAAGGAGGCGACCGCGGACTACAGGGATGCAGACAGAAAGGAACTCTGGTATGATGCCCTAGAAGATGCCCAATGGCGGCGAGGTGAGAGTCTCCCCAGTGATAAGCAAGGGCCACAGAAGCGTGTGGCGATGCGGATGTATCTATTGGGAGAGCAGCCCCTGGATGAGTGGGTGACAAGACTAGAGACCCTGGTATGGCGAGAGATCTGGCTAGACTACGCATACCAGGCCCTCTGGTGGCATACCGTTCGACTTACCCCCTGGACGGATGAACACGACTTACCGGAGGGGGATGATTATGATGGCCCGGGTTTATTATGGGATGCCTTGGAGGACGACATTGATCTTGGCAGCACGGAGGGGTCTAGGTTTTGGGACATCTACGACTACCGGATGGGCATGTATGTCTGGGTTGACGAAGGCGAGGTGAGCAAAGACATGACCCACCTGGTAACAAGAGAGTGGGAGCTGGAGCAGGACTACCAACACCTGCTCAGCTTCGTGCAGCCCCAACCGACCCGACAAGCAGAACCAGACCTCATTGACTGGTCCTGGGATGACCTCCAGATGGCATGTAGAGATGGGACCGAGGTCTCTCTACCGGCCCTACAGGGAGCCGAAGGTGTCGTCCTTCCTCCCCAGCGACAGTGTGTACCCCAGGGAACAGAAGGTGCCGTCCTTCCTCCCCAGCGGCAGTGTGTACCCCAGGAAGCAGAAGGGGCCGTCCTTCCTCCCCAGCGGCAGTGTGTACATCCAGGGGGCCGAAGGTGTCGTCCTTCCCCCCCAGCGGCAGTGTGTATCCCAGGGAGCAGAAGGTGCCGTCCTTCCTCCCCAGCGGCAGTGTGTACCCCAGGGAGCTGAAGGTGTCATACTTCCTCCCCAGCGGCAGTGTGTACCCCAGGGGGCCGAAGGTGTCATCCTTTCCCCCCCCCCCAGCGGCAGTGTGTATCCCAGGGAGCAGAAGGTGTCGTCCTTCCCCCCCAGCGGCAGTGTGTATCCCAGGGAGCAGAAGGTGCCGTCCTTCCCCCCCAGCGGCAGTGTGTACCCCAGGGAGCAGAAGGTGCCGTCCTTCCTCCCCAGCGGCAGTGTGTACCCCAGGGGGCTGAAGGTGCGTCCTTCCCCCCCAGCGGCAGTGTGAACCCCAGGGAGCTGAAGGTGTCGCCCTCTCTGCCCAGCGACAGCTTACCCTAACAAGGGGAGACACCAATCTCCCAGACGGCGCAGATGGGACCATGGTCTCTGTGCCTGACCTACCGGGATGCTGGACAGCCTGTCCAGATCCCCAACTACCCTCACTGGGACAACCGGAGGAGGGGGTAAGTAAAAATTCCCCTCCCCAGCTAACTCCTAATGTGGCCCCAGGGTTAACAGAGGAAATGTTAACCCCCACTGACCCCCACCTTTCCCTGGCTACTGAGCCGGAATATGTCCCAAGTACCCCAGCAGAAGAGCTGACAGCGGGGCAGAGTGCAGTCGGCCTCTGCCCTCCCTTTGTCCCTTGTACAGAGCAGAATGTCCTGCAGGTTATACCAGCAGAAGAGCTGGCATCAGGGGAGAGTGCCGCTGGCCTCTGCCCCTCAAGTCCTCTCAGCGTGTTGCCCCATCACCACAGCGAAATATCCAGGTGCCTGGTTAGACTTCCCCCCAAAGGGGAGATGGGTGACGAAGTGCCTTTTGCCACTTTGTCCTTGAGAGGACTTATTGCCAGCCTCCTGCCCTGCGACTATGGCCCTGGGACATATTGCCCTTTAAAAACAGTATTCTGCCATACCAGAGTGTATGACCCTCATTCTGGCCCTTTAAATACAGGGGGGTCATTCGGTACTTGCCCTGTGGGAGCGGTGATACCCCAGATAGCTATGCCATGGAGCCCATTCATATAATAAAAGACTATGGGAAAGACTTTATCTACCTGGCAATTGAACTGTGTGAATAGGATCTGAGCGCTATTCGGTAGTTTTGTGCGCTTAGATCCCAGCTATCTGGGGATATGTGAAATATCTGTGTGTTATGTGTAAAAGGTGACTTTATGTATTTTAAAGTGATTTATGTTTTTTTGCAATCATGTGCTCAATGGAGTCTGCCTCTATCCCTGGATAATTGGCTTACCTTCCCCATTGTCTCCAGTACAGAGGACTCTGTAAAACCTGTTTGGAAAATGTATTTTCCCTCTCCTTGAAATGTTTATGGCTGTGAATGCTGTATGAAGTGTGCGTTTGTTTTGTTCTTGAAATGTGAGTAAAGGTGAATTGTAGTAATGCTGATGGGTTGTCAAACTAGAGAATTGACCAACAACTACTTTTGTCCGGACATCCCCAGGCCGATCCGTTGGGATCAGACTGTGTATGCCGGCTTATGGTCACGGGAGAGGTGTGTAACGGAACCCATCACTGTTTTACCCTGTTTTATGGTTATTTAATTATTATGGTTAAAATATGATCCTACTGTTATACTGTATGTATGTTGGTTTAGGCTCTGCAGAATATTAGCCCAGACTATTGCAGACCTTGGCATAATAGATAATCCTATTACAAGGGCTCCTCATAAGCAAGAGAGGTCCATTGTGTGAAGTGTTCACATTGTGAAGATGGAACAAAGGGAAGGATGATCTAATCAATGTCTCATTGTATCAAAGTAGCCAGGTAGCCTCAGGGAGGTGTGACTCACCTATTGTCCCTCTATGTGTATTGTGTGGCCAACTATGGGGGATGTGTATTGCCTGTGGGAAGAGATGTGTATATATATTTCTGCACATAACAAAATAAAGACAGTAGTCTTTGACTCCCAATTGAGTGTCGTCCAATATGGGAGGTTGGGGATGGTGAGACTGTAGTGCTTCTTGGATATTTTACTGTATACCAGCGGAGATATTGGATTCGTGTTCCAACTCCGTTACACTCTCTATCTCCCTTTTTCTCTCCCTCCTCCATCTCTCCCATTTTTTCTCTATCACACTCTGTCTTTCACTCTCTCTCCCTCCTCTCGCTCTATAATTTCCCCCTCTCTCTTCCTTCTCTCCCTCCGGTCCCTTTCTCATCTTTCCATCTCTCTTTCTCACCCTCTTTCTCCCTCTCTCCCTTTACCCCTCTCTCTCCCTCCTCTCTATCTCCTCTCTTTCTTACACACACACTCCCTCCGTCTCTCACCATTTCACATTCTCTCTCCCTCATCTGCTTCCTCTCTCTCCTATCTCTTGAATTCTCTCCCCTCTCTCTCTTTCCCCCCTCCCCCTCTCACTCTTCTACACAGCCAAACCCCCTCTCTCCCCTCTTTCTTTCTATTTCTCTCTGTCTCTCCCTTTTTCTCTCTCTCTCCATCTCTCTCCCATTCTCTCTCTCTCACACAAACACACTCTCTCTTTCACTCTCTCTCCTCTTGCTCTCTCTACCTCCTCTCACTCTCTCTCTCTTTCTCTCTCTATCCTCTCCCTCTCTCTCTCAATCCTCTCCCTCCTCTCTCCCTCTCTCCCTCCTCCCTCTCTCTCTCTCCTTCAATCTCAAAAACCCAATAGCAAAACCCAACATGGCTGCCACTTACACACTCACATTGTGCAGACCAGAGTAAGTACATTGGGGTCGTAAACTATTTACGACCCTAATGTACTTACTCTGGTCTGCACCCCCACACACTTGCACGGCTGGCTAATCAGAACATTATTTGTTAATCCTGGAATTTTTTGCTGTATTTCTGAATCTATAATCGGTATTGACTCTGACAAAGAGAGGAACGCTCTCGAAAGCTCGTCAGGAAACCTATGAATATGTTTGTCCAATAAAAAAGGTATCACTGTATACTGCAATACTCTGATTATTCATATATATATATATATATATATATATATATATATATATATATATATATATATACTGTACACTGTATACTGTATATATGAGCAGTAGTGCCTACTATGGAGGGTCAAATTTACTTAGCTTTTAGCAGATATCATGCTTCTGCTCATTCTGCTCCATGTTCCCAAATATTCTGCTATCTGAGATTCCTTATGCCATAAAACCAGATGATCGTTACTCCGAAAAATACATGGCTTCTGTGGCCTTGTCAGTCCCACCAGTATATGGAAGTAATATAATGGACGTTTTCATCAGTAATATTAGTACTATCTCAAGTTTAATGGAGTTAAGTGGCACACCACTATCATACTATTGAGAAATAGGGTTATAGCCAGAAAAAGAATTTTCCTACACTAGGTAGAGGCCCTGAGGTTGGAGGTATCCACCGAGATCACAGGGTTCCTACTTCTATTACCCAGGTGTGGGGGTCTTAACCACATTTACTTTGCCCTTTCTCTATTGAGATATGTGCTATTATTTGTCAAATATTTGGACATACGATTCCGCACATACTGGTGGGTTTTAGTTATTGAACCTTTTTATTCAGTTTTCATCTACTTTTGTATAATATAGTTTACCTCAAACACATACGTGTATATTATATGTATTTATACTTATATTAAGTTCATAATTTCCAGGAGGGTATAGGAGGGGAGGAGGAGAGTGAAAAGTGAGAGGAGGAGAGAGGGGAGAAAACCAGAGGAGTAGAGGAAGAGAGTGACGAGAGAGAGGAGGAAAGAGAGGGGAACACCTGAGGAGGAAAGTGAGGAGAGTAAAGAGAGGAGGATAGTGGGGAGAGGAGGAGAGTGGGGAGAGGAGGAAAGAAAGGGGAACACCAGAGGAGGAAAGTGAGGAGAGCGAGAAGAGGAGGAGAGTGAGGAGAGGAGGAGAGTGGGGAGAGGAGGAGAGTGGGGATAGGAGGAGAGATAGAGGTATGGAGAAAGGGAGAAGAGGAGGCAGGTAAGGGAGGAGAGGTAGAGGTGTTGGAGAGCAGTAGGGGGGGGGGGATGTGCTCCCAGATGTAGGTACACAAGGAGTAGGGGCAGAGGGGCAGAGGGGGAGGTAGTGGGGATGAGGGACCGGCCCCAGGGACAAAACAGGGAGGCCAAGAACCCCAGGCACAGTTGGAAGGGCAAGAGGCTGGTGCAAAGTACATGGGCCCCAATTATACCCCAGAGGAGATGGACATCCTCCTCAGGGAAATCAATGCCCGCTATAGCATCATACATAGTGGGAGGGATGTGAGGCCTAGCCAGAAGACACATGCCTGGGGTGAGGTTGCTTCAGCTTTTGCTGCATTAGTGGTTACAACCAGGGATGTCAAGTCTGTCAAACACAAGTTCAGGAGGAAGATGGCAGCAGGGGCCAAATCCAGTATATTTGCCTTGCAACCCTTGAGGATAAGCACAGACGAAGACATATCTAAGTGTGCTGCAGTCCATAGGGTCACTGAAGTACTGTACAACCAAAAATAAAATGTTCCCCTGATTTTCCCAATGTAGATGTGATGAGTGAGATGTATATAGGATGATTTATCTTTATTGTCTTTTGCAGTGTTACAAACTAGTCTGTAAACCCTTTGCAGGTCCCATTTGGAACCCGTAATATTTTGGCCAACATTTGCCGTTTGCAGGTTTGAAAACAATTGCGGCCTTGGGTAATTGTAGCAATTGAATTGGGATTTGCGATTTTGCTGATTGTAACTCACGCGGGCTAGAAAGATCAAAGGCTTAGATGGGGTGTAAGTTACGTTTGGGGATTTTTTAAACCCATAGATTGTTTGAAGCTCACAAAAAGGGGCCAATTGATAGCAAATATGTTTACGGTTACATTAGGGGCTCCCGTAAACAATTGCTCAATGGACCAGGGGCCTTCGTTTTTCAAAAAAACAGATATATAGTTGACACATGATTAGGAATATTATCACATCATCTAACATGGACACTGTCACCTGAACAGGAAGTTGGTTTCATCTTAAATAGCATTAAAACTGTTTATACATGGCACTAGACTTCTCTCTCAACAGTTAATGATTCCTTTGAAATTCAGCATTATTTCTGTGGATTCTACTAGATTATCAGCCACATTAGATTCCAGCCCTGTAAGTGCAATGTGAGACCCGCAACGACTGCGAGCTTAAAGAATTGCTGATTTACGGTGCTATTATATTAGAACAGGCTGCGAGTTACGGGCTTGAGAGGCAAACCCGTAAACCATTTTTCGCTCATTGGATGTTCGGCCATGAACGTGATCAATTAGTCTGACTCGTAGTTACGAGTTGGGATGGAGCCAGTGGCAAAAGAGATCGTCAGAATTACGTCACTGAAAAATGGAGGTGGGATTTCCAAAGTTTTACTGGGTTCAATTATAAGTTACGATCGGACACACATTTCAGATGTAATGCAATATTGATAAAGCCATAAATATGATATTCTATCACATGCAAGTTACAGTATATGTATTAACACATTGATTGCCGGGATCGATATAACACAAAAATTAAACATGAAATAAAGTATTTTTGTGGGCCAATTTGCGAGCTTGAGAATGTTGTGCTATTAGTTCTAAGACCTAACATCACTTTCCCTTTCAATAAAAGTACAGTAGTGTTGTAATATTTGCATTTAAAGTGCTACGAATTGGACTTTACCCCCTTGCTGGTCCTCTCTAGCACTCTTTGGCCTCTTGGCTCCATTGGCGAGTTACGAGTTTGAACTTCAGTGATCTTGATGCAATTTAATAGCTCAATTGGAATGTAGCGGTTACGAGCTTGAAAGAACAAATGATTTCCGGCCATAAAGTTACTTGACCCACGTCCAGTAGGCTTGTTTCGGCTTTGCTGTGTCTTAACCCGCAAGTCATCTGCGGGTTACTTTAAGTGTCTAATTTAATAGCCTTAAGTCTTGCGAGCTACATTACGATCTATGATTCATAAAATCATAGCAATTTAATGGGGCTGTAAGTTCTTGATGACAGTGTGGGTGGGGATCTAACTGTATGATAACATTGGAGGTAATTGTTCTGGCCAAAAGCCTACTGTGATACTAATTAGCTCCACTTCAAACTACACATAGGGCCATATTAAATTTGAAGCTCGTTGAGGCAACGGTGCACAGCAAAACCTGCAGGCTTAAAATTCGCCAGAGTTACAGAGCTATTACATTCAATCATGCCGCAGCCAAGGGACCGGAGACGCAAACGCGTAAACCATTCTTGCGCACGTTGCATGTACAGCTGTGAATATGATCAATTAGTCAAACTCGTAGTTATAGTAAAATAGATTGTCATTATTATGTCACTGAAAAATGGAGGTTAGATTTCAAGCCCTTACGGGTTTCAAATACAAGTTACAATCGGACCCGCATTCCAGAAATAAAGCAATATTAATAAATCAGTAAATATGATATTCTAGTCCATGCGAGTTATATGTATTAACACATTGATTGCCGGGATCGATATAACACTGAAATTAATCATTAAAAAAAGTATTTTATATTGCAGATTTGCAAGCATGAGAATGTTGTGCTATTAATTGTAATACCTAACATCACATTCTCTTTCATTTTAAGTACAGTAGTGTGTGTATATTTGCATTTACAGTGTTATGGATAGGACTTTAACCCGCTTGCAGGTCCTCTCTAATACCCGTAGGCGTTTTGGTTCTATTTGCGGGTTACGGGTTTGAACGCCAGTGGATTCGTAGCAATTTCATAGACATTTGCGAACGTAACATTTATGGGCTTGACAGATCAAAGGCTTTGTGGCAACGGAGTTCAGATTTCTACATCCCGTAGGGTTTTTCTGCATGTAACTCGCAGATCGTTTGCGGGTAGCTGTACAAGGCCAATTTAATAGACGTAAGTCTAGCGAGCTCTGTTATGGGCTACAGGTTTTCAAGTAGGGGAATTTAATAGGGCTGATAGACTAGTAGTCAAAGATAGAATCCTCCTGAATCAGGAGATGGAGATTAAGGTAAACCAAGCCATTCTAACTGACCCTTCATAAGAATCCCCGTATTGTCATCTTGTAAGGAGGGCACTTCTTCTCCACCTTATTCGTTTCCCCCTTTCCTTTTCTCCTGTTTCTTTTCATTTTTCCCTTTATAATTTACTATTTGAATTCACACTATTTGATATCCCCCCTCATATATTAATATAAAGGGTAGCCTAGGCCTGACTTAATTTATCAATTAGATAGTTACATAGTTAAATAGTAATTGAGGTTGAAAAAAGACTTTCAGTCCATCAAGTTCAACCTGTTAAGATCTCCTCTGATCTGCAATATGCGGATTAGTTATTAATTAATTCGTTGTTAAATAATTATTAATAGTATAGTATTGGAGGATGAATAAAGAGTTAGTCCATCAAGTTCAACCTTTTTAGATCTCTATTGATCTTTTTAATATGTGGGCTATTTATTATTAATTGTTAATTGATCCAGAGGAAGGCAAACAGAAAAAAAAAAACCCCATTGAAACTTTGCCAATTGTCTCATAAGGGGAAAAAAAGCAACATTCCTTCCTGACCCCAGAAACTGATGATCAAATTTCTCCCTGGATCAATTTTCCTTCGCGAGTTATCTAGGATAGCCTTGAATGCCCTCTTTATTCAAAAATATATTTAACCCCTTTTTGAAGTTGTCTATCGAATTCGTTGTTACCTCCTTTAGTAGAGAATTCCACAGTTTAACCACCCTAACTGTGAAGAACCCTTTTCTTTGTTTAAGGGGAAATCTTTTTCCTCTTACCTCAAAGGATGTCCTCTTGTCAGTTGAAAATCTCTTGCTACAAAAAGTTCACTTGACAAAGCCTTATATTGACCCTGGATGTATTTAAATAAGATAATCATATCCCCTCGTAGATGCCATTTTTCTAGCAAAAATAAGTTTAGTTTGGTTAGTCTTTCTTCATAACTTAACCCCTCCATTCCCCTTATTAGTTTTGTAGCCCTTCTCTGTACTTTTTCCAGCTCTAAAACTTCCTTTTTATGAAGTGGTGCCCAAAATTGTACTTCATATTCCAAATGAGGGCGTACTAGTGATTTGTATAGTGGTAGAATTATATTTGCTCCCCTTGCTTCTATACCCTTCTTAATACATGCTAATATTTTTTTTGCCTTTGCAGCTGCTGCTTGGCTTTGAGCACTGCTACCTAGGTGGTTGTCCACTAGCACTCCCAAATCCCTTTCAATATCTGATACCCCTAGATTTGCTCCATTAAGATTATAAATTGCATGGCTATTTTTCCTTCCCAAATGCATAACCTTGCATTTATTTGTATTAAATCTCATCTGCCATTTAGCCGCCCATTTCTCTAATTTATGCAAATCCCTTTGTAGGGAAAGTACATCATTACCTGATTTTATTATCTTGCACAACTTAGTGTCATCAGCAAAAATGGAGACCCTACTTTCGAGTCCTACTTCTATGTCATTAATAAATATGTTAAAAAGGAGAGGCCCTAATACTGAACCTTGAGGAACCCCACTTATCACATTAGACCACTTGGAGTATGTTGCATTTACAACCCTTTGCTTCCTATCTTTTAGCCAGCTCTCGATCCATTAGCAGATCTTTACTGCAATTTATGTATCCCTTAGTTTGCTCACTAGTCTTCCATGTGGCACTGTATCAAATGCCTTTGAAAAATCTAAAAAGACTACATCCACTGAGTTGCTCTGATCCAAGTTCCTACTAACCTCCTCATAGAAACAAATTAGATTGGTCTGACATGACCTATCCTTCATAAATCCATGTTGACTGCTACCTATGATCATGTTCAAATAGACATATTCTTGTATTCTGTCCCTTATTAACCCTTCTAAAAGCTTCCCAACTACATATATGAGGCTCACTGGTCTATAATTCCCCGGATTTGCTCTTGATCCCTTCTTAAATATAGGTATCACCTCTTCTTTTCTCCCGTCATCCGATAAAGACCCTGTTGTGAGTGAGTCTTAAAAGATTAGATATAATGGTTTGGCTATTACAGAACCCAGCTCCCTCAGTACCCTTGGATGTATTCCATCAGGACCTGGGGCTTTATTAACATTTATTTTCTCCAATCTCTTTTGGATTTCTTCCTTTGTTAACCAATTATTTAGTGATGGCAGTGTAGCCCCATTATGTTGCGGTGTCCCAACCACTGGTACCTCCCTTGTGTATACAGATGAAAAGAACCTATTTAGCTCATCTGCCTTTTCCTGGTCACTAATTATTAGATGGCCTGTGCCACATTGTAATGTTCCTATAGCTTCCTTCCTCGCCTTCTTCCCATTAATATATTTAAAAAATATTTTAGGGTTAGTCTTACTTTCCATTGCAACTGACTTCTCATTTTCTATTTTAGCCAGTCTAATAGCCCTTTTGCAAGCCTTGTTGAGTTCCTTATAGTCACATAAAGCTGCCTCTGTTCCCTCCTTCTTGTATAATTTAAATGCATGTTTCTTTTTCCTCATCATGATCTTTAAGTCATTGTTAAGCCACATGGGATATGATTTACTCCTATTCATTTTATTTCCACATGGTACATGCCGATGAGTATGTTTATTTAGTAAGGATTTGAATGTTGTTCATTTATTTTTAGTATTTTTCCCTGTAAGCTCTTTGTCCCAGTCTATATGTAGTATTGCTGCCTGTAGCCCATTAAAGTTAGCCCTTTTAAAATTTAGAGTTTTTGTTGGCCCATTACAACTCTGTTTTTTGTATTCAATCTCAAATAATACTGATGAATGAGATGAAAACATACAATCTGTAATCTGATCAGCCCTTGCTTATACCAGGTGAATTTGGTATAGGCAGACTGTATAACATAAGAATTTAATTAAGAGTGAGGATATTAAAGTTAGAACGTTAATAAGTTAATCAAATTGACAATTGTTATATGTAAATTAAAATTAAAATAACATTTAAAAAAAAATATATAAATATTTTGTTTCTGATATACAGCCTCATTAAATTAGAGCTAAGATCTAACTCTTATCACGTAGGGACATAAGTAGCACTACGTTGCTATTAAATTCCCCTCTACAACAGACACGCAGCTGACTTGCATTTGAAAATGCAGGTTGGCCGAGAAATGGCTAAGAGACAGGCAATGTGTAACATCGCAGCCCGAAAACCCATTGATCTGTCATCCACGTAGGCCTTACGATCCAATCATGCTATTACATTTCTAAGATGTCCCCCTCGAGCTAGCCCGTAACACGCAAATAGAGACCAAAGCCCCACGGGTGCTCCAGAGCACACGCAAAGGCTAAGAAAGCCCTTACATGCGCTGATCAAGCAGCACAAAATACCCTCAATCTGGCCCTCCAACCTTAATCCAGGACCTAAACATCCCTCCTGCTCCCTAAATCTAATCCCATGCTGCAGGGTACCGAAAACGCTGGCTCCAAAAATGAATCCTTGTTGCATGGGACAGTTAAATAGTTAACCCCTGTTAAGTACCCCCCGGCACCTAAAATTACTGCTTATGCTGGGGGTCCCCTTCGGGACCCCCGCAGTGTCCCCATATTAACCCTTGTTGTGGGGGTCCTGATGGGAACCCCTGCGGCAGTCAATGTGTTAACTCTTGCCGTGGGGGTACTTCAAGTAGACCACGGCACCTAAAATTTACCCGTTATGCTGGGGGTCCCCATCGGGACCCCCGCAGTGTCACCATATCACCCCATGCATCAAGGGCCCAAATCGGGACTCAATCAGGTCCCCTGCTGCATTTAAAATTCAAATTTACCCACCTCGCGGGTCCTGATATAAGTATCCCCCCAGGCATCTCAAATCAACCCCATCACTCATGGGGGTCTATACAGACCCTTGGGGGAATATAATTAACCCCCTCAGTCCCATAAGGGTCTATACAGACCCTTATGGGACACTTATGAACCCCAAAATTAACACTATAAGTGTCATAAGGGTCTTCCAGGCCCCTAATGACACTAAGTCTAAGCACTACCCTACACTAAACTATTAGCCACCCCAATAAACCAATACATCTAAATTAACCCCATCTAAGTAATTAACCCCCCTCTAAGTAATAACCCCCTCTAACTATTTAACCCCATCTAAGTAATTGACCCTATTTAACCCTTACCATACCTAACTAACCGTATCTCTAACCACTTAACCCCATCTAGACCTATTTAATCCCATCTAGTCCTATGTAACCATATCTAGTCCTATTTAACCCTAACTGGGCCTATGTAACCCTATCTTATCCTATGTAACCCTATCTAGTACTGTTTAACCCTGTCTAGTCTATGTAACCCTATCTAATCCTATTTAACCCCATCTAGTCCAATTTAACCCTAACTGAGCCTATTTATCCCCATATGTACCCAGTAAAACCCATCTCATAAACCCCTACATACCATACCCTGCTTACCCCCACACTACCCACCTAACACCCTAATAAAATCCCTATTACCCCACTAATTACAAAAAATAAAAAAACTAGAATTACAAAAAATAAAAAAACACCTAAAACAGTAAATAAAAAACCTAGAATTATAGAACGTTAAAATCTTACCTAATTACACAAAAATAAAAAAGGACATTACTGAAAATAAAAAAGGACATTACCAAAAATAAATAAAACATATATTACATACAATAAAACCACTTAATACATACAATTTAACCCCTGGATACATACAGTTAACCCCTAACTACATACATTATTTCCCTAACTACATACAATTAACACCCTAACTACATAAATTAACCCCTAACTACATACAATTAACCCCCTAACTACATACAATTAAACCCCTAACTACAGACAGTTAACCCCTAACTACATAAAATTAAACCCCTAACTGCTTACAATGAAAATCCCTAAATCTCACCTAAAACAACCCCCCTCACTAAACCTAAAATAGGGTAAACAAGCCCACTTACCTTGGCCAAATGCCCCTCAAGCAACAACGGTGTTCTTGGCTTTGTCCCTAGCATAAGGGCCCTTCTTTGATGTCCGCAGGTCCAGCACCCCTAGGAAAAAGGAAACATTAAAATGTATTAAGAAATACACACATTTTGAATCTGTTCTGTGATTTCTCCTGAACAGTAAGTGTGTTGTGTACTTGTGCAGTGATTAGTGGGCAGCTGAGAGGGGGTGTGGTTTTGCATGTGTAAAGCTATATCAGTGTGTAGCTTTTTGTGATCTGCTTGCATCTGTTCTAAGATTACTGCTGAACAGTAAGTGTGTGTACTTGTGCAGTGATTAGTGGGCAGCTGAGAGGGGGTGTGGTTTTGCCTGTGTAAAGGTATATCAGTGTGTACATTTTGTAGTCTGCATGCATCTGTTCTGTGATTTCTCCTGAATGGTAAGCGTGTTGTGTACTTGTGCAGTGATTAGTGGGCAGCTGAGAGGGGTGGGGGGAGGTGGTTTTGCCTGTGTAAAGGTATATCAGTGTGTGACTTTTTGTGATCTGCTTGCATCTCTTCTGTGATTTCATGCTGAACAGTAAGTGTGTTGTGTACTTGTGCATTGAGTAGTGGGCAGGTGAGTAGTCAGAACCTAATAAAAACAGGGGAAGCTGTGAACACCTCTAGCATAATGGCAGTTCTAGTATACATGTAGGAGTTTTAATATAAGGAGGGAGTGCAAAGGGGGAGACCAATGTAGTGCTTTATACATTTTTTTACCCACTATCCAGTAGCAACCTCACTCAGTGTACATCCTGTCATATGTATGCACTACTGGAACAGATTATGCAGGGTCCATACCTCTATGACAGGTGTGAGCATGTTGCCTATCTTAAAACTCAAATTGGAGAACTGGAGAGGAGAATTGGTGCTCACAAAGCACAGTTTAGCTGGGCCTGGCATGGAGGGTGGAGCTGGGGCTAGTGAGGATGTCCAGGGAGGTAGCTGGGTTACAGTTACAAGGGGAAGCAGGGGAAACAGGAGCAATAGGGATCCCAGTTCTGAGATGGCAAGCACCAACAGATTTGCCAGATTGAGTGAAACTGTTGGGGATGTCCATTCAGGAATGGCAATGCCAGATAGAGCTGTTCCCTCTAACAGCCGGGAGAATAGTTGTACTAGAGGAGTGGGAGGGCAGAATAGGCAGAGCAACAGGCAGTTTCTGGTGGTATGGGACTCTATTATTACGAAGGTAGACAGGGTGATTTGTCACCCAGATCCCAGCAATCTAACAGTTTGCTGTCTCCCGGGTGCTCGGGTTCGGCATGTTGTGGATCGGGTAGACAAATTATTGGGAGGGACAAAGTTAGTGGAAGATGGAGTGTCCTAAATAATGATTTTATAGAACTAGGTAATAAGCTGAAGGCAAGGACCTCCAGGGTAGTATTTGCTGAGATACTACCAGTGCCATGTGCTAGCCCAGGTAGGCAGAAGGAGATTAGAGAGGTTAATGCGTGGCTAAACATGTGGTGCATTAAGGAGGGGTTTGGGTTTTTAGATCACTGGGCTGACTTCTCACTTCGGTACAATCTGTATAGCAGGGATAGATTGCACCTTAATGATGAGGGAGATTTTGTGCTAGGGGATAGGATGGTAGAACGGCTGGGGGAGTTTTAAAACTAGTAGGTGGGGGGAGGGACAAGATAGAAGTAATGGGGTAGTAAGTGTAGAGGGGGTAAGGATCTTATTAACTAGTCATGGGGGAGGAGATGGGGGAGCATAAGTACAGTCAATAGGGAGATGTTGCTAAGTAACTCAAGTACAGTGGCAGGCACTTCCGAACTACAGACTCATAACATAAAGTGAATGCTTGCTAATGCCAGAAGCTTGCAAGGAAAAATGGGAGAGTTAGAATTATTAGCAGTTAATGAGAAATTGGATTTAATAGGCATTACTGAAATGTGGCGGGATGAATCTCATGACTGGACTGTTAATCTGGATGGTTATAACCTATTTTGGAAAGATAGAGGAAATGGTAAAAGAGGAGGAGGGATATATATGTATGTTAAGCCTGAATTTAAGCCTATACTCAGAGAAAATATTTATGCTGGAACTAGAGGTAATGTTGAATGTTTGTGGGTAGAGTTAAATAGCGGAGGAGCAAATTCTAAAAGAATATTAGTAGGAGTATGCTATAAACCCACCAAATCTAATGGAAAGTGAGAAAATACAATTATTGTTACAGATTGGAAATGCAGATAAGCATAGTCAAATTCTTATAATGGGAGATTCTAATTACCCGGAAATAAACGGAATAAATGAGACCAGCAGTTCAGCTAAGGGGAGCAGGTTCTTGGGTACACTCAGAGATCCGTATCTGGCCCAGGTTATACAAGAACCTACTAGAAATAAGGCTATCTTGAATTTAGTTATCACAAATAATATTGATACAGTATCAAAATGTTGAAAGAGGGCAACCTTTGGGAAACAGTGATCACAACACAGTCTCATTTGAGATTGAATTAAAAAAAACATAACTGTAAGGGGCTAACAAAAACTCTTAATATTAAAAGGGGAGATTAAAATTGTCTAAGGGCAGTGATACAACGTATAGACTGGGACAGAGAACAGTTAATAATACTGAACATAAATGGACAACGTTCAAGTCCTTACTAAATAAACATACTTATCACCATATACCATGTGGAAATAAAAGTAAAAGGAGTAAATCACAACCCATGTGGCTTAGCAATGGATTAAAGATGAAGACGAGGAGTAAAAAACAAGCATTTAAATTATACAAACAAGAGGGGACAGAGACTGCTTTACGCAAGTACAAGGAAATCAACAAGGCTTGCAAAAGGGCTACTAGACTGGCTAAAATCCAAAATGAAAAGTTAGCTGCAAAGGAGAGTAAGACTAAACCTAAAATAGTTTTTAAATATTTTAATGGGAAAAGAAGGCCAGGAAGGAAGCTATAAGAACATTACAATGTGACACAGGCCGTCTGATAATTAGTGACCAGGAAAAGACAGAGGAGCTAAATAGGTTATTTTCTTCGGTATACAAAAGGGAGGTACCAGTGGTTGGGTCACTGTAACATAATGGGGCTACACTACCTTCACCAATAACTGGTTAACGCAGAAAGAAATCCAAAAGAGGTTGAAAAAAATTAATGTTAATAAAGCCCCAGGTCCTGATGGAATACATCCAAGGGTACTGAGGGATCTGGGCTCTGTAATAGCAAAATCATTATATCTAATTTTTCAATATTCACTCAACACTGGGTCTCTACCAGATGACTGGAGAAAGGCAGGGGTGATACCTATATTTAAGAAGGGAGCAAGAGCAAATCCAGGGAATTATTGACCAGTGGGAAAGCTTTTATAAGGGTAAATAATTGATAGTATACAGGAATATGTCTATTCAAGCAGGATTATAGGTAGGAGCAAACGTGAATTTAGGTAGGTCATGTCAAACAAACCCTAATTAGTTTCTATGAGGAGGTTACTAGGAACTTGGATCAAGGCAACTCAGTGGATGTAGTCTATTTGGATTTTGCAAATGCTTTTAATACAGTGCCACATGGGAGACTATTTAGCAAACTAAGGGATACAGGAATTGCCATAAATATTTGCTTATGAATTGAGAGCTGGCTAAAAGACAGGAAGCAAGTTGTAAATGGAACATACTCCGATTTTTTTACATATGTATTCATGACTTCGAAGTGTTATTGGAGTGTGGTGCCTCCATTTTTGCTGATGACACAAAGTTGTGCAAGGTAATTAAATCGGATGATGAGGTGCTTTCCCTCCAAAGGGATTTACATAAAATTGAGGAATGGGCATCTAAATGGCAGATGAGAGTTAATATGAATAAATATAAAGTCATGCATCTGGGAAGGAAAAATAGCCATGCAATTTATAATCTTAATGGAGCTAATCTAGGGGTATCAGATCTTGAAAGGAATTTGGGAGTACTTGTGGACAACAGCCTCAGTAACAGTGCTCAATGCCAAGCAGCATCTGCAAAAGCAAGTAAAATATTAGCATGTTAAGAAGGGTATGGAAGCAAGGGAAGCAAATATAATTCTTCCACTATACAAATCCCTAATACGCCCTCATTTGGAATATGGAGTACAATTTTGGGCACCACTACATAAAAAGGAAATTTTAGAGCTGGAAAAAGTACAGAGAAGGGCGAAAATGGCCCTGCCGGCATACCAGGAGGACAGGGGAATCGCGAAAAGGTACGTGTCCTATTTATAATGTTTATGATTATATGTTGTGGTTTTTTTTAAATTAATTTTAATGTTTCTGTTTTTTCTAGGGGTGCCGGACCTGCGTCCATCTAGGAAGTGCCCTTATGCTACGTTCAAAGCCATGAAAAATGTTGTAGCTGGAAGGGCATTTGGGCAAGGTAAGTGGTCTTATTTACCCTATTCTATGTTTAGTGTGGGGGGTTGTCTTAGGTGAGATTTAGGGATTTTTATTGTATGTAAGCTAGGGTTAACTATATGTAGTTAGGGGTTTAATTGTATGTAGTTATGGGTATGAATGTATGTAGTTAGGGGTTTAATTGTTTGTAGTTAGGGGTATTAATGTATGTAGTTAGGGCTTAACTGTATGAAGTTAGGGGGTTAATTGTATGTACTTTGGGGTATTAATGTATGTAGTTAGGGGTTAACTGTATGTATTTAGGGGGTACATTGTATGTAATGTATGTTTTTTTCTATGTAATGTATGTTTTTGTTCATGTAATGCACTTTATTTATTTTTATGTAATGTAGGTTTTTTATTTTATGTATTTTAGTCTTTTGTTTTTGATAATGTTCTTTTTCTATTTTCAGCAATGTCCTTTTTTATTTTGTGTAATTAGTTGGGTTTTTTATTTTTGTAATTATTGGGTAATAGGGATTGTAATAGGGGTTAATAGTGTAGGGGTTAATAGGATAGGGTAGGATGGGGTTTATGGGATGGGGTTTGCTGGGTTCATTTGGAGTTAAATAGGCCAGTTAGGGTTAAATAGGACTAGAAAGGGTTAAATAGAACTAGATGGGATTAGTTAAGACTGGATTGGGTTATATAGCACTAGATGGGGTAAATAGGTCTAGATGGGGTTAAATAGGTCTAGATGGGGTTTAATAGGACTATATATGGTTACATAGGACTAAATAGGGTGAAATAGGACTAGATGAGGTTACATAGGATTAGATGGGGTTAAATAGGTCTAGATGAGGTTAAATAGGACTAGATAGGGTTACATAGGAACCAGACAGGGTTAAATAGGTCTAGATGGGGTTAAGTGGTTAGTGATAGGGTTAATTAGGTATGGTGAGGGTTAAATAGGGTTAATTACTTAGATGGGGTTAATTAATTAGAGGGGGTTTATTACTTAGAGGAGGTTAATTACTTAGATGGAGTTAATTAGTTAGAGGGGGTTTATTACATTGATGGGGTTAATTACTTAGATTGGGTTAATTAGTTAGAGGGGGTTTATTACTTAGAGGGGGGTTTATTACTCAGATGGGGTTAATGTAGATTTGTTGGGTTATTGGGGTGGCTAACAGTGTAGTGAGGGGTAGTGCTTAGACTTAGTGTCATGAGGGTCCTGGAGGACCCTCATGGCACTTATAGTGTTAATATTAAGGGTTAATTTGTGTCCCATGAGGGTATGTATAGACCCTTATAGGACTGATGGTGTTAATTGTATTCTTATTAGGGTCAGTATAGATCCCTATGAGTGGTGGGGTTAATTTTAGTTGCCTGGGGGATACTTATAGTACCCCCACGGCAGGGGTTAATTTTATAGTTATCGCAGATCCTTTAAGGACCTTTAAGGTCCTTTCAGGACCCACGGCAGGAAATGGGAAATTTTAAATACAGCGGGGGTCCCGATTGGGTTCCCCACTGCAAGGGGTTATATAGGGACATTGGGGGTTAGGATGGGAACCTCCAGCATAGGGGGGTTAATTTTAGGTGCCGGGGGGGGACTTGAAGTACCCCCGGGGCAGGGGTTCACTCACTGACTGTCGGGGGGGTCCCGCAGCAAGGATTAATATGGAGAGGTTGCAGGGGTCCCGATGGGGGCCCCCAGTATTGTGGGGGTAATTTGGGGTGCCACGGGGGTTCTTACAGTACCCCCACGGGCGGCATTGCACAATAGTATGCCGCAGGCTCTTTAAGGACCTGCGGCAGTTCATTTGAATTTTTAGATTTTTAGAATTTTTAGATGCAGCATAGGTCCCGATCTGGACCACTACAGCAAGGGCTGATGTCGGGAGTCTGCATGTGATCATGCAGGCTTTCATTAGCCATGATGGCAATCTGTTTTGCCATTGGCTGACCTATTACTACATGTTAGCTTAATTATATAAGCATGATCCAACGTGCGAGGGTCTGGGTTAAGATTTTGCCTCTCTTGCTTGTAGCTCGCAGCCCCTTTTAATTTAATAGCAAAGTAACTCGGGAGAATTTGAAGCACAGAGGGCTTAAGAGCTACAAGTTAGATTTACAAGGCTGGAATAGAGCCTTCAATTGCACAAGCAGAACCAGCTAAATATAAGGTTTCATTTAAAATTGTGTTTATGCCCCTTGATTTTATGACTAATGATCCTAATTTTTTTATTTACTTCACAAGCATGTCTTCCCAACAACAGCAGTCCCTTAGCCAAAATTGTTGTCATTGTAATCATTAAGTGCCTTATTACATTATAATATCACATATTATAGTTGTCAAACTACGAGACGTCGTCACGCTTTGCATGGTGCATCCGACTTAGGTGCTCATCGCTAGTGGGACTTAGCCTACAAACACTTACAAAACGCTGGATCGCCTTAGGTTGCAAGCAGATGACGAATGCAGGACTTCGGAAAAAAAAATTACGAGACGCGGGACTTAGAAAAAAGAAATACGACATAGGAAAAATTCAAAGTTAATAGACGAACCCCCCACAGCAAAAAACACTAAAAACATACTAAATACCCCAAAATCTACAAAATCATCACACATAGCACGGGGGAACAGCTAGGACGTCTGGGAGTGAGGTAGAACGCAAATTTAAGTTGAATTTGCCAAGTTTCGGCACTCAAAAATTGCCTAAGTGAGAAAAAAAATGGCGGCCCAAAAAAATGAAAACAAGGCTACACGACCCTGAAGCGCGCAAAACGCCAACAGACCCGTAGGACTTTGCCAGGCACATACGATTTACAAAAAGACACTGTTGGAAAACACGCAAAATGCTCACGAGGCACGTAACACATAGAATATCGCCGTCATTTTACAACACTAATTTGCTAATCTACACATTACGAATCTGAAATGGAGGCTTTCCCGTCTAAACCAACGGTTCTGTCTCGCGCACGCAGCCTATCTATAGGACACAGTTGCCACAGTGCTGACACTTTCTCCTCAGGTGATAACAGTTTGATTGGACATTTTCTGCTGACGGAAAATCCAAAGATATTGTTAGCTCTTCAGGATATTGATTGCTGGCTATTAATTATAAATAGGTAAAGTATATTAATTTATTGATTAATTAATTATTAATAAAAAAAAATAATATTATTAAAAAAAATATATGCACATTCTTATATTTTACAATGCCTTTACTTTATGAAGACATTAATGGTTAACGATTTCAAATATATTTATTAATTGATTAATACATTTTTTTGGACATTAATTTAGTAATTATTAATTAAATTATTAATTAAAAAATGTATATTTTTGACTGCCTTTACTTTATGAATATATTATTGTTTAACTTTTTCTAATATATTTATTTATTGATTAATTAATGCTTATTAAATAATTAATTAGTAATTAATTAGTCATAATAATAAAATAAAAATATTTAACTGGATCAAAAAATATGTAAATTTTACGGTGCACTTACATTTCGGTGTTGCTACCCAATTATTAATGTTCATTAATTACTTCATTATTTATTAATTAGTAATAATTAAAACATTTTTTTAAACTGCATCAAAAGATATGTACATTTTACAGTGCACTTATATTTCAGTGTTGGTGCTCAATTATTACAGTGCAGTTATTTTCTGGTTTTGCTGCTAAATTATTACTGCACTTATATTTGTGTGTTGCTTCTCAATTATTAATGTTCATTAATTACTTAATTAGTAATTAATTAGTAATAATATGAAAGAAAATTGTTTAAAATGCCCTAAAAAATATGTATATTGTGCAATGAACTTCTACTTCTGTGTTGCTGCTCATTGGCTGAAAGGAATAGGATCCTCAAAACAGTTAAATATTTAAATCACTTTATTAGATTATGACTCCTGCTACATTTAATATTTTATAGTGCATTTATTCATTAATATATCCATGCTTACACCTTTACATTTTGCATGTATGCCGATTGAACATTATACTCTTAATGATTAATTAATGAATTGGATTAAAACATTAAAAATTATTTTCATTGTAGTTGACAGTTTGATCATCTGTGCAGCTGACTGAGTACACAGAGTGATGTTTGAAGCATTTGATCTGCAATAAGATCACCTTTACAGGTATATCATTTAATGATGCTCTTTTTTAGGAGAAAACGATTAAGGCTTTTTGTTTTCCATAGGTCAATGTTATTAATTAATTAATTAATAATATTAAGACATTGAACGTTTCAGTTTAAGATTACTTCTTTTACATGTTACCGGTGCACAAAGTTATGAACATTTACGCACAGTCAATTACATAGTTTATGATACTTTCCAATTAGCTGCAAGACATCAAAACTTCCTGGCAGATGATACGGAATGGGAGAGTTGTCTCGAAGAAGCAGCACTATGTCAAATGCCAAAGCAAATGAGAGAACAGGTTGCTTTCATTTGCATCTTTTGCAATGTACCTGATGCATTAGCTTTGTGGGAAACATTTAAATTACATATGTGTAAAGATTTCTTGAAAGATTACAATGAGACTATTGCACTATTGAAAGCATTAATGGAAATGCAGGAAATCTTGCTTTGTCATGGATTACATTGTGCCAATTTTAATCTGCCTGATCCAGGAATTATAGATGAAATTAACTTTCACGAGTATGACACTGAGATTGAACACCAGAAAACACAAGAACAAATTGGAACTTTAAATGCATTACAATTGGAAGCATTTAACGCCATCACAAATGCAATAGATGATGACATGCTCAAAGAGCTTTATTTCTATCTGGATGGCCCTGGTGGATCAGGAAAAACTTATCTATATAATTTATTGATGAGTTGCATTCGGGAACAGGGTCAAATAGCACTTCCATTTACAACCACTGGAATTGACGCACTTTTGTTAGAAGGTGGTAGAACTGTGCATAGTGGATTTAAACTGCCAGTTCCCATTCTAAAAACATCAGTGTCAGATATTCGAAAGAATTCATTACAAGCCAAAAAATTTCACAAGAGTAAATTAATTATAATAGATGAGGCAACTATGATGTCATGTCATGCCCTGCAATGTATTGATCAATTATTAAAATAAGTTATGGGTAAGGATTTGCCATTTGGTGGAAAGGTGATGTTGTTAGGAGGAGATTTTAGGCAAACATTACCTGTGGCGACACATGGCAATAGGACTGACATTGTCAAAACATGTATAAAGACAAGTAAACTGTGGAAAATATTTACACACGTTAAATTAGAAATAAATATGATATCTGAAGGCCAAAATCAATTCAATGATTGCCTAATTCAGATTGGAGAAGGAAAACATCCAAAAAATAACTAATTTAACTGATGATACAGTTAAAATTCCATCACAAATGGTTTGCAAAGAATCACTAATATCGACAATCTTTCTCAATACCATCAATAATGATGATTACTCAGACATTGCTAGCAAAGTCATATTGGCATCAAAAAATAAAGATGCCTTGAATCTAATTAACAACATTTTTAAATTAATCAATGCACCCCAAAAAAACTATTACAGTGCAGATTCCATTCTGGCTGATGACAAAGACAGTGAATCTAACTTTACTATGGAATTTATTAATTCTTTAACTCCCTCTGTAATGCCACCACATATTTTGCAACTTAAAAAAGGGGCAATTGTCATGCTACTGAGAAGTATGAATCTCAAAAAAGGACTTCGTAATGGGGCCAGATTAATTATGAAGGATTTAAAGGATAATTTTATACATGCAGAAATTATGAATGGTACCCATAAAGGTGAACCAGTTATTATACCAAGAATTGATTTGGCTCCAAGTGAGAGTGCTCTGCCTTTTGTCCTTCAAAGGAGACAATTTCCAATTATCATGGCATTTGCAATGGCCATTAATAAATCCCAAGGACACATTTTTAAGTCTGTGGGTATATTTTCGAAGGAGCCTGTCTTTGCACATGGACAACTCTATATTGCATTTTCAAGATGCAACAATCCGGAGGAAATGAAAGTTCATATTGAAGAAAACACAAGTCAAAGTGATTTATTGGAGGATAGAAGCATTTTTTTGCAAAAACATTGTGTACTATGAGGTGCTGTAAATATAGAGAACAGTGGTTTTATTTCAAGGACCACATTTTACGTCACTCGGACTCATTTTAGAGGACCACTATTTTGCATAGGAAACTCTATACAAGGGCAAAGATACGTAGAGAACAGTGGTTTTACTTCCAGGACGAACTTTTATGTCACTGGGACTCTTTATAGAGGACCACTATTTCACATAGGAAACTCTATGTGCCATTTGCACAAACTACAAGAATAACAACAAAAAGTAGCTGGGCTCTTTTTAAGGAAACCACTTGGACATACCAAAAAAAAAAACGAACACTTCTCTTATTTCAAAGAGATTATACCACAACAAATATAGAGAACAGTGTTTTAATTTTGAGGATGAAATTTTATGTCTGGCAGTTTCTTTTTAGAGAACCACTATTTAACTTTGGAAACTCTATGTGCCATTTTCAAGAACTACAACAAGAAAAAAATTAACATATTGGAATGTGTTAGAACTTAACTTTTTACATGATTGGCACCACAAAACAATTAGGTGGCATTTTCGTACAATTCAAGGTTAAATGTTACTATTTTCTGTTACTATTTGACATGTTAACATTGTATTTTAAAAGTTGTGCAAAGTTGGTTCATTGTATATTGTATATAGTTAAGGATTTATGTTACTAGGAGGATAACCATTTGTTAATACATTGAAATGTATAATTAAATACAGAGTATTGATTCAGGGAGTATTTCGATCCCCAGTTAATGGGGTCAGGAAGAAATTATTTTTTCCCTCTTTTTTTATATTTTTTTTATTGTTTGCCTTCCTCTGGATTCAATACCTATGTGGTTTAACAGTAATTTTTAAAAAAGTTGAATGGTACAAAGCATTATGTAATTGTTGAAAATACTTATTCACAGAACGTTTACATATTCTTATGTTATTCATGCATACCTATGAATTAAAAATGTTAGTATTGTTAAAAAAATGGTTCAAGATTGTTTCAAATATAAGTTGCATGTTACAAAGTTTTTTGTTGGGGTTTACAATATATATTCATCAAAACTTCAGCAATTGTTATATTGTTCTCGCATATATGACAATTAAAATAGTTAATATTGAACAAAAAAATATGCTTTACCTGTTGGTGAAATACAAGTTGAAAGTTAAAAAAATAAAAAGTTTTATTCAAAATGTTGTACTTCTTTGTAGATAAAACAAAGGTTAAGAATGCCAGAGACTCACATTGTGTGGCAAACAGTTTTAACAGCATTAAAATGTTATTGCCCCATCATTTTTTGACGGGCAAGTCGCTAGTTATTATTATATTATATTATAAATTGTAAGCCGCAGCCTTACAGATCCCATCATGTCTTGCATAGAATACATTGACGTTGGTAATTTAAGCTTCATCAGGAAGTCTTCTCATGATAATAAAGCTGAAGACAGTAACATGTAAGATGTTGGGCTCAGAGACCACACACAAAATGTTACAGCTTGGTAAGAAATATGAGACTGGACAGAGTGAACATTTCTGCTGAGAGGCTTTGGTTTTTGACCATGCTGCATATCTGGTTATAATGAGCTTTGGGCTTTGTGTCTTGCACATAAATATGAAAGAGAGAGTGCACACACTCAAAGGTCCACTGTAGTCAATTTTGTTTCAGTATAGTCTTCTTAATATTTAAACTGATATTGGTTAAACCGTATTTAGACAGTAAAAATAAAACAGTCTTTACTCTTTTATACAAAATTATAAAAATATTTCCTACAGAGTTTAATTGTCTTTTATCAAGTATAAACTCTTTTAGCCCTTTTAAATTCCCTTAAGGTTGAAAACCTTAGCCTGTAACGTAGGCCGCAAGCCTTGCAGCTAATAAATTGGGCCAAGTAAGGCAACCTGCCAACGACTTGCGGGGTAAGGGCGAGAAAAGGCTGCGGGACGTGAAAATATGAACTGCGCGCCCTAAAATCCTTTGATCTGTTACATTCCAATCACGCTATTAAAATGCAATGAATTCAAGCCTGTAACCCGAAAATGGAGCCAAGAAGCCAACGAGTACTAGAGAGGACCCGCAAGCGGGGTAAATTCCTATCCGTAGCACTGTAAATGCAAATATACACACACTACTGTACTCATAATAAAAGAGAAAGTAATGTTAGGAATTAGAATGAATAGCACAACATTCTCAAGCTTGCAAATCTGCAATATAAAATACTTTATTTACAGTTTAACTTACCTGTTATATCTGATGTGTAGAAATACAAATATCCATACATAGCATAATTGCATATACAAGGTAATATATCAGTTGCTGTATTATATTATTTTTCTTTTTAAAAATATTTTACATGTGTTCAAGTTCTTTAAAAAAGCCATATTTAAAACATGTGATCTCAGTGGTTTTACAAATCTGACATGTATCTGGTCTTCAACAATTCCCTACGATTATGGCCATATTTATATCTAGGCAAATAAGGCAGCTACTTAGAGGTGTCTCTCTGTAAACCTTACCTTATATATATAAGAGAATATTACGGTACATATTATAATAAATAATAATGCAATACAGTATTAAAACCTGTGGATTCAGATAAAATCTCTATTTCGGTATTTTGAAGGACTGCCACTTGACAATAGAATCCAATAGAAGAGTAAGGCCCCATAGGGTATTCACCCTCCTCAAGCCACAGCCAGACAAGCAGTTCAAGATAAAACCACCACGTCACAAAAAAAGTGACATACATTTAAAAGGCCTTTATGTTCTTGAACCTTTGTTAGTTTGTTCTATTTTTCAGACATATGATTTTTTTAACAATCAACAATAGTCCTTTAATATTAAGTTTAAAATATGAATATTTTGGTAGCCCCTTTAGAACTTGCACATGTGAGAGTCTAGAATTGTTCTGTTTAATGGTCTCATGTCTCTTATCCATCCATTAATCTATATATTATTAGTATTATTATTGTTTATTTGTAACGCACAAACATATTCCGTAGCGCTATACATACGTTGTGATCAAGGCAAAACAATATTAACACATTACACAAGATGCAGGGCCCTGTCTGTGAGCTTAGAATCCAGTGTCCCCAAAGCTCATTGCAAGATTGAAAACCCACAGACTTACAATCTAACCATTTATCTATCTATCTATCTATCTATCTATCTATCTATCTATCTATCTATCTATCTATCTATCTATCTATCTATCTACCTACCTACCTATCTATCTACAGATTATACACTGATGACAGATCAAATAAATCAATGTCCAGTTCCCCTCTATGGTATCTCGCTGTACAAATCTATTTTCCGGAGTGTTCTCTGTGTTCTGCTGTGGTCCAGACAGCTGGTGTACGTGTCCTTACTGTCATCCAGTTGGCACAGAGTATTGTCAATGGTCTGTAAACTCTAAGAAAAGAAGAGCAAAGGATCTGTTTATGTGTCCTGGAAGAACCTGCAGGGAACATGAAGGAGTGTGGACTAGCTACAGTTGTGCTCAAATGTTTGCATACCCTGGCAGAAATTGTGACATTTTGGCATTAATTTTGAAAATATGACTAGCATGCAAAAAATGTATTTTATTGAAGGATAGTGATGATATGAAGCCATTTATTAGGAAAATGCCAGTCAGTTCTGCTCAATCCCTTATTAAGAAGTGGAAAATTCAGGGATCTCTTGATACCAAGTCAAGGTCAGGTAGATCAAGAAAAATTTCAGCCACAACTGAAAGAAGAATTGTTCGTAATACAAAGAAAAATCTACAGGTATGGGTGTGGTTTTTTCAAGGAGCACAATACGATGATACTTGAACAAAAATTAGCTGCATGGTCGAGTTGCCAGAAAGAAGCCTTTACTGCACCAATGCAACAAAAAAGCCCAGTTACAATATGCCCGACAACACCTTGACACGCCTCACATCTTCTGGCACACTATAATTTGACGAGACCAAAATAGAGCCTTATGGTCACAACCATAAGCGCTATGTTTGGAGAGGGGTCAACAAGGCCTATAATGAAAAGAATACCATCCCCACTGTGAAGCATAGTAATGGCTCACTGATATTTTGGGTGGATTGTGAGCTCTAAAGGCACAGGGAATCTTGTGACAATTGATGGCAAGATGAATGCAGCATGTTATCAGAAAATACTGGCACACAATTTATATTCTTCTGCATGAAGGCTGTGCATGGGACACTTTTGGACTTTTCAGCCTGACAATGACCCTAAGCACAAGGCCAAGTTGACCCTCCAGTGGTTACAGCAGAAAAAAGTGAAGGTTGTGGAGTGGCCATCACAGTCTCCTGACCTCAATATCATCGAGCCTCTCTGGGTAGATCACAATCACGCGGTTCATGCAAGACGACCAAAGACTTTGCATGGTCTGGAGGCATTTTGCCAAGACGAATAGGCAGCTATGCCACCTGCAAGAATTAGGGGCCACATAGACAACTATTACAAAAGACTGCACGCTGTCATTGATGCTAAAGGGGGCAATGCACAGTATTAAGAACTAAGGGTGTGCAAACTTTTGATCAGGGCCATTTGAGTGACTTCTGTGGAGCCACAAAACTATGTCATAAAAAATGGCTTCATATGATCACTATCCTTTAATAAAAAACATTTTTTGCCTAAACAGTCATATTTCAAATATAAATGCCCATATTTCACAATTTCTGCCAGGGTATGCAAACTTTTGAGCACAACTGTATGTACAACACAACTGCGTGGCTGTGTTTAAATGTATTTTATGGCTATATGATATTAGTTTGTGTATTGGTAGCTGTGTCGAAATTGTTAAATGTGACATGGGAAAGGTCCCATATATGAAAAGTCTTAAATATAATTGTAATGTGATATTATTAAAACGTTTAAGGAAAATGTTAGATATTTAAGTTTGAAAGTTTGGTATTTTAAGCATAAATAACATGAAATGGTTCCCCTCTATTCTAATGATTGAATCTTATGTCGTACAGTGTGAGATGATAAGTATGAAGAGCGTGTCCAGGCATTAGGTCAAGTACTTCTTAAATTGCTGTTAACTGCAAGACAAAGGATCAGAAGGGTATCACTTGCTGAGCACTCGACACAGAGGTGTTTCAATTGCTGCTTGACAGCTTAGTTAATTAGACTTGATGGTTCAATCAGTCCCATAGAAGTTTAATCCCAGCCAGGAACTGTAAGCAATCTGGGTATCATGGTTGCCTCCTGGAGGTAACTATTGGTCATCCTTCAAGTGATACCAACGCCAATATGTTTGTGAGGAATTGACTCTGCTGGGTTTTGAACCCTGGTCCCCAGGCTGCTATGCCTCTTCCCTACCACTGCGCCAGCCTACCTTTGTGAATTCCATTGAGACCTTATAAGCTTGACTCTGCTAGCAATAGTATCAGTACCTAAGTCTCTTCAGTTGTGTCTGGTCAGGTGTCTGGTCCTTGGCCTATATAAGGCACTTCCTGTCTATTGATCCTTGCCAGATTATTGTGTGGTTCCTGATCACTTCAATAAACCTTGTTCCTGTTTTCACCTACAAGTTTGCGGAACTGGATTATTGCTGACCTTGGCTACTGGTCTCCACAACTTTGTGATTTCTATATCATTACAATGTTTTTATATTTAGCCCAATGTAATAGTTACACCCCAAAACGCACTCTATATATAAAACAGCTACTGAAAAAATGAAAAATGGACCCAGAGCATTATATGATCAAATGAATTGCTGAGAGAGGACCTTAGGGGTCCAGAGCCAACAACCATGGCTTGGGGAAAACATCAGTACAAATCAGCAAAGGAGGTAGTTCTTCTCAGTTGCCCTTATGGCATTTATAACAGCCCTCGGGTCTTGTAGTCCAAGTGGCCAGTGTCCATCAAAGTCCAACTCCCAGTTCCAAGAATCCATGAATATATATATATATATATATATATATATATATAATCAAGACTTTCTTGGTGGTAGCAATACCACTGCAGCTGGATAATGTTACCTGAATTCCTTGTTTTTGGGTTCTTTTTTGTCTTGTAACAAAGTTGGAAAAATAAATAAAATACATAAATTATTTCTTCAAATTTCTGTTACCCAGAATATTTCTTTTGCCAGCTCCTATGGTTGTTGCAGCTAAAACTGCAAATGCTTTCAAAACAACTTCCAGTAAGGCCATTAAAGGTATTAAAACTTCTTCTATCTCAACATTTAAGAAACTTTGGGCGTTAGTCTGAAATACCTGTCAAAATATCAAATGTAGCCGGGTTGGTAATTTTTGTTCAGATATTTTCACTATGCATTGTTTTGTTCTGATCCAATATTGATAACCATGTTAAGAAGAGCTACACAAAGAATGAAGATGTTGGGCATTACCTTGTGTAAAATCTGTGTAGACAATGGGACCGCTGGGGTGGATCAGAAAGACAAGTGAAAACAACAAATTAATAATTTAGAAAACGACCAGACAATACAATGTGAAATTGCATAATAACTTACATGTCTCTAATGGGAGCATTTACTGTGGATAACATAAATAACAAGTAAGTTACTCAAAACCGATATTTCCTCTATTCTTTTACCTTTCATATGCAATTATGCTGCATTGCAGTCTAACATTTTGGTGTTTGATGATCAACGTCCTGAATTGGGATGAGACTTTGGAGACAGAGGAAGGTTCTATCTATAATGCCTGTGTTTGAGCTTTACAACTTGGCTGAGGTGCCTAGACAACAGAAAGACCAATCAGACTTATCCTTTTTAGGTGGATCTCTGGTGTTCCCTGAAAAGTCACTATTCAAATTAAATTTGAAAAGACCCCCCCTTACTATTATCCACCTAATGTTGGAAGATCAATGTGTTGCACTACAGAGCCTTCCACAAGCATATTTCAAAGAATATTATAAATATAATCTGTGAAGAGATGGACCACAAACGTGAACCCCTCACTCAAGCTATATTACCCAACATTTCAAAAGTCCAAAGAGGGATACTTTTAAAAGATTATGCAACATTAGGTAATGTTACCACCATTCTGTAAGATACCTAAACTATTTTTTTCTAGATAAACACACTTAATATGTGCACATTGCTCCAAACAGGTATATATTGGGAAGAAGGGGCTTTCCAGGTTTCAAACTTTCTCTTGGACGTTGAGATAAAACCACAGGAGTAGCCAGAGAAAGTGCGACATGGTGAGTGCTGGAAGACACGTGTAGCCCTTAAATGTGGGACTTTCCTTCAAAATTGGGGATATTTGAAAGGTTAAGATGGGAATTAAGCTTTTTCATGGAAATAAGGACTCTTCCTCCAAAAAAGGGACAGTTGGGTTGCAGCCAACGTGGGAGCCTCCACCTCCAGCTCCGCGAGGGTCCGCATTTGCGGTCCGAAAGTCCGAAAGTCCACAGGGGGTCATAGAAATGCCTTTGGTGCTCCTTGCCAGCAACTGCGGCCCTCACTTCAGGAGGGCCGCAGGTGCGGCGGGCTCGCTACGCAAGGCTGCAAGCGTTAGCAACAACCCGTATTGCTGACAACAATTATTGTATAATAGGAACCTGGTAAAGACTAAATCTATGTTGTTTGAATAGCTTTATATCTGGCAGATACTCTGTATTAGAACATTTAGAATATTAAATATATAGTATATATACATGCCATCCTCTACTTAGACCAGGGCTCTGTATATTAAGAATACTGTATTTATAAAAGCTAATGTTAAGTTCAATCTCTTTATAGTAATGATGTCTTTCACTTCTCCATTCAACTGGATAAATTCTGTAGTGCATTTTGTTCTCACCTTGTTTGGTGTAAAACGACCAATGCGATGAATATTAACAGGAAAAAGGCCCCAACACTCGAGCGAGATCCTAGGGGTATTATGTAAATTAGGGGCTGGATGATCTGAGAGTCAGAAAGGACTCCTACTGACAACCAGTTCATTATATACATCCTTTACCAATAGCAAATTAATGTAATAAAGAGCTGCCCTTGAATTAATTAGTACAGTTGCAGATAATGTTAATAACTTTTTTTCTAGTATTATAATATTTGTCCTTAAAAGAGATATTGAAGTCATACATTTGTTATCATATATTGAAAAAGTGCAGTTTTTAAGCATTGCAAAGGTTTTGGAATTAAGTCTGTATCTCATCTGTCACATTGACGAATGTCCCACTCCCGTGTCCAGGCATCACATTGTGTATGGTAACCTGACAGATATATACTCCGGTGTTTGCTAAGTTCACTCTGTGCAGTGTAATTTCGGATGATCGCTTGTGAATTAAATACATTTTACTCCTTTTGTTGACTCTGTCCATGAACCCTGTACATGTATCACAAACCTCAGGATAGATTAGATTTGACATGCTGGGGATCAATTCAGTTGTACCATTGGACATGGCCGATCTGTGACCTTTCGGGGCCATTGAAGATGTAGTGACAGTGTAAGGTCACTGTGCTGCTCTCAGCAGTGGACACTTGAAGAATCTGGTAAATGTGGACACTCTTTGAGAGATACCCCGAGAGACATAGAGCAAAGTCATCAGAAGCCCCTTACCTCCACATGTCACAGCAGCATATTGCATATGAAGAAAAAATATAATTTAGCCTTTAAGCTTGCACATAATCATAAATATGTTCACATCATATTACATGGACACTGTCACCATAAACAGGAAGTTGCTTTGACCTTAAATAGCATTAACTACTTTCTATGCATTGCACTAACCTTTTCCCTCAACAGTAAATCATTCCTAAGAAATTTAGCATTATTTATGTGGCTTCTACTAATTTATGTGCTTGATAAGAGTGAGGGTGGGAATCTAACTGTATGATAACATTGTAGGTAATTAACAAAACTCCTACTGTGATCCAAATAAGCTCATCAAAGCAGCTAATTCATATGTGAGTTACACTCATTTGTATAAACATGTGGCACAAACAACACTGAATATCTCAGAACATATTCACTTTGGAAAAGGAATAGCCAGTTTTTCATCCTCACTAAAAACAACTTTATTTTGGGTTAACTGAGTCCCTTTAAATGAGCACTGAAATGTAAAATGTATAGTTTGCTTTTCAGCAAAGTTTAATTTAAACAAATAGTTAATATTTAACAGTAGTATGGGAGGAACTGTGTATTCACATATGATTGTTTTTCAGTTCTGCTGAGGAATCAGGATTTTACATAGCCATAATGCAATGTAACTCAACAGAACAGTAAGTTTAAGCCTCCACTGCAAACTACACATAGGCCCTATTTAATTAAAATTTGCAACAGTTACAGATCAATTCAATTCAACAAGCCCGTAGCTATCTGGCCAAAACACGAAACCGTAAACCATGCACCTGTAAGTAGCATTTCAGAGCATGATCATAATTATTTAAGCAAGGCCGTAACTACCAATTTAGAAACAGCCAATAGTAAATGAGACCGTCATCATGACATCAGTAAAATATGGAGGTTGAATGTCAATCAATTAGCATTTATGCAATTAGACGCGCAATCCGGCAATGTCCAAAATAATAAAAATGAATGAAGGAAATGTTCTAGTCCATGTGGGTGGCCTAATATGTATTAACTCCTTGATTCCCGAGATTGATATAGCATGGAAATGAAACGCTAAAAAAAAGCCATAGACTGTTGTGAAATTAATTCTTAGATAGTTACATAGTTACTTAGTATTTGAGGTTGAATAATGACTTTTAGTCCATCAAGTTCAACCTTTTTAGATCTCTTCTGATCCTTTTAATATGTGGATTATTTGTTAATAATTGTTTATTGATCCAGAGGAAGGCAAACAGAAAATAACCCATTGAAACTGCCAATTGTCTCATAAGGGAAAAAAATGCAAAAGTCCTTCCTGATCCCAGATACTGGCAATCACATTTCTCCCTGGATCAATATTCCTTTGCTAGTAATCTAGGATAACCCTGAATGCCCTCTTTATACATAAATATATCTAGCCCCTTTTTAAAGTTATCTATCAGATTCGCTGTCACCATCTCCTTTGGTAGAGAATTTCCCAGTTTAACCACTCTTACTGTGAAGAACCCTTTTCTTTCATAAAGCTGAAATCTTTTTACTTCTAACCACAAAGGATGTCCTCTTGTCAGTTGAAAACCTCTTGGCACAAAAAGTTCATTTGGCAAAGCCTTATATTGATGTATGTAAATAAGGTAATCGCATCCCCTTGTAGACATCTTTTTTTTAGGGAAAATAAGATTATTTTTTTTAGTCTTTCTTCGTAACTTAGCCCCTCCATTCCCCTAATTAGTTGTGTTGTCCTTCTCTGTAATTTTTCCAGCTCTAAAATGTCTTTTTTATGAAGTGGTGTCCAAAATTGTACTCCATATTCCAAATGAGGGCATACAAGGGATTTGTACAGTGGCAGAATTATATTTGCTTCCCTTGCTTCTACAGACTTCTTAATACATGCTAATAATTTACTTGCCTTTGCAGCTACTGCTTGGCATTGAGCACTGTTACCTAGGTGCTTGTCCACAAGCTCCCAAATCCCTTTCAATATCTGATACCCCTAGATTTATTCCATTAAGATTATAAATTGCATGGCTATTGTTCATTCGCAAAAGCATAACTTTACATTTATTTGTATTAAATCTCATCTGCCATTTAGCCGTCCATTTCTCTAATTTATGTAAATCTTGGAGGGATAGTACATAATTATCTGATTTAATTACCTTGCACAACTTTGTTTCATCAGCAAAAATTGAGACATTACTTTATGTCATCAATAAATATGTTATAAAGGAGAGGACCTAACACTGAACCCTGAGGAACCCCACTTACCACATTAGTCCTATCAGAGTATGTTCCATTTACCACAACCCTTTACTTCCTGTCTTTTAGCCAGCTCTCAATCCATGAGCAGATAGTTACTGCAATCCCTGCATCACTTAGTTTGCACAATAGTCTTCAATGTGGCACTGTATCAAAAGCCTTTTCAAAATCCAAAAAGACTACATCCACTGAGTTGTTCTTATCCAAGTTCCTACTTACCTCCTCATGGAAATTAATTAGGTTTTTCTGACATGGCCTATCTTTCATAAATCTGTTTTGACTCCTACTTATGGTCTTGTTTAAAAATACAAATTCTTGTATCCTGTCCCTTATTAACCCTTTTAAAAGCTTCCCAACTACAGAGCCTTATAGGTCTTTAATTGCCTGGATTTGCTCTTACTCCCTTCTTAAATATAGGTATCACATCTGCTTTTCTCCAGTCAACTGGTAGCGGCCCTGTGGTGAGTAAGTCTGGCAAATTAGATATAATGGTTTGGCTATTACAGAACTCAGTTCCCTGAGTACCCTTAGATTTATTCCATCAGGACCTGGGGCTTTATTAACATTTATTTTTTCCAACCGCTTTTGGATTTCTTCCTGCGTTAACCAATTATTTGGTGAATGTAGTGTAGCCCTGTTTTGTTGCAGTTCCCAAACCAATGGTACCTTCCTTGTGTATACTGAATAAAAGAACATATTTAGCTCATCTGCCTTTTTCTGGTCAATAATTATTAGACGGCCTATGCCATATTGTAATGTTCCTATAGCTTCCTTCCTCGTCTTCTTCCCATTAATATATTTTAAAAATATTTTAGGGCTAGTCTTACTCTCCTTTGCAACTAACTCCTCATTTTCTATTTTAGCCAGTCTAATAGCTATTTTGCAAGCCTTGTTGATTTCCTTATATTCACATAAAGCTGCCTCTGTTCCCTCCTTCTTGTATAATTTAACTGCATCTTTTTTTTATTATCATGATCTTTAAGTCATTGTTAGGTCACATGGGATGTAATTTACTCCTATTTATTTTATTTCCACATGCTGATTTGTATATATATTTAGTAAGGATTTGAATGTTGCCCATTTATTTAAGTTGTATTGCTGCCCTTAGCCCATTAAAGTTAACCCTTTTAAAATTTAGAGTTTTTGTTGGCCCCTTACAATTCTGTTTTTTGTATTCAATCATAAATGAGACTGTGTTATGATCATTATTCCCCAAGGGTTCCCCTATTTTGACCTTTGATGTTATATCAATAATACTTGTGATGACTAAATCCAAGATAGCATCATTTCTAGTAGGTTCTTGTATAACCTGCTGAACTGCTGGTCTCATTTCTCCAGTTTATTTCAGGGTAGTTAAAATCTCCCAATATTAGAACTTGCCCATGCTTAGCTGCAGTATCTATCTGCAGCAATAATTGCAATTCATCACTGTCACAGTAGCCCTGGATTTTGAACTATTTGCTGTGGCCTTACTGTGACTGTCATGGCATCTTGTTTATGTAATATAAAGTTATATTAAGTTCTATTATGTGGATATGGCCCCAGATGAAACAAGAGATATTGTAACCAGGATCTCTCTTAGAATGTTTAGTCATCAAAGAAGGTCATAAAACTTAGATAAGATTCTAGATCCTGTAATCTGGGGCAGGGGGAGCAAATACCAGATGGAAAGATCAATTAAGTACTAGCAATAGGACACCACCTGCCGAAGAGGGGGTGGGTAACCGTTGTAACATTGGGAAGAGGGCCATGTATTTTTTTTATTGCTTTTGGGGAAAATGTGTCTGAAGGGTAAATAAAGTTTTCAGTTGCTCCTGGAAATACATAGTGTAAGGTGTGCTTCCTTGAGTTATTTTCTAGCTGTATTCCTGCTGCTGAAAAAAGGCAGAGGTTACTGGGGAGTGTCTGGCTAAGGTCCTGCTGACTTACAGAGGGGATTCCAAACGAACTCAAACGATACTGATGGGTACAGTGGACTCTACTAAGCCTTCACAAGCCCCATAAGAATAGCAGATAGTCACAAACAGCCTCAACTATATTTGGGGGTTTATAGCATATTCATATGAATATTCTTTTAGAATTAGCTCCTCCACTATTTAAATCATCCCACAAAGATTCAATGTTGTTGCTAGTTCCACTATAAATATCTTCTCTGACTACAGGTTTAAAACCAGCTTAACCTATAGACAAATCCCTCCCCCTCTTCTACAATTACCCCTATCTTGTCTAAATAAGCTATAACTATCCAAATTACCAGTCCAGTCCTGAGAGACTTCCCACCATTTTTCAGTAATGCCTATTAAGTCACATTTTTCTTGTACCGCTAATAATTCTAGCTTGCCCATTTTCCCAGGCCATTAGCCATTTTGAAGTGCTTGCCACTGTATTTCAGTCACCTAGTAATATCTCCCTACTGGCTATTGTAACCCTCCCCCCCCCCTCATTGGTAGATATGTCATACCTTTCCCCCTCTACCCTTTCTACCCCAATACTTCTATCTAGTCCCTCTCCCCCACCTACTAGTTTTTTAGCCACGCATTGACCTCCCTAAGCTCCTTCTGGTACAGGTAGTATCTCGGAATATATATGTACCAAGACCGCCAGTTCATTTCCAGTCCCTCCCAATAATTTATCCACCCGATCCACAACATGCCGAGCACCCGGGAGACAGCAAACTGTTCGATTGCTGGGACCTGGGTGACAAATCACCCTGCCTACCTTCCTAATTATATAGTCCCCTACCACCAAAACCTGCCTGTTGCTCTGCCTATTCTGCCCTCCCTCTCCTCCTGTAGAACTGTTCTCCTGGATGTTAGAGGGAACAGCTCTATCTGGCATTGTCATTCCTGAATGGACATCCCCAACAGTTTCACTCAATCTGGCAAATCTGTTGGTGTTTGTCAACTCAGAACTGGCCCGCCTCCTCCTTCTGTTCACCCTGCTTCGCCTTGTAACTGTAACCCAGCTACCTCTCTGGACATCCTCACTAGCCCCATCTCCACCCTCCATGATCGGCCCAGCTAAACTGTGCTCTATGAGCACCAACTCCCTTTCCAGTGGAGCAATATCAGTAAGTGCTGCAATTCTCCTCTCCAATTCTCCAATTTGAGCTTCCAGAGAGGCACCATGATCACACATGTCACAGAGGTATGAACCCTGGATCATCTGTTCCAGTAGTGCATACATTTAGCAGGATGTACACAACGTGAGGTTGTCGCTGGACTGACTCATGATTACCAGTTACAAAAATACAGTGAGAAAACAAATCAATGTATTTATATAAAGATTGCTTTTCTGCATCTTAACCCAAACAAAACAAAAAACATTTTTTTTTCGTTTTCTATTTTTTTTTATTATACCCCTTTTCTTTGAACTCCCTCCTTGCCTACAGGACAGAAAACACCCTTTAGCTTCCTGCACTTATTAACAGAGCAGTTTCAGCAGAACCACACACAAGTGCACACAGATATACATTTACACAGGCCAAACCACACCCACTCTCACCTGGACAAATATTACAGAATACAGGACAGAAAACACCCTTTTTTAGCTTCCTGCACTTATTTACAGAGCAGATTCAAAAATTAATTCTAATGTCTTTCATCACTTTCCCCATCTTTTAAAGTGCAGTATTGATTTTTTTGTTTGCATTAACAGTGCTATGATCAGGTGTTTAACCCCCTTGCGAGTTCTATCTGGTACTCGTAGGATTTTCTTCTACATTTGCCATTTACGGGTGTGAAAACATTTGCGGGTTTCAGGAATTGTAGCAATTGAATAGCGATTTGCAATTGTAACATTTACGGGCTTGAAAGATGAAAGGTTTAGATGGGTTAGAGTTTGACAACCATAGGAATTTTTAGTCTGTTACCCGCAGATCATTTGCGGGTAGGTAAAAGATGCCAATTGAATAGCAAATTAGTTTACAGGCTACATTACAAGCTCTAGTAACTTACAATTGCTCAACTGAATAGTGGCCATACAGCCCTATTAAATTAGAAGCCCATAGCAGCATTGGCAAGCCTACAAGTGCTTAGGCTTGAAATTCGTTACACATCTATTAAACTACAACATGCCTCGAGTTACGGGCTTGAGGCACAAACCCGTAAATCATTTTTTTAATGTTTGATGCGCAGCCGTGAACATAATCAATTAGTCAAACCCATAGTTATAAGTTTAGATGGAGACAATGGCAACAGAGATCATCATCACTACGTCACTAAAAAATGGAGGTTGGATTTCAAAGTCTTATGAGTTTACCAATTACATTCGGACCCACATTCATAAAATTATGCAATATTGATAAAGCTGTAAATATGTTATTCTAGTCCATGCGACTTCCATTATATATGTATATATGTATTATATATGCATTAACACATTGATTGCCAGGATCATATAACACGGACATTACACATGAAATAAAGTATTTTATATTGCAGATTTGCAAGCTTTAGAATATTGAGTTATAATTCTAATACATAACATCACTTTCCTTTTTATTATATGTACAGTAGTGTGTGTATATGTGCATTTACAGTGTTACGGATTGGACTTTACCCCTCTAGCGGGTCTCTCTGGTACCTGTTGGCTTCTTGGCTCCATTTGCCGGTTAAGGGCTTGAACGTCAGTGAATTAGTTGCAATTTAATAGCGTGACTGTAAATGTAACAGTTACGGGCTTGACAGACCAAAGGATTTGCGGCGGTGCAGTTCAAATTTCCATGTCCCGTAGCCTTTTCTCTCTCTTATCCCCCAAGTCGTTAACGGGTTGCTTTATGGGGCCAATTGAGGAGCAGCAAGGCTTGCAGCCTACGTTATGGGCTGTGGATTCCAAAGTTGGGGGAATTTGACAGGGCTGATAGACTAGCAGTCCAAGATGGAATCATCCAAATTATTGCATAGTCTAGCAGCTTTTTGACCATGCTGCATATCTGGTTATAATGAGCTTTGGGCTTTGCGTCTTGTACATAAATATGAAAAAAGAGAGTACACCCACTCAAAGATCCACTGTAGTGAATTTTGTTTCAGTATTGTCTTCCTAATATCTAACCTGATATTGGGTAAAAAGTCTTTAGAAACTATAACAAAACAGTCTATACATGTTTTGACTTTTATACTAAATTAACTTTTGAGTATTTTTGTTGGTTTCTCTTTAAAGGGGGTGTCCTTTTATACTAAGGAGCTTATAGTTACTGCCACTACAAGCTCTGGCATTGTGACATTATGTAGTTTGAAACTTCCTGTACAAACAATGTCTCCTCCCTTCTCATTCAGTCGATTACCAGAAACCAAAATGGTAGATCCCACATCAGCATAATTGCATAATTGCATATAAATGATATGTACTATATTATTTTTCATTTTAAAAACATTTTAAAATGTCTTTAAAATAGTTATATTTTAAATATGTGATCTCAGTGGTCATTTAGTATTGCTTGGTTTTACAAATATGACATGTATCTGTTCTTCAACTATTCCTTGCAATTATGGCCAGATTTATAACTAGGCAAATAAGGCAGCTGCTTAGAGATGTTTTTCTGAAAAGGTTACCTTATATGTGTAATAATACATTAAGTTATATATTATAATATACTAGCGACTTGCCCAGTCAAAAAATGACGGCAATAAAATTGTAAGGCAGGTAATGCTTTTTGGTCGAGACATTAATTTTGTTGGTGGTCCGAGATCCTTCGACGCTCATTGCGAGCCTCGCACTGAGCGCCTTCGGTGCTCATTGAGAGGCTGTTGTATTTTTTTTTGTTTATTGTGAGATTTTTTTTTTTTTTTTTTGTGTATATTTGTTTTTGTATGCTAATGAAATAATCAATACATTAATACATTAATATACTTTACCTATTTGGAAGTAATACATGCAGGAAGCATTGTGCTGAAGAGCTGACAATCTGTTTTGATGTTCCTGCAGCATTCAATGTAGGTTTGCATTGGTTGTGCAGTGTGTAGTTTAAATAGGCGGAAGCCGTTAGGGTAGCTGTGTACTTCCGCATTGTGTAAGTTAGTGTTGTGAAATGGCGGCGAATGTGTATGTGGTACGCGGCTGTTTATGATGTAGCGTCCTTGTTAAGAGTGTATGTTGTACCTCGTACTGTTTTTTTGAAAATCTGTATGTGCTTGGTTGTGTTTTGCGTCTTTAGTGTCCTGTAGCCTCATTTTCGTTTTTTATCGGCGGCCATTTTTTCTGTCGCTTAGGGGATTTTCGTGTGTCTAAACTCGTGAATTTTGACTTAAATTTAAGTGTAACTTCACTTGCAGAGGTCCTGGGTGCCCCCCTTGCTGTGGGGAAGCTTTTTATGTATTTTTTTGTGGGTATTTATTGTGTTTTTAATGTTTTCAGGTTTGCAGGGTTCGGCCTTTAAGGTCGTATTTTTCGAGGTACCGCGTCTCGTATTTTTTTGTGTAAGTCCGTAGAGCCTCCACCTCCGCAAATGCGACCCCTGCATTGTGGTCCGAATGTCGTAGGGGGTCGTAGGGATGAGCGCCTATGGCGCTCATCTCCACCAGCGCAAAGAGTGCCTTTGGCGCTCTTTGCCATCAACTGCGGCCCTCGCTTTGCGAGGGCCGAAGTTGCAGCGGGCTTGCTACGTGAGCCTGCAAGCGTTACCAACGACCCGCACTGCTGACAACTATATATGTGATAACCATGCAATACAGTATTAAAACCTGGGATGAACTATGGAATGAGAATAAATCTCTATTCAGTTCTTCTGAAGGACTGCCACTTCACAAAGCCACTTGACAATAGAATTCAATAGAAGAGTAAGGCCCCATAGGATATCCACCCTCCTCAAGCCACAGCCAGACTAGCAGTTCCAGATAGATCCACCATGACACACGAAGAGTGAGATACATTTAAAATGCCTTTATGTTCTTGTAAATGTTGTTAGTTTTTAAGACTTTAGAATTGCTTTGTGTAATGATGTCATGTCTCTTATACGTCCATTAATCTATATATCCATCTACCCATCCATCCATTTATCCATCTATCCATCCATCCAGCCAGCCAGCCATTCATCATCCATCTATCTATCGATATATATATATATATATATATATATATATATATATTTACATATATAAAGTTTATGCAGCAATTACAGATTAACTAAACTTCTACATCAATATCCAGTTCCCCTCTATGGTATCGCGCTGTACACATCATTTTCCTGAGGGTTTGGGGGTCTCTTTGTTCTGCTGTGGTCCAGACAGCTGGTGTACGTGCCCTGACTGTCGTCCAGTTGGTACAGAGTATTGTCCGTGGTCTGTAAACTCTGAGAAAGAAAAAAGAGCAAATGATCTGTTCATTTGTCCTGGAATAACCGGTAGGGAACATGACGGATTGTGGACTAACTATGTACAACAAGTTTGTGTGTAAATGTATATTATGGCTATATGATATTGGGTGTGTATTGCTAATTGTGTTGACATTGTTTAATGTGACATGTGATAGGTCCCAGAAATAAAAAGTTATAAATATAATTGCAAATGGATATTATTAAATTGTTGTAGTGGAAGTATTAGATAGTTGAGCTTGAAAGTTAAGTATTTTAAGCATAAATTACATGAAATGGCCCCCCTCCCTTCTAATGATTGAATCTTATGTCTTACAGTGTGAGTTGATAAGTATGAAGAACAATGGCTGAGGGCAAGTACTTCTTAATTTGCGGTTATCAAGACTACAGATCAAAGGGGAATCACTTGCAAAAAACTTGACACCAAGGTTTTCATCTGCTGCTTGATAGCCTAGTTAAATAGACTTGATGGTTCAATCAGTCCCTTGAATCTCACATAGAAATTTAATTCCAGCGAGGAACCAAGCCTGGCCCTGGGACTGTGAGTCAACTGGGTATCGTGGTTGGCTACTGAATGTGACCATTGGTCCTCCTTAAAGTTATACCAACCTCCAAATATTTTTATATTTAGCCCAATGTAATAGTTACACCCCAAAACACACTCTAAACATAAAACAACTATTACATTTTTTTTTGACCCAGAGCATCCTAGGCTCAAGTGACCTGCCGAGAGGGGATCTTAGGGGTCCAGGACCCACAACCAAAGCTTGGGGAAAAACATCACACCACGGTACAAATCAACAAGTTACATAGCCCTTTACAGGAGCCCTTTTGGCCATTATAATAGCCCTCAGGTCAGATATCGAAGTGGCTAGTGTCCATCAAAGTCCACAAAGTCCAGTTACCAGTTCCAAGAATCTGTATAATGTAAGCAGAAACAGTACCACCACAGCTGGATAATGTTTATATTAACCAGATTTCAAAAAGGATAATTTGTATATATATTTAAAGATGTAATGAATGGAAATTGTTACCTGAATTTCTTGATTTTGGGTTCCATTTTGTCTTGTAACTAAGTTGGAATAAAGGAATGAAATACATAAATTATTTATTCAATTATCTGTTACCCTGAATATTTCATGTCTCAGTTTCTATGGGAGTATGGCAGTTAAAACAGCAAAGGCTTTCAAAATGATTAAAGAAACAGGAGCACAGCCATAAACTAGCAACTTCCAGCAAGGCCATTAAAGTTATTAGAACTTCTTTCTCAACCTTGAAGAAAATGTGGACAGGAAATATCTGTCTAAATATCATATGTAGCCTGATTGTTAAGTTTTGTTCAGATATTTTTATTATGCATTATTAGGTTCTATTTCGATGCTCCCATGTTGATAACTATTGTAACCACACCGCGTGTCAAAAAGAGCTACACAGAATTAATTTGACAGGAATTACCTTGTGTAAAATCTGTATAGACGATGGGACCGCTGAGGTGCATCAGAAAGACAAGCGAAAACAACAAATTAATAATTCAGAAAAGCACCAGACAATACAATGTGAAATTTAATAACAACTTACATGTCTCTGATGGCAGCATTCACTGTGGAAAACAGGAAAACAAAACAAGACAGTGACTCAAAACTGATACTTTTATTTTTTACCTTTCATATGCATTTATGCTGCATTGCAAGCTAATATTATGGTGTCTGATGATCAACTTCCTGAGTTGGGATAAGACTTTGGAGACAGATTAAGGTTCTATACAGTTTTTTCTGCACAGTTTTTCATACTATTGCTTGTGTTTGAGTTTTACGACTCAAATATTTCAACTTGGCTAACGCCCAGACCCCTCATATCTATCCATTTTAGGTAGATCTCTGGTGCCCTCTGTAAAGTCACTATTCAAATTAAATCTTCAGCACCCCAGCCTTACTCCCTTGCTATTAACTACATATTGGTGGAAGATCCATGTGCTGTAGTACAGAGCCTTCCACAAGCCTATATCAATGAAAATTAGAAATATGCAGCCTTATTAAATTGCGATTTGGCCAATTGAATAGGCCTCTATATAAGCACATACATTTTTAGTTGGTGAACTTCTATCCAAAAGCAAGGTCTTCACTAACTAAAAACATATGTGAAAAAAATATGCTATGTGCTTATATAGAGCCCTATTCAATTGTCCAAATCGCAATTTAATATGGCTGATGATCTGTAAAGCCATGGACCATAAATGTGAACCCTTCACTCATGTCATAAGTTAAAAGCTTTATACAGGTATATATTGGGTAGAGCGGACTTTTCAGGCTTCAAACTTTGAGATAAAACTATAGGAGTAGCCAGAGAAAGTGCGACATGGTCAGGGCTGGAAGACAGGTGTGGCCCTTAAACTCGGGGCATTCCTTCAAAAGAGGGATATTTGAAAGGTTAAGAGGAATGTTAAGCTTTTCCTGGAAATAAGGACTCTGCCTCCAAAAATGGGACAATTGGGAAGTAGTACTCACACTGTCACAACCACATGTCATGAATAAAGTGGGCTTGAGGTCAGAAATAGTCTGAAAGGAATGGAAGGACTAACATTTCCTGCCTGTGAGTCATTTTGGAATGGGGTTTCTGGCAGACTTGTGCTCACAGTCATATTTACACACTATTGGAATAGGCAACACCCCCAGTTACCAGCAGTTTCTTTTTAACATTAACTGATATGTTAGATGCACTCTGTTAGCAGATATTCAGAATAAACTGACAAACAACAAAACTTGGAAGATAGTAAAGGCAGTGGACACATTGGGCCTTCTTCCCAGAACCATCACCACATGCAACTTTAAGGGATCAATGTTTGGTAAATGATTTGTCAATGGCGAATTTTCCCGGGTACAAGACATGCCGGTTACCCCTTAATGACAATAAAACATATTGATAAATGTACATGGCAAGAAGTATTCGTAAGCAAGTATCATTGCCTGAATGCATAGTCATCTATCACTAGAGTCTAACATTGAGTGGAGCTGGGCAGACTCTGTAGTTGTACATAGTAAGAGCGTGATGCTCCTTTATTATGTTCTAATAGGAACCAGCTGCAGCCTGAAATCTAGATGATTTGAATAGATCTATATCTGGCAGATACTTTGTACTAAAACATTTAGTATATTAAAGATATATATCCATGACATCTTGTACTTAGACCAAGTCTCTGTGTATTAAGAATACTGTATTTATAAATACTAATGTTAAGTTCAATCTCTTTATAGTAAAGGTGTCTTTCACTTCTCCATTCAACTGACTCCATTCTGTTCTTACCTCGTTTGGTGTAAAACAGATAAACGGCCAATGCGATGAATATAAGCAGGAAAATGGCCCCAACAATCAGGGAGATATGAAGGATATTGGGTAAATCAGGGGCCCCTGAGGAGGCTGGACAATCTGAGAGAGGGGACAGTACAGTCAGAAAGGACTCCTACTGACAACCAGTTCATCATAAACATCCTTTACCAATAGAGCTGACCTTGAATTATTTAGTACAGTTGTAGATAATGTTAATAACATTTTTCTGGAATTATAATATTTGTTCTTAAAAGAGATATTGAAGTCATACATTTGCTATCATATATTGTAAAAGTGCAGTTTTTAAGCATTGCAAAGGTTTTTGAATTAAATCTGAATCTCACCAGTCACATTAAGGAATGTCCCACTCCCATGTCCAGGCATCACATTGTGTAACGTAACCTGACAGATATATACTCCGGTGTCTGTAAGTTCCACTCTGTGTAGTGTAATATCAGCTGAACCTTCAGTGAAATCTTCTGGACTCCCTTTGGAGATTCTGCCCATGAACCCTGGACATGTATTACAGACCTCAGGCCCATCCAGCACATGTCTGGACCATCTGATATATCCGATCTGTGACCTTTCTGTGCTGGTAAAGGTGTAGTTACAGTGTAAGGTCACATTGGTGCCCTCAGTGGTGGTCACTACAGGAACCTGGTAAATGTGGACACTCTGTGAGAGAGACGCTGGGGGACACAGAGCAGAGTCAGTAAAAGCCCCTCACCTCCACATGTCATGGCAGCATTATAGTTATGAATTTTTTTTATCATTTAGCCTTAGTTTTTACAAAAGGCGCACAAATATTTGACACTTGATCATAAATATTATCATATCATATTACATGAACACTGTCACCCCAATAGGAAGTTACTGGCTATATATTGCACTAGCCTTTTCTCTCAATAGTAAATAATTCCTAATAAATTCAATATTATTTCTGTGTCTTGTACTAATTAACTTCTTGATAAGAGTGAGGGTGGGGATCTAACTGCATAATAACATTGGAGGTATTTATTCTGGCCACCTCAAAGACCAAAAGCATACTATGATACGAATTAGCTCGTCATAGCAGCACAACACTGAATTTCTCAGAAATGATTTACTTTAAAAAATGTATAGCCCATTTTTAACCCTCACAAAGAACAACCTAAGAACTTTATTTTGGGGTGACAGAGTCCCCCACTGAAGTGTAAAATGTATAGTTTGCTTTCCTCAATAACCTGATAATGTGAAATTTAAACAAATAGTTAATATTTAATTGTTGTATGGGATGAACTGTGTATTTAGGTAGGATCTTTATTCAGTTCTGTTGAGGGACCAGGATTTTACATAGCCACATTACAAAGTATCTCAGCAGAACAGTATGTGCACTAGGATAAGCCCCCACATAAACTAGCAGTCTAAGATGGATTCCTCCAATGACACAAGCAGAATCAGCTAAACATAAGATTTCCTTTAAAATTGTGTTTATGCTCCTTGACTTCATGGCTACTTATGATGCTAGTTTTTTATATACTTTACAAGCATGTGATCCAAACAACAGCAGTCCCTTAACCCAAATCCTGATGAGCATTGTTGTCATTGTAACCATTTAGTGCCTTATTATATTATTATAATTATATTATATTATGTTATATTATAAATTATTGCATTTTTTAGCAGCTCTCACCTTGCAGGACTCCCAGTATAAGCATCAGCCTCACAGATCCCATCATGTCTGGCATAGAGCTCATTGACATTGGTGATTTAAGCTTCATCAGGAAGTCACCTCACAATAATAAAGCTGAAGACATGGGGTCAGAGACCACACACAAGAAGTTACAGCTCAGTAATAAATATGAGAGTGGACAGACTGAAGATTTCCGCTGAGAGGCTTTGGTTTTTGACCAGGCTGCATATCTGGTTATAATGAGCTTTGGGCTTTGCGTCTTGTACATAAATAGAAAAAAGAGAATGCACCCATTTAAGGACCACTGTAGTCAATTTTGTTTCAGTATTGTCTTCTTAATATCCAACCTGATATTGGGTAAAACATCTTTAGAAACTATAACAAAACAGTCTTTACATGTTTGACTTTTATATCAAATTATTTTATTTTTTTCCTACAGTTTGTAATTGTCTTTTATCAAGTATAAACTGTTTGTATACTAAGGAGCTTATGGTTTCTGCCACTAAAAGCTCTGTCATTGTGATATTATGTAGTTAGAAACTTTCTGTACAATTAATGTCTCCTCCCTTCTCATTCATTTGATTACCAGAAACCAAAATGGTAGATCCCACATCAGCATAATTGCAAATAAAAGATGATATATGAGAGGCTGTATTATGTTATTCTTTATTTTAAAAACATTTTAAATGTCTTCAAGTTCTTTAAAATAGTTATACTTTAAATATGTGATCTCAGTGGTCCTTTAGGATTATTTGGTTTTACAAATCTGAAATGTATCTAGTCTTCAACAATTTCTTATAAATAGGCCGGCAGCTCAGCTGCTTAGAGGTGTCTCTCTGAAGAGGTTACCTCATATGTATAACAATACATTTTGGTGCATATAATAATATATAACAATACAATACAATATTACAACCTGGAATGTACTGTGGATTCAGATAAAATCTCTATTCAGTTATTTTGAATGACTGCCACTTCACATAGCAATAGAATTCAATAGAAGAGTAAGGCCCCATAGAATATCCAACCTCCTCAATCCACAGTCAGACTAGAAGTCCAAGAAAGATCCACCATGACACAGGAAGCTTGAGATACATTTAAAATGCCTTTATGTTCTTGTAAATATTGTTAGTTAGTTCCATATTTCAAAGACATATGAACATTAGTCCTTTATTATTAAGTTGAAAATATGTATATTTCGGTAGCCCCTTAAGAAATTGCACTTTTAAGAGTACAGAATTGCTCTGTGTTATTATGTCAGGTCTCTTATCCATCCATTAATATATTTATCCATCCATCCATCTATCCGTCTCTCTATCCATCCAGCCAGCGACCCATCAAACATCTATCCATCTATCCAACTATTCATCCATCCATCTATCTATCTATCTATCCATCTATCTATCGTTTATACAGTGATAACAGATCAAATAAACTGCATCATCAATGTCTAGTTCCCCTCTATGGTATCTATCAATCTATCTATCTATCTATCTATCTATCTATCATTTATACAGCGATGACAGATCAAATAAACTGCATCATCAATGTCCAGTTCCCCTCTATGGTATCTATCTATCTATCTATCTATCTATCTATCTATCTATCTATCTATCTATCTATCATTTATACAGCGATGACAGATCAAATAAACTGCATCATCATTTTCCAGTTCCCTCTATGGTATCTATCTATCTATCTATCATTTATACAGCGATGACAGATCAAATAAACTACATCATCAATGTCCAGTTCCCCTCTATGGTATCTATCTATCTATCTATCTATCATTTATACAGCGATGACAGATCAAATAAACTGCATCATCAATGTCCAGTTCCCCTCTATGGTATCTATCTATCTATCTATCTATCTATCTATCTATCTATCTATCTATCATTTATACAGCGATGACAGATCAAATAAACTGCATCATCATTTTCCAGTTCCCTCTATGGTATCTACCGTATCTATCTATCTATCTCTCTATCTATCTATCTATCTATCATTTATACAGCGATGACAGATCAAATAAACTGCATCATCAATGTCCAGTTCCCCTCTGTGGTATCTATCTATCTCTCTATCTATCTATCTATCTATCTATCTATCTATCTATCTATCTATCTATCTATCATTTATACAGCGATGACAGATCAAATAAACTGCATCATCAATGTCCAGTTCCCCTCTATGGTATCTATCTATCTATCTATCTATCTATCTATCTATCTATCTATCATTTATACAGCGATGACAGATCAAATAAACTGCATCATCAATGTCCAGTTCCCCTCTATGGTATCTATCTATCTATCTATCTATCATTTATACAGTGATGACAGATCAAATAAACTGCATCATCAATGTCCAGTTCCCCTCTGTGGTATCTATCTATCTCTCTGTCTATCTATCTATCTATCTATCTATCTATCTATCATTTATACAGCGATGACAGATCAAATAAACTGCATCCTCATTTTCCAGTTCCCTCTATGGTATCTACTGTATCTATCTATCTATCTCTCTATCTATCTATCTATCTATCATTTATACAGCGATGACAGATCAAATAAACTGCATCATCAATGTCCAGTTCCCCTCTGTGGTATCTATCTATCTCTCTATCTATCTATCTATCTATCTATCTATCTATCTATCTATCTATCTATCTATCTATCTATCATTTATACAGCGATGACAGATCAAATAAACTGCATCGTCAATGTCCAGTTCCCCTCTATGGCATCCTGCTGTACAGATCTATTTGTTAAGTGTTTGGGCGTCTCAGTGTTCTGCTGTGGTCCAGACAGCTGGTGTACGTTTCCTGACTGTCGTCCAGTTGGCACAGAGTATTGTCCGTGGTCTGTAAACTCTGAGAAAAAAAAAAAAGCAAATTATCTGTTAATTTCTTTGGAAGGACCTGCAGGGAACATGACGGACTGTGGACTATCTATGTACAACAAGGTCCACAGGCTGTGTGTAAATGTATAAATGGCTATATGATATTGGTTTGTGTATTGTTAATTGTGTCTAAATTGTTTAATGTGACATGGGAAAGGTCCCAGAAATGAAAAATAATAAAAATTATTTCAATTGGATATTTTTTTTTTTTTTTCAAAACATACATACATCAGAATATAGTTAAAAACATTTTCCCGGCAGATACAAGACACACAGGTGCATCGCAACAATCCTTGACCAAGTGAGACAAACCTACTTTACAATAAACCAATATTTAATGCTACTAAAAATATCTCTGGACCAATTATCAGTGTTAAAAGATGAGCAAAAAGAAAGAAGCAAAAACAAACCAATAATTGTCAATATCCATATACTTCAGTTATTACTTTTTCCGTGAGCCCCATTAAAATTTTTCCATATACTGATCCCATATAATCCAATTAATAGTATTTATTTTTTTGATTTTTCATTAATATTTTCTTTCATCAAATCTTTATTATAATTAATTTTATTGATGATCTCTTTCCACTTAGGGATTTCCAATTTATTCCAATATTTGACTACCATTGCTTTAATGATCAGTAATATATGGGATATCAGTAGTTTATTACTGGGGAAGAATTTTTCTATCCCTATATGGAACAATATTAATTCCGGGGAACACGGACATTTTGTTCCAGCAATTTTCGTCAGGTGTCCACAACATTCTTCCCAAAATTTTCTTATCTTAACAGAAATCCCACCAAATATGGTATGTATTGCCTTCTTTGCCACAGCCTTTCCAGCATAGTGAGGATTTTTGGGAATCAAACTTATTCATAATTACAGGAACCATGTACCACTTTTGTATCAGTTTAAAGTATACTTCTCTATACATGGTATTAATAGAGGATTTCTTTATTAACTAAAAAGCCCTTGACCATTCTTGCTCGTTATAATCTATATTAAGGTTGTCTTCCCAATCTTTTATACTCTTTGTTTTTTCAAATTTCGTATGTTTAATCCTACTTTTACTAATTCTAGATACCAGATGGTTCACCTGGCCTTTGATCAGAGTTACTTCCAAATCATACAATTTTTCTATTTTATCGCATAAAAATCCCTTTTGTTTCATTTTTTCCAACATTATTCTATATTTTATCCATGAGAAAGATTTTGGTACCCCTTTCTCCTGAAGTTCCCTTTGCTTTACTAATCTCCCTTCTGGGTATAAATCAGCTATATGCGAGATTGAAGCTTTTTCCAGTAAGTTCACTTCTGAGTTAAATGATTTATCTCTTAAAATATCTATAGGTATAGATGCTGAAGGTATATGGAATAACTCTGATCTAATATTGCTTTTCCCCCAGAATTTTATAATCGTTCTAATACCTTCTGGTAATTTCTCCCAGATTGTTTCTTTCCCATTAAATTTCCCCAACAATGTTCTTATTGGGACAGTTCCCACGAGATCTTCCTCGATATTTTTCCATCCTATTGTCCTATGTTTTAGATTCATGTTAATTATATGAGATATTGCTATATTTTCACTAACCATTTTCATATCTGTAGATCCCATACCTCCCAGTGCGAACTTTCTATTTGTTATGGTTTTTTTAACTCTCACTTTTTTCCCTGCATATATAAATGTATCTAATATTTGCTGGATTATTTTAATGATATATTCTGGAACTTTTTCGGGGACACATCTAAGTAAATATGTTATTTTGGGGACAATACTCATTTTAACTATGGCTATTCTAGCCGACCATGAGAATCTTATTGTATTCCAGTCGTATAGTAATATTCTGATCTGTTTTAATATTTCTGTTATATTATTAACTATAATTTTATTGTTTTGAAACGTGAATTTTATGCCTAAATGAGTAACATACTTTGTATTCCAATTAAATGCATATAATTTTTTTAATTTATTTAATAAATCTTGCTCAATAAAATTGTGAATAATATCTGATTTAAGAGGGTTTATTTTGAAGTATGAAACTCTACCATAATCAGATAACAAAGATTGTAAATTGGCGCAGGAATCTATTGGGTCTGTTAATGTTAGCATGATATCGTCAGCAAATAGCATTATTTTATAGTCATTATTTCCTATTTTTATGCCTTTAATATTTTCAGCTTTCCTTATTAGTGAGGCCAATGGTTCCATAAACAGCAGAAAAAGCAATGGGGAAAGTTATTTCAATTGGATATTGTTAAAAAGTTTTAGTGGAAATGTTAGATATTGAGCTTGAAAGTTGGGTATTTTAAGCAAAAAATGTCATGAAATGGTTTGTCTCTCTTCTAGTGATTGAATATTATGTCTTACAGTGAGGGATGATAAGCATGAAGAACGTGTCCAGGCATTAGAAAAATGACTGAGGTCAAGTACTTCTTAATTTGCTATTAACAAGACAAAGGATCAAAGGGGTATCACTTGCAGAGCACTTGGCACTAAATTGTTTCAGCTGCTGCTTGACAGCCTAGTTAATTTGACTTAAAGGCATATGACAGTAAGTGGGTTATGAATGCATCCTGCAGAATGCATCATAACCCACCTAGCCAAAAATGTTTGCATGAAAAAATGCAAAAAATTTTTGCAGAAAAGAAAAAAATGTGCTGGGCGTGATGTAGACACCCCCAGCAACTGAGATTTGCATATTGGATATCTCATTTTTAATGAGATATCCAATATGCAGCACATGTGCATGCTGATTGGCTAAAGGAAATGAAAGTGTCTGAAATCACGTGACTTCCCACAGTAGGGAAGACTACAGGAGATAACTGAGCATGTCTGCACAATCCCCAAGAAAAAATAAACAGTTTCACAGGACAGGTTCCACTCAGAACAGGCCTCGTTATGGTCGACCAAAGAAGCTGATTGAACGTGCTCAGCATCATATTCAGAGGTTGTCTTTGGGAAATAGACATATGAGTGCTGCCAGCATTGCTGAAGAGGTTGAAGGGTTGGGGGGGTCAGCCTGTCAATGCTCAGACCATACGCCGTACAGTGCATCAAATAGGTCTGCATGGCTATCTTCCCAGAAGGAAGCCTCTTTTAAAGATGATGCATAAAAAGCCTGCAAACAGTTTCCTGAAGACAAGCAGACTAAGGTCATGGATTACTGTAAAAATGTGCTGTGGTCCTGATGAGACCAAGATTAATGTATTTGGTTCAGATGGCGGCAACCAGGTGAGGAGTACAAAGACAAATTTGTCTTGTCTAGAGTCATGAATGGTGGTGGGAGTGTCATGGTCTGGGCCTGCATGAGTGCTGCCGGCAGATGAAAAGATATAATAAAATATTTACAAAAATGTGTGGATCAAGAACGTTGGTCTAGATTCTGGTGTTGGTCACCCAATGTTAAGGCACTCATCGCGAGGCCCGTGGGACTTAGGCTGCAATGATGACAAAAAGCATGTAGATGCAACTGTTGACCTCGCAAACTGAGGCACACAATTCCAGGGCTGTACAAAATTATGAATTTAACAGCCAAACCACGGAACTGGAAAGACCAGCAAAAACACTCAAATATGCCTCAGAATAACTTACAAATTCACACACAGAACAAGGGGGAGAGCCAGGGAGCTTGTGAGTGAGGTTGCAAGACAATTTGAGGCATATTTGGCATTTTTTCACGATCGAAAATGGAAAAAAAATGGCGGCACTGTATGAAAACGAGGCCGAAAGCAGTAGAAAAGAGCCCAAAGCCAGTAACATTTACCGCAAGCCAGTAAGATTTAACCCAAGGCAGTAACACTTAACCCAAGGCAGGAACAGTCATCGTGAGGGCCCTTAACTACATGGGAGGGAGAGGCTTGCAATGAGCGCCGAAGGTGATCATTGCAAGCCTCTCCATTTCAAGCTATTTTTTTCTTGCTAAGGGCCTGTAAAATACATGGGGGGAGAGGCTCGTGATGAACGCTGAAGGTGCTCAGAGGGGCCATAGCCTCGTATTGTGTGGCAAACAGCATTGCCAGGATTACAATTGTATTTCCATCATTTTTGAAGGGCAATTTTCTAGTATATATATATAATCCAGACTTTATTGTGAAAAATCTGGATATTGGAAGCAGAAACAGTACCACCGCAGCTGGATAATGTTAATATTATCCAGATTTCAAAAAGTATGATTTGTATGTATGTTTAAAGAAGTAATGAATAGAAATTGTTACCTGAATTTCTTGATTTTGGTCCCTATTTTGTCTTGTAACTAAATTGGAAAAAAGAAATTAAATTCATAAATAATTTCTTCAAGTATCTGTTACCCTAAATATTTCAAGCATCAGTTTCAATAGGAGTGTGGCGGCTAAAACTGCAACTGCTTTCAAAAGGACTGCTTTCAAAATGTAACAGGAGCACAGCCATAAGCCAGCAACTTCCAGCAAGGCCATTAAAGGTATTAAACATTTTCCTTTGTCAACCATAAACAACATTTTGTCTCAAATACCTGTCAAAATATCATATATAGTCAGATTTTGTTCAGATATTTTAACTATGCATTGTTTGGTTCTGATCCGATGTTCCCATGTCGATAACTATTGTAACCACAACGCGTGTTAAGAAGAGATACACATAGAATGAATATGTCAGGCATTACCTTGTGTAAAATCTGTATAGATGATAAGATCGCTGGAGTGGATCAGAAAGATAAGTGAAAACAACAAATTAATAATTCAGAAAAGGACCAGGCAATAAAATGGTAAAATTGATAATAACTTACATGTCTCTGTTGGCAGCCTTCACTGTGGAAAACAGGAAAAAACAAAACAGTGACTCAAAACTGATATATGTGCACAATGCTCCATACAGGTATATATGGGGAATATCAGACTGTCCAGCCTTCAAACTTTCTCTTCGACTTTAAGATAAAACCACAGGAGTAGCCAGTGAAAGTGGGACATGGTCAGGGCTGGAAGACATGTGTTGCCCGTAAACATGGGACATTCCTTCAAAGGAGTTATCTTTGAGAGTTTAAGAGGGACAGGGGACTTTGCCATGGAAATAATGACTGTACCTCTAAAAATGTACATATGAGGAAAAAGATGGTGGAGGTCAGAGAGAGTCTAAAAGGGATGGTGATATGGAAGGCTTAGCGTTTCCTGCCTGTGAGTCGTTCTGGAAAGGGTTTTCTGGCAGACTCATGCTCATCACCGTCATATTTACACTCTATGGGATCTTAGTCAACATCCCTCATTTACCAGTCCAGTTTTTAATTATTACCTGACATGTTAGATGCACTATGGTAGAAGATATTCAGAATGAACTGAGATCAACTTTAAAAACAAACAATAGTAGTTGGGAGGTAATGAAGGCAGTGGACATATTGGGCCTTCTCCCCAGAATTATCACCACATGCTACACTAAGGGGTCAATTGTTCCTAAATTATTAGTCAATGGTGAATTTTCCTGGTACAAGCCATGCCGGCTACCTCTAATGACACTTATATATATTAATGAATGGAGATGACAAGGAGTATTCTTAAGCAAGTGTCGTTGTCTGAATGGAGGGGAGCTTTGCACACCCTGTACTTGTACATAGTAATAGCTTGAGGCCCTTTTATTATTATTGTACTAGCGACTTGCCTGTCAAAAATTACGGCAAAAACATTTGAAGATTGGCAATGGTGTTTGTCACGCTATGCGAGACTCTCCCCTCATCCAACTTGCAAGTCCTTTTTTTTTAAGCCTGTAACTCGGGAGACGGTTGGAGCCTCTTTTATGAGCCTCGCCTTTTGCGAGCACCTTTGGCTCTAATTGCAGATCTCTGTAAGACCGTAACTTTCTGGCCTTGCGATGAGCTCTCTTATATTAAAGCTATATATCCATGCCATCTTGTATTTAAAGCAAGGTTCTGTATATTAAAGACACTGTATTTATAATTACTAATGATAAGTTCAATCATTTGATCTCTTGTATTTATCCATTCAACTGACTCCATTCTGCAGTGTTTGGTTCTTACCTTGTTTGGTGTTAAACAGATAAACGGCCAATGAGATGAGTATAAGCAGGAAAAAGGCCCCAACAACCAGGGAGATCCGAAGGGTATTAGATAAATCAGGAGCTGGATGATCTGAGAGCAGACAGTACAGTCAGAAAGGACTCCAGTTCATCATATACATCCTTTACCAACAGACAATTATTATTTTTTCTGATGTATTTAACCTGCATGATAGCAAATATATAAAGTCAGGGGCAATTAGGTATATGCAAATAAATATATTGTCATATTGACAATTAGCAGAAATACTCATCAATATTTCAAACCTAATGGATATTGATAATGTGTCATGGGACTCCTGGACTCATGTACTCTTTTGACTTTACAACCAGTCATGGATGGACAATAGTTCATGTGGCTACCAAACTCAAGCGCTTATGGCGCTTCTCATGGCCATAAGCGTTGCTTAAAGGGAATATGACACTTTTAAAGTTATGTTGTGTGTGCTCTTCAAGTGCCCTTTCCACCAATGTGTTTAAGCCTAAAGGGCTATTAGTCAGTTTTGTAATATTTTAATATTTATTCCATGTGTAGAATGTGTTTTGGGATTTATTTATTATAGTGGGCTAATAAAATATTCTGTGGTTTGTACCACATTAAGGGCAACCAGTAGGCACTTCCAACAGCCAACCGCAACATCCAGCTCACTCCCAGGGCTGGGCTATGGTCATGGCCAGATCCGAACTTGCTTATAGCAGTGGATTAGACTCCATAGACTTCTATGGAAGATTCAAGACATTAATTAAGCCATCAAATATAATTAACAAGGCTATCAAAACACAATTGAAACATGTGCTTCACTAGACAAAGGTTAAGTGGTGTCAAGTGCTCTGCAAGTGATAACCCTTGGATCCTTTGAATTGTTTTTAACCATAAATTATGAAATACTTAACTGTAGCCATTGTATATTGTTCCCCTGTACAATCTAATAGAACCCCAAATGTCTAACATTCTGTGGAAGTCCTGATTGGCCTACAAACTGGATATTCCATGTAGACACCTCCATTCTGTTAGCAGATTTCCCTCCAACTCAATAAAGGCATCTCGATCCAAGGGGAGGTTGGCTAGGGAGCGGGTAAAACAACCACAAAATCCCCTGAATTTACTGGGTCTTACCACTATTCTCTCCCTTCTCAGGAATTACCCTGAGCATGTTAACCAACCCCACTTCCCCCACTAGATCCCCCAGAATAATAGTGAACATATCCCCATGAAACTAACCCTTACATATCTGAAGTCTATGGTTCCCCACATGGGTTTAAGACCCAGACCCCTCACCCAGACACTCTGTCTACAGAAGCCACCCCACTTAATCAACCCCTGCATTACCCAGATCCTGTTTGAGGTAGCGGATAACAAGGGCCCTAGACCACTTGGCATGTAGGTGGGGAAGGAGACAGCGATTATATTTTTAAGCACTGCTGTGTAGACTGTGGAGCTGATAACACTGTAGTCTTCACAGCAGTGCTGACTAGGGGCCGTAAGAGCATCAGGGATGTGGTCAAATAGCCCTGAAGCTTGGTCCCCACATTACAGTGGAGTTTTAAGTGAGAGGCATTTTGATCCCTATGATATCTACTCAAAAAGACTGCCACAATTGCAAGACACCTTCTTTAAGCAATTAAGTAGTGGATATTGATCAGATACTTAATGTGTAACTGGAATTAAGTAAATCTCACCTGTCACGAAGAGGAATGTCCCATTTCCATGTCCAGGCATCAGATTGTATAACGTAACCTGACATATATATACTCCGGTGTCTGATAATTTCACTTGGTGCAGTGTAATTTCGGCTGATCTCTTGTGAATGAAATCAACTTGACTCCCTGTGGAGACTCTACCTGTGAACCCTGGACATGTATCACAGACCTCCGGACCATCCAGAAAATGTCTATACCATTTGACATGGCCGATCTCTGATCTTTCGGGGCCATTGAAGATGTAGTTACAATGTAAGGTCACTGTGCTGCCCTCAGTTGTGGTCACTACAGGAATCTGGTAAATTTGGACACTCTGTGAGAGAGACCCTGAGAGACACAGAGCAGAGTCAGTAGAAGCCCCTCACCTCCACATGTCATGACAGCATATTAGATATGAGGAAAAAATATAATTTAGCCTTAGTTTTTACAAAAAAAGACGCACAAATATTTGACACATGATCATAAATATTATCACAATGTATTACATGGACACTGTCACCCCAACAGGAAGTTTGTTTCATCTTAAATTGCACTAAAAACTGGGTATACATTGCACTAGCCTTTTCTCTCAATAGTAAATCATTCCTATGAAATTCAGCATTATTTATGTGGCTTCTACTACATAAAGTTATTGATGAGAGTGTGGGTGGGGATCTAACTGCATGATAGCATTGGAGGTAATTCTTCTGGCCACCTCAAAGACCAAAAGCATACTGTGATACTAATTAGCATTACAATTCTCAGAAATTATTCAATTTAGAAAATGAATAGCCAGTTTTCATCCTCACTAAGAACAACCTAAAAAATAACTTTATTTCAGTATAAAATTTGGCTTGCTTTACTCAAGAACCACATAATGTGCAAAATATTTCTACAAACTTATATAAATAGTTAATATTTAACTGTAATATGGGTAGAACTGTGTATTCAGTATGATATTTATTCAGTTCTGCTGAGGGATCAGGATTTTACATAGCCACATAACAATGTAGCTCAACAGAACAGTAAGTCTACTAGGATAAGCCTCCACTTCAGACTACACATGGGCCCCTATTCAATTGCAAGTCCGCAGTTCCCTTCATACCATCCATAAGTCTGCTTGAAATCTGCAACAGTTACAGTGCGATTCAATTGAACAAGCCCGCAGCTACTTGGCCAGAAGCCTAAATCGTAAACCATGCACCCGTAAGTAGCATTTCAGAGCATGATAATGATCAATTAAGCAAGGCCGTAACTAACTATTTAGATGTAGAAAATAATAAAAATGAATGAGGATACAGTTCTAGTCCATGTGGGTTGCCTGATATGTATTAACTCCTTGATTACCAAGATTGATATAAAACAGAATTGTAAAAAAATATATATTTTTTTTTAATTGCAGATTTGTGAGATTTGTCAATTAATTCTGTTGTCTTTCATCACTTTATCCATCTATTAAAGTGTGGTATTGATTATTTACAGTATTTGCATTTACAATGCTACTAACAGGTGTTTAACCCCCTTCCGAGTCCTATCTGGTACTTATAGGATTTTCTTCTACGTTTGCTATTTTACGGGTGTGAAAACAATTGTGGGCTTGAGGAATTGTAGCAATTGAATAGCGATTTGCGATTGTAACATGTACGGTCTTGAAAGATCAAAGGTTTGGCTGGAGTTACGATTTTGACAACTGCAGGGATTTTTAGCCTATAACCAACAAATAGTTTGCGAGTAGCTAAAAGACGCCAATTAAATAGCAAATAAGTTTACAGGCTACATTACAGGCTCCAGTAACTAACAATTGCTCAATTAAATAGGGACAATAGATTAGCAGTCCAAGATGGAACCCTCCAATGACATAAGCAAAACCAGCTAAACATAAGGTTTCCTTTAAAATTGTGTTTATGCTCCATATTTTCATGGCAACTTATGATGCTAGTTCCTTATATACTTCACAAGCACATGATCCAAACAAAAGCAAACCCTTAGCCCAAAACCTGATGAGTGTTGTCACTGTAACTATTAAGTGCCTTATTATATTTTAATATTATTATATTATACATTATTGCATTTTCTAGCAGCTCTCACCTTGCAGGACTCCCAGTATTAGCAGCAGCCTCACAGATCCCATCATGTCTGGCATAGAGCTCATTGACATTGGTGATATAAGCTTCATCAGGAAGTCACCTCACAATAATAAAGCTGAAGACAGTAACATGTAAGGTGTGGGGGTCAGAGACCACACACAAGAAGTTACAGCTTGGTAAGTAATATGAGAGTGGACAGAGTGAACAATTACACTGAGAGGCTTTGGTTTTTGACCATGCTGCATATCTGGTTATAATGAGCTTTGGGCTTTGTGTCTTGTACATAAATATGAAAAAAATGAAGAACATCCACTCTACGGCCATTGTATTCAATTTTGCTTCAGTATGGTCTTCTTAATATCTAGCCTGATATTAGGTAAAACGTCTTTAGAAAATATAACAAAACAGTCTTTACATGTTTGACTTTTAAACCAAATTATTTTTCATACAGAGTTTAATTTTTTAAATTGTATTTATAGTTTACAACATACAAATGTTACACAACATACAAAACATACAGGGCGTTATATTGCACATATTCAATACATTTCCCGTAAATACGATTTTTTAATTATGTAAAAAAATAAAAATCCCCACCCCAAAAAGTCTGACATCACAGTGCACTTAGGGAGTTCTAATTTCACTATAATATAGATTGGAGTATTGAGATAGGAAACAAAACAAACTAAGCAATATATATACTTTTATCAACCCTATAATATCAATTTTAATGTATTTTTATTTAGCTGTTCTGGGTTAAAATGTATAAAATCAATTTCAATTTGTTTATTTCTATCAACCACCATTTTAATTTCCTCACGTAGGTAAAGTCGTTTTTTTTCCAATGAAGGGCAATCAACCATTTTGCCACTATCAAAATATTAACAATTATATTCATTTTTGCTCTTGAAATTCTTTCAGGGAAAAAAATGAAATAATATGATATCTGGTGACAATTCAAGATCTTGTTTTATATTTTTAGGTATTTGAAAAATACAGCTAGACCAATATGCTTGAATAAGCAGACAGGTCCACCACATATTCATCTGTGTATGTTTATCCTTATAACATCTTCAGCATTTTCCTCAGTTTTCTTGTGGGGCAATTATTGCCAGTTTTTCTGGGGTTTTATACCACCTCTGAATGATCTTAAATTGGACTTCTATAAATGTAGTACATGTAGGGCCACCTTAAATTCCAGCCTCATAAATCCAACGTGTAGCACGTAAGGGCTGCAGTCTTTAAATTTTCCCGTGTTACGTCGGTATTAAATTAGAAGAGGCTGCAAGCTACAGGCTGGAGACGCTTAAAAGCAAGCAGTCTGTCGCATGTTGGATGTGCGCCCAGTGGCGGCCTGTGCATAGGGGCGTCGGGGCAAGCGCCCCCCCAAATATTTTCGTGACCCTGCAATAAAAAAACATAATAATTTATTAGTAATAAACAAAAAACAATTAAATATAATGTGTACATCAGCATTCAAGTGTTATTACAGTAATAAATGAAGCAAACTATTCCCTGGGACACTATCACTTTAAGATAACCCCTTGTGTGTATATACATTAACTGCTGTGTATCCAATGATTCCATTGTAGCTTTCCCTGCATTGCTGTGTGATCATATTACACTACACTAGTAACCTTTAGACTCTATGAATGAGTCATGACCGTTAATGCATTCCGCCCACCAACCACAATGACGCTATGCATGGGCAGTGATAATGTATCCATTTCAATGACTGACAGTCTTCCATCATTGACCAATCAATGATGGAAGGCTGTACAGTTGTCAGGAGAACCACCTAAACCCACCCAGACCGTTATCTCAGAGCGCCCGCCAGCTAATAGAGCCTTGAGTTTAATTTTTGATTGACAGCTCCCTGTTAATAAAACCACCATAAGCCAGTCCCATCCCTCTTTTCGTTTCCTGCTCCCGCTGAGACGGAGACCTCCCTGGCTGAAACTACTCACTCAGACTGACCCAACCTAACAGTAAGTCCTAACTGCCCTGGCCAAACCCCTAGTCCCCCTAATAAAACGAAGGGTCCCCCAGTTACCCCACTATGCCTGCCTGCCACCCACCCACCAACTTACCTACCTAGGCCCGCAATGCCTGGGCAACCCCCAATCACCCCCGCAGTAGGCCCAAAAGACCTGTGCCACCCCCGATCACCCCCATGGGGCCTGTGCCACCCCATGATCACCCCGATCACCCCCATGTGGCCTATGCCGTTGCCCGATTACCCTGATCACGGTGATCGGGGTAATCGGGTGGTGGCATAGGCCACATGGGGGTGATCGGGGTGATCATGGGGTGGCACAGGCCCCATGGGGGTAATCCGATCACCCCCATGGGGCCTGTGCCACCCCCGATCACCCCAATCACCCCCATGTGGCCTATGCCACCACCCAATTACCCCAATCACCCCCATGGGGCCTGGGCCACCCCCGATCACCCCCATGGGGCCTATGCCAACCCCCGATCACCCCCCCTGTAGGCCCATCGGGGCCTGGCCAACCCCCACCCCAACCTACCTAACTACCAACCCACCTACCTACCCCCCCTGACCCAATGACCACACCTTACCCCACCCTGACCTAACTACCAACCCACCTGCCTATGCTAACAGTTAAACACACAACACAACCCCCCCCCATATTTTTATTCCATTTTTAGAAGTAACAGGCAATGTATCTTTAACATTGCAGTTAAAATAAAAATAATAAATTGCCTATCACTTTTAAAGATAGAATAAAAATAAGGGAAGGGGAAAAAAAAAACAATAATAAAGTAAACAACAGCACATACTTACCTGTCAAATTGACCCCTCCAGCGGTGGCCTTCTGCCCTGGATGGTCGGGCATTCCAATCAATTTTGATTGAAGCCCATGTCCTTCTATCTTGATAGAAGCCCTTGTCCTCATCTTGATTGAAGCCATTGTCCATCCATTCTGGCCCATTGCAAGAGGCCTCCACCTAAAAAAAAACAACGCTCTAAAAAAAACCCCACAACAATCTAACGGAGCTCCTCCTACAAGGAGCTCCCCCCGTGACTAATTTATTTTTTCCCACGCTCCGCCTTTTATACTGTTTTTGAAGGACTCTGATTGGCTGAAATTTTTTGATTGACATTGATTTCAACCAATCAGAGTCTTTAAAAAATTAGCAAAGCAGGTATGGAAGCCTGTAAGGGCAAAAAAGGTTAGTGTGTACTTGTATGTATTATACATATTACAGGGCTATTTATGTGATATACATGTTACAGGATAATATCCTGTAACATGTATAGCAAATAAATAGCACTGTAATATGTATAATAAATAATGTCTAATACAAATACATGAGCAATAATCAAATAATTAATAAAGTACATCAATTAATCAATTAATAAATATCAATTAATATATATTTTTTGTTTTATGTATATTGCTTTATGTGTGTGTGTGTATATATATATATATATATATATATATATTGAGATATATATATATATATATATATTGATTGATAGATATATTGATTGATATATATATATATATATATATATATATATATATATATATACATATATATATTGAGATATATATATTGTGATCGTTTGCTCCTTGGAAGTGATGACAAGCAAGTGGAGTGTGAGTTCTTGTCAGAAGTAAAGGGGTTAAAACTTCTGAAGAACTCCTAATTGGAGCAACTCCCCTTTAAAAGACTGGAAAGCAGACATGGAAAGGTGGGGTGGGGCTGACTAGGCCCTGGGCAGATGTGCTGCTGAGAGAAGCAAGCACAGAGTGGAAGGTGATCTGGTTTGGAAATACAGTGAAGTTGTGAACTACCCTGTAAAGGATCGCCAAGTGACTGTTACTGGGAGAACGGGGACTACAGCAAGTCGTGTGAGCTGGAAGATTGACTTCAGACTCAGGAGGTGAAGTCACAAGGAAGCCACGTAAGTGAAGGGGATTAGTGAGGAATCCCAGGCAGAGTTTGCCTTAAAGGCCTAGGCACGGTTGTTGCTGAAGTATTATGCCCCAGGGAAGAAGTGAAGATAAAGAGAAGTTAATACAAGTGAGTTTGTGTATGCAAGGGTCCTTGGGGTGAAGCATACGGGAGAGACGGGCGGGCCCTATGCTTCACCCGCAACCGTGTCCCAGAGAGGAGCGCTGTGTCCGAGAGAGGAGCGCTGTGTCCCAGAGAGGAGCGCTGTGTACCAAAGAGGAGCGCTGTGTCCCAGAGAGGAGCGCTGTGTCCCAGAGAGGAGCGCTGTGTCCCAGAGAGGAGAGCTGTGTCCGAGAGAGGAGCGCTGTGTCCGAGAGAGGAGCGCTGTGTCCGAGAGAGGAGCGCTGTGTCCGAGAGAGGAGCGCTGTGTCCCCGAGAGGAGAGCTGTGTCCCCGAGAGGAGAGCTGTGTCCCCGAGAGGAGAGCTGTGTCCCACAGAGCGAGGAGCTAGAGAGGAGCTGTGTCCCACAGAGCTAGAGAGGAGCTGTGTCCCACAGAGCTAGAGAGGAGCTGTGTCCCACAGAGCTAGAGAGGAGCTGTGTCCCACAGAGCGAGAGAGGAGCTGTGTCCCACAGAGCTAGAGAGGAGCTGTGTCCCACAGAGCGAGAGAGGAGTTGTGTCCCACAGAGCGAGAGAGGAGCTGTGTCCCACAGAGCTAGAGAGGAGCTGTGTCCCACAGAGCGAGAGAGGAGCTGTGTCCCACAGAGCGAGAGAGGAGCTGTGTCCCACAGAGCGAGAGAGGAGCTGTGTCCCACAGAGCGAGAGAGGAGCTGTGTCCCACAGAGCGAGAGAGGAGCTGTGTCCCACAGAGCGAGAGAGGAGCTGTGTCCCACAGAGCGAGAGAGGAGCTGTGTCCCACAGAGCGAGAGAGGAGCTGTGTCCCACTGAGCGAGAGAGGAGCTGTGTCCCACAGAGCGAGAGAGGAGCTGTGTCCCACAGAGCGAGAGAGGAGCTGTGTCCCACAGAGCGAGAGGAGCTGTGTCCCTGAGAGCGGAGCTGTGACCCAGAGTGGAGCGGTGTCCCAGAGGTTGCTGAAGAGGGCGACCTAATCTCGCTGGGACCCTCACCTGTAAAGAGACTGTTTATTCCTGGCCACAAGGTGGCACTACCCAAGTTAAAAGGACTGTCTACAACCTGGCCACAAGGTGGCATTCTCCCACCTCGCGGAGAAGTAATTGTTTTTTTTTTAAGCAGAGCTACGGCTACCGCTGTTATTTCTTTCTTCAAATAAACCTATTTGCTACACTTTCAAGCCGGTATCAGCCCTTCATTCAAGAAACCACCGCTATATGCGGCCATCCTGATCACAATATATATATACATATATATATATATTGATTGATATATATATATATATATATATATATATATTGATTGATTGATTGATTTATATATTGATTGATGGATATATTGATTGATGGATATATTGATTGATAGATATATTGATTGATTATATATATATATATATATATATATATATATATATATATATATATTGTGATCAGGATGGCCGCGGATAGCAGTGGTTTCTTGGATAAAGGGCTGATACCGACTTCAAATGCAGCAAATTGGTTTATTTGCTAAAAGAAATTAACAGCTGAAGCAGTAGCTCTGCTTAAAATAACGGAACATAAATAACTACGTCTCTGCGACGTGGGAGAATGCCACCTTGTGGCCAGGTTACAAATAGTCCTTTAACTTGGGAAACTGCCACCTTGTGGCCAGGATACCAATAGTCCCTTCGACTTGTGATAGTGCCACCTTGTGGCCAGGATACAAATAGTCCCTTTAACTTGTGATAGTGCCACCTTGTGGCCAGGATACAAATAGTCCCTTTAACTTGTGATAGTGCCACCTTGTGGCCAGGATACAAATAGTCTCTTTAACTTGGGAGACTGCCACCTTGTGGCCAGGATACAAATAGTCTCTTTAACTTGGGAGACTCTTTTCCGCTCTTTATCTTTGTAGCCACGGATGAAGCATCGGGCCCGCCCGTCTCTCCCGCATGCTTAGCCCCAGGGACCCTTGGATATCACAACAATAACTAGTGTTACCTCTCTCAGTCTCTTCCCTGGGGCATAAAAGGTCTTGGAACCTTCATTCGGTGCCTCCGTCAGCAAACCAAACAGCCTTTTTACTCCTGTCTGTAAACCTTCAGGCTCCTCTCAGCCTGGTACAATTTCTGCTTCCAGCAGACTGCGTGAAAGTACTGCGTTCCTATATATGGCAGATAGCTACAAGCGTCCTTCTTTGGCTTGCTTCAGACTGAGGCCTTCACTCACTGGCCTCCCTCTGCTAGGCCAAACAGGGCCTAACTGCAGGGGATCTTCAATAATCCCTTCACTTACTTGGCTTTCCTTGTACTTTCACCTCCTGAGTCTGTAGTCACTCTTTCATCTCAATTCGTCCTGCGTCTGCAAACAGCACACTCTTCTCACCGTTGTAGTACTCGCAGCCCCAGTAAATCAGGCTTCACAAAGCCCACTGTATTTCCACACAGGATCAGTCTTCACTCTGTGGCTGGCTTCTGTCAGCAGCACACAACCTGCACAGAGCCTCGCCGGCCACACACCCCTTCCATGTCTGCTTACCAGACTTTTAAAAGGAAGTTGCACCAATTAGGAGTTCTACAGAAGTTTTAACTCCGTCCCTTCTGTCAAGAACTCCATATTCCACTTGCTTGTATAACTTCTAAGGGGCAAACGATCACACACCCTCTCCCTCAGCTCAACAACATGGTGTGGGGCGACATGCCGAGAGGCCGGACATCCGGTAGGGTCGCTCACCACTCAAGAACTCTTCGCCCAGCCAACCATTCCTCCTCTGTGCCGTTCGCATTGAGGTATAAGGCTGCGATAGTGGCCGCCTGTAAATCCATCTTCTCATTTCCTTACTGGTCTGTTTGCCTCCTTCATGTGTGTCGCCTTTATCGGGAAGGAGTGAATCCCCCAACTTTGTAGAACTGTCCTCGAACAGCCTTGTGGTGGACTATGTAGTCACATGTCTGGGTACAGATATAACAATATCCGTTGCACTCTCTTTGAGCCCGTCATCATTTCCAATCTCTTCATTAACTTCAACTCCCAGGAGATCTTCTACAGTCTCAGTATTTCCCTCGTCATCCTCAACTTCACAGCCATCTTCATTGTCCAACTTAAACATAGCCTGGCGCTTCTGCCGCTCTTCAGTACGATGCTGTTTCATTGCTTCCTGCAGCTTTGCTTTAAGAAGTGGGAGCTTTTCAACTGGCTTTTTCTGAATTATCTCATCAGTTGTTTCAGCAGACACAATGACAGATACCACATCTGCCTTTAGCTCCTCCTTTCCATCTGCCGTTGTCCCTTTGCGGACGATATTTAGGTTAACTTTCCTCTCAATCACAGGCTTGGCTTTATGCAGGGAGTGCTTCAGAAAACGCTCTTTCCAAGCTTCTAGTTCTTTATTTTGCTTTGGTTCATCCAATTTAACAAATGAGCCAACATTAGGGCACAAACAGGGCTTTAAGAGCACAGAGCTTTTCCAACTTGGAAAACTTTGCTTTATGTTGTTTTGGTACAGGACATTTAGATGTCTCCTCAACAGTCTGAGAATCCAGTAGAGGCACCAGGATTTCCTGCTGGATTTCACAAGTAGGATCTTCATCTTCACTTACAGGCTTTGGAATGTACTCTGGCTTATCCACATGGTCCTCCGAATCCACTGTGTGCCAAGCCATTTGTGGCTCATCAGAACTCTTGGCTGGCTCACTTCCTCCAACTTTAGTTCCTTCTAATACCTCGCTCGTACAAGCCTGTGATGCTTAGATAGTATTATTTGCATCCCCTTTACATTCTTCTGCTGGAGCAGAGTCTCTTGTTTTGATTTCTTTTTTATCACTAATGTCTATCTTACTTTCCAAACTGAGTGGCTGATACTTTGTTGATTTAATAAGATGCAGGTCATTCCCTTCGCAAGATGGCCTTGGCCGACGCTTGAAGAAATCATGAATGCTTTCTGCAGTCACTTCCTTTGCTAAAGGAGTCCTTTGTGCAGCCCCTTCCTCGGCTGCCTCCTCCATCAAATATGTAACTACTTCTTCATTACCATCAGCAGGGATGATTTCAGGGAGTTTTTCGTCAAGTAATGTCACATTTTCTGTTGTGCAAATAATTTCAAAGACCTCAGTATTCGTTTCAATAATATCTACTACATGTTGTACAGTTTCTGCTTTTTCAAGAGTACTCTCCAATAGCTGTGGAGCTGTGCTTATTAAACATTCCTCAACTAAACTCTTGGACACATGCTTGCAAATGCTCAGCTCAACCATGTCTTCGGTGTCTCTCACATGTGCATCATCATGATTTTCTATAACTGCTTCTACAGACAGCTTTGCACTTTCTGCAACTGCTTGAAGGATGTGATCAACATGCTTCTGTTGTTCTTCCACCCTCTTTGCACTATCACTTTCCTCTGGCACAGGTGTAGCTTCATCTGTTGTTGCAGGTGACTCTTCTAATTGGGGAACCGCCGACAACATTTCAGTGGTCTCTTCAGCACACGAGATTTCTATTGCCTCTTCCAGAGCAGTTAATGCTCCTGAAGTTAACTCTGCCTCATTGGTTAGAACATTCTCAGTTTCAACAATAACTTGTGAAACTGTGCTAAATATAACTGCTTCTTCCACAATTATTTCCGTTTCAAGTTTATTTCTGTTCTTAGACAACTGAAGTTCCTTTGCTTGCTCTGTCACTGTCGCACTAATCCAGGATGGAGACCTTACTTCAAAACTGGTTACAGCTCTCTCCCCCTCTATCACAGTCACAGTAACAGTATGAATTAGTTCTTCAGTGCATTTCTCAGGTACTGTTCCTTGCTCTTTTGATGAATCCGTAACAGAGGCTTTCATAGATCGTTGAGCATCTAACTTTTCTTGCTTAGCCGCATCAAACTCAGCCAGTGGAACTACGGCTGGTTCATCAGAGTCATCATCGAATCCTTCTGCCTGTGCAGCTTGTCCAGCTTCATTTAGTGGAGTATGCTCCAGTTTTGCTACAGGAACAGTCTTTTCTAAGGTGTTCACATCGGACACTGGCCTAGCAACACTTTCTAGCTGGTCTCCATTAGAAGCCTCTTTTTCACTTTCCCCACTGTCTAATGTCAACAGTCGTATTCGCCGGGGCTTCTGTCGAAATTGAGAGATGTTCAGCTCTTTATCACTGTGCGGCCGCTCCCACCCCACGGATTCGTGCAGCTTAGGCTTTGGGGGACATTTCCTCTGCTCCCAAATAGGCATCAATTTCTAATTCCTGTAGGACACTCGGTAGTCCTCAAACGCAGGCTTCCTCCGCCATTCAGGGATATACTCTGGCCTCATTTTAACTTGGGCTTGTCTTTGGAGCCTTGAAAGACGCTGTTTCTCCTCCTCTAAGGCCATTCTATCTGCACCAGCAGGCTCTTTGGGGCTCTCAGCAATCTCTTTGGGGCTCTCAGCAACCTCTTTGGCTTGATCGGCCTTCTCTTTGGCTGGATCGGCCTTCTCTTTGGCTGGATCGGCCGACTCTGCGGGCACTCTCTCCGACTCTGCGGGCACTCTCTCCGACTCTGCGGACACTCTCTCCGACTCTGCGGACACTCTCTCCGACTCTGCGGACACTCTCTCCGACTCTGCGGACACTCTCTCCGACTCTGCGGACACTCTCTGACTCTGCGGCGCCCTCTGCGCCCTCTGGGGAGCCTTCTGCGGCGCCCTCTGCGGTCTCATTCGCAGCTCCTGCCGTCTCACTTGCAGCTCCTGCCGTCTCACTCGCAGCTCCTGCCGTCTCACTCATGGCACTGCACCTGGTGGCTTTTTCCACTCTCTCTTTCTCCTTGTTTACTACTAGGTCAGGTTTGGTTGGCCTTCCCTTAACAGGGAAACTGTATCTTATACTTGGACCGACAAGTATGTCTCTTGGGTAGCGATAATCCTGTTCTTTTGAAAAAATTCAAGGGGTGCGCTCTCTGTACTCTCTTTACTCCTATACGGTCAAGGATCTCCTCTTTCAGGGTGCAATAATTGGTTGCCATTTCTTCAGGCAAAACCCCATACGCTTCCTGTGCTTCTCCACACAGATAGGGACCCAGGACTGTGGCCCAGTGCTGTTTAGGCCAACCTTCCCTGGTAGCAATCTTCTCAAAATTCAGGAGGTAGGTTTCTACATCATCCTGAGCTGTCATTTTCTTTAGAAAGCAATTAGGGTGCATAATCCTGCTTGAATTTAAACCCACAATGATCTCTGTAGATCTCAATGGCTGCTGCTGCACTTTCTGTGCTTCTAAAAATTCTCTCATTTGGACCCTGTCCTCTTCCATCTGTCTCTGCCATTGCTCTGTGGCCTCTCTAAATCTTGCAGCTACCTCTCCAAAACCTTTATCTTCCTCTTTTGCGGCTTGGATGCTATCCTCTGCAATCATTTCACTCTTTTCTGCCTGGCTCTGACCCAGCTCAGCAGCCAGCACTCTGTTCATCTCTGCCTGCTGCTTGTTCCTTACCCGCTGTGCTTCTATAAAACTATAACTTCTAAGGGACAAACGATCACAATATATATATATATATATATATATATATATTGATTTATATAA